>CM042168.1:26996775-27029275 GCA_023376005.1 Doryteuthis pealeii
ATGTTTATATATAGATATATGTCATTGATATATATATATATATGTATATAAATCATATGTATGTATTATATGTGTATATATATATATATAATATATATATATATAGTATATTTATATTATGTGTATATATGTATATGTGTATATTATATATGTATGTATGTGTTATACATATAATGTATATATATATTATATATCTGTGTGTGTATATATATATATGTATGCGTGTATGTATACGTGTGTGCATGTATATATATATATATATATATATAGAGAGAGAGAGAGAGAGAAAGAGAGAAAGAGAGAGAGAGAAAGAGAGAGAGAGGGGGAGAGAGAGAATATTATATTTTACGCCAATAATGCACAATATTGTGTATAGATCATGTATATCTAAGTTACGGTAGCCTAGATATGAAGTCAACGGCGCTTGGCTACTGACAGTTTCTCACCTATGCGATTTTTAAACCAGAATGATAGATATATAAATAGAGTGATAGATAGATATGCGATTTTTCAAACTAAGTTTACAGAAAAAAACTCTTAAAAAACTACACATCTTGGTTTGAAAATCGCATAGGCGAGAAAATGTCAGTAACCCAGCCCATGTCCACGCTACTCAAAATTTAAAAGGATGAAAACATCACTGACCATAAACAATCAACGTTTCTGTGATTTCTAAATATTTTGTAGACTTTAGCTTTGGAATTACCCCCGTAAGTTATTAAATTTTAAAACTGGTACAATCTATATATCAATATTCGTGTTCCATAATTGTACGAGTTATCATCTTGCAATACCCTCGGGTTAAAAATGAGACCGTTCAAATCGTCTCAGATTAAATGCAAAAATGTAAATCCTGGTTATCTTGTGTTGCTTATCCATCTAATTCTTATTTTTTATGAGTGTCGTCACTAAATAAAGGACCATTCCGTTGTTTATTATTTTAAAAAAAGGAAGTGAAGAAAAAGGACATGCTACCCAGAAAAATATAAGAAAGAAAGAAAGAAAGAAAGAAACTGTAGGGAAAAGATAGAGAGAGGGGTTGAGTGCGTGGAAGTGATTACGCTAATTTGTTTCAATCGAACATAATAAAAAGATGAAAATTAAGGTAAGAAAGAAAAAAGGGCGAGGGAATAAAATCAATTATTATACTTTTTAGCTCAGTCGGTAAAGCGTTCGGCTAGAAACTACATGATTCCTAGTTCGATACCGGCCCTCGCCAACTCAGCGTATGAGTAGCACAGGGATCTATGCGGTAAAGTAAGGAGCTGACGGTAGGTGTGCCGCTCCACCTCAGACGCAAAAAAAACAATCTCCTTGGTCTAGCGCTAGTGAAAAGGAGATAGACTCCCTCGCTGTATGGCTCATACCGACATTAGGCCGCCCCGACGACCTTACTTACTTATATATTGAAGTAGGAAGCGCGTGGTGTAATGGTTAAAGTCATGGAAAATGGACTCGTCGCCCCGAGTTTAAATCTTGGACGTGGTAATTGCATTTCACTTAGCGCTAATACCCTTGGGAAAGGTATGAATCCTACTCTCCCTCCAGCTATGGGTAAATAGTAGGGCAGACTGGGCTCTTTAACCTTGGTTAGGCAACCGGTATAGGAGAAGGAAAACTCTGAATTCAAACCTGTTAAACTCCGCTTAAGAAATTGACCTTGTGTCGCATCCTGCTCGTGCGGAGGGGTTGGTAAATATATATATTGAACTATGTGTAATAAATCTTAAGTAAACATATCAAACGTTGTAATAATTAAATTATCATACTGTTGTATATTCACAGGTGCTGCTAGTAATTTATGATAACTCAAGTTTCTACCATTTTTTGTTTGTTTGTTTGTTTTTTTCTTGTTTTTTTTTTTTGTTTTTTTGTTTGTTTCTTTTATCAAACCTGTTGCCAAATCTGCAAGTTCCTAATGGTTAATAATACGTTACCGTTTCCTATTCTGTAAAAAAAAACGGGCGCCATTTTCTCTCTCGTTAAACAACTCTAGTCACCGTAAACGCTTTAGAAAAAAATCAAAATAGTGCCAATTAGGTGTCGTCTGCCACCGTGAAATAGCGCTCAACCGTCGAGTAAACACGAGATCAAGTTATCTTGGTAATGGCTTTGGGAAATTTGTATTCGAATCGTCCCGCGTTTGGTTGGTCGGTTCAGGCAAACACGCTTTTAAGTAGCTGAAAACACCATAAATCGTCGCAGTGAAAGGAACCACTGTGAAAAGGAAAACGTAAATTCAACATGGCCGGCTTCCGACAATTGGTCATAAAACACGACTCTTTTCTACTCAACCTAAAAGAGGGATCCCTTGTTGATGGGATGGAAGCGCTGATGTGCATATTAATTGCGTTAAGGTCCGCCAGGGGAGTTATCGATAAATGGCGGTGTGTGTGTGGGGTGGGGGGATCGCCCTTGCCGTAAAACATTCAGACGATTTAGTGTTATGACTTTTCTTTACCTCAACTAACACAACTAATCAATGAGAAGGAAATAATATTATCAAATAAACAAATTAAACATAATTTCGATCGGTAATTAAGTTTTTTGTCTGTTTGGTTATTGTTGTTTTTGTTTTTTTCCTGTATACCTCTCACTCCTTCCTCTCTCGCTTTCTTTCTATCTATCTATCTATCTATCTATTTATCTATCTATCTATATATATATATATATATATATATATATATATAGATAGATAGATAGATAGATAAATAGATAGATAGATAGATAGAAAGAAAGCGAGAGAGGAAGGAGTGAGAGGTATACAGGAAAAAAAACAACAATAACCAAACAGACAATATATATATATATATATATATATATATATATATATATATATATCATCATCATCATCATCATGTCGCGCTTTCAGCGAGGATGTCCATGACAATCTCTCTCCATCCGTCCCTATCGCTCATCATTCTCGGGAGGTCCTCTATGCAGCATCCTGCATCCGTACAGAGCTGATCAATGTAGGTTTTTGCTGGTCGGCCCACGCTGGCTTGTCCATGTGCTGGTTTCCACAGGAGGACGTCGCTTATGAGTTTGTCCTTGCTTCTCCAGCAGTGTCCCGCGTGTCTTGTCCGTCTTACTCTGATGGTTTGTGTGATATGTGGCAGGTGGCCGTACAGCTGTTTTCTCGTAGGGTGTTGTTTCCATGTCTTGTTCAGGATCACCCGCAGCATTCTTGTGCAGCTCCCATCTAGTTTATTATCTAGTCGCTTAGTTAGGGTCCAGGTGGTGCAGCCATACAGCAGTACTGATATGACAACGGCCTGGAAGAACCGTCTCTTTAACTTGGTATATATATATATATATATATATATATATATTATATATATATATATGTGTTGTGTGTGTGTATGTGTGTGTGTGTGTGGAGAAAAGTAGACAAACACGGGATGTTATGGAAACTGGATGTTTATTGTCGACGATGCAACGTTTCGGCCATTTTGACCATCATCAGGACAAAAGCCCAGTTCTTGCTTCAATGAAGAACATTTTCAGAATGGTGAACAACAGTAGGTTGTCAGTAGGGGTAGGGGTAGCTGGGGGGGGTAGTGGATTTTCTTCCTTCTAAATGAGAAGTGTTTATGTAGAGATGCAGGTGTTTGGTCAGAATGTTGGAATGGTAAGGATGGGTAAAATGGATGAGAATGTGTATGTGTTTGGGAGATGGATTTGTCATTAGTTGTGTATGTGTGAGTTTTATTTATTTTTAAAAATCTTTCTGTCCATCTATTTGTCTATTTTATTTATTCATTTATATATATATATATAATCCAAAAATCCGGAGAAGAATATCTGCCTTACGACTTAGAAGTTTTTTTTAAGTGTCGTAGTTTGCAGAGCTCAACGTGTGCTCTTATTGTCCGATGATTGGAAAAGCTAGGCTTCCTGGAATTGGCTATTGGTGTAATGAATATGTAAATACCTAGGTACCTCTCACTATAACCTGATTGGATAGTGTCCTATATAAATATTCGACACTGTGGTGGTTAAAGCGCCTACTAGCCTACTAATAAGACTACCACGACGACTGCTCGGAAGACGTATGGCTATAACTGCTATTCGACGCACCAGCTACTACTGCGATAATATACCTTACTAAAACTTAATAATATATCCCTTAACCCGGATATATCATCTATAATGCTAAAAATCTAATTCTTCTATTATATTTTTTACTTATATAATTTTGCTCTGCGACTCGGACAATAAGAGCACACGTTGAGCTCTGCGAACTACGACACTTAAAAAAAACTTCTATGTCGTAAGGCAGATTTCTTCTCCAGATTTTTGGATTATATATATATATATATATATTATATATATATATATATATATATATATATACGTGGCTCCTATACAGTAAGTGACTCTTCTATTTTCCATTTAATAGCCTCAAGATTAACTCTACAAGAACTCTTTCTTTGTTTAGGACGTTCGTCATAACTGTTTTGTATTTGTATTTTATGTGAAATATGCTCAGACAGTAAAGTCTGTATTTTGTTATCTTCCTCTTTGTCTGAATTTGTTGTATATGACATGTATGTATATTCACCTACGTTAAGAAGCCTCCTAACATATTATAAGGAGCAGGTTTAGCTTTTGTAACTAAAATTACATTTAATACTTATAATGTTAAACTGCATCTAATGGTGAAGTTCCTGTTCTAGAGTTCTATGGAGTGCAGTGTACCCTTTCATTGCCATTACTCTCAGATCCACCTTGACTCGGAGTGGCAGTACCTGTTATGGTTCCATCTAAGGGTCAAATAGAGAAAAAAAAGGATTTTTTAAAAATGTGTTTTAAAAATTGAGTAAAAAAAGAAAGAATTTTCAATACCCATCATGCAGGAATAAAAAAAAATGTCTTCGGCATAAAATAACCCAACAAGGGTTGACATGCCGTAAAATCCAACCAACCGACCATATTGTCATCATTCTTTGAAATTTTAGGACCAGTATCCTTATCTTTGTTATTTTTATCACATATTTGTGTTGTGGTATTCTTTGGCCTTTCTCGTTTTTTTCTCTCCCGATGATCAAAAATAAAGCATTGTTACTATCCGATATATTTTTTCATACCTAGATAGCTTTCTCTACAGAAAGTGATGTCAATATACGCATTGAAAAAGCCTGGACTGCTATAGACTTTTTTTGGGGGGGTACTATTATCGTGAATAAGTGAAACAGCGGCTGGCGAATTTGCGGATGGCGATTTGGTTGGTTGACTGAATTGTACGGCATGTAAACACTTGTTGGGTTATTTTATGCCGAAGACATTTTGTTCTATTTATTCTTGTTGGGTATTCATTTTTTCTTTTCAAGCTCATTTTTTAAACACACTTCTTAAAAACATTTTTAAAATCAGTTTGTTATCTATTTAACTCAGACATAGGACCTTAACAGATATTACCACTCCGGCTCAGAGTGGGCCTAGGAGTCATGGCAAAAGAGGTGTACTACACACTCCATAGAGCTTCAGAATTGGAGCCTCACCTCTAGATGCAGTTTTACGTCGTACCCAGGACACTAAGACCTTCAGTCATCGCTTTCTGACACAATAATGCTAAAAAGGTTGGAGACGCGTCATGTAATGGTTAGAGTCGTAAGAAATGGACTCGTCGACCCGAGTTCAATTCCTGGGTGAAGCTGTTTGCATTTCACGTGGAAAGGTATGAATCCAATTTTCCCTCCAACTATGGGTAAATAGCAGGGCAGACTGGGCTCTTTAACCATGGCTAGGTAATCAGTCTAGGAGAAGGAAAACTCCGAATTCAAACCTGTTGAACGCCGCTTAAGAAATTGACCTTGTGTCGCATCCTGATTGTGTGGAAGGGTTGGTAAATATAGATAGATAGATAGATAGATAGATGGAATGACTTACCGGGAAATAAATATTGAGTTAATTGGAATATTGATGGTTAATACATGTATTAACCGGATAAGTCGGTGTTATAATGAATATAAAGTGCTCAATACTTTAGTAGAGCGGATTTAGTATTACAGTGTGTATTGAAATAACCTACTCGAGTTTCACCATAAGGATCTTCAGTTTAGATACTAGACAAGGTTGTTTATATTTCTCATAGCGCTAATACCCTTGGGAAAGGTATGCATCCAACTACTCTCCCTCCAGCTATGGGCAAATAGTAGAGCAGACTGGGCTCTTTAACCTTGGTATGGCCACCGGTCTAGGAGAAGGAAAACTCTGAATTCAAACCTGTTAAACTCCGCTGAAGAAATTGACTTTGTGTCACATCCTACTCGTGCGGAAGAGTTGGTAAATATATATGATAAAAAGGGTTGAGGGTTTGCCGTAATGGCTAAGGGTTGTGACAATCATACAGGCGCCAATCTAGGATATCTAAGGGCCAAAGTGGAGTGCGGTATGTCATAGACTTCTTATCCACTAGGATTCCTTCCTTAAGCATCATGGGTCACCACCCACGGACAATTGGTAGGTCCGTTTATAGGATTTTTACCACTCGGCAGAGGTACAGTCAGTGTATCCTTCTCTCCCCTGATCCGTCACTATTTTCCCCTCTAAGCTGGATACAGATTTCACTATGTCTGTTTGCAGTGTTCTACAATTGCTTGATGATTGTGAAAGCGGGAAACTATTAGTTGCAATGAGAGTTTTTAATTTCAATGTTATGCCATATATATATATATATATATATATATATAGGGTCATCCACAGACACGTGTTTCGACTTATCAAGTCTCTTCAGTGTGGCTAGACATTTTGTAAGCTACCTACAGCCGGAATTGAAATCCGATCGGTTGGGTCTCAGTCCGGCACCTTAACCATTAGGCTGTCTTCACTTACAGAATGGGAAGGGGATTTTAACTGTTTTAAATACACACATCGCTTTGTGTGTAAAGGCCGTCACAAAGTGCTCCATTCCTTAGAAGAGCGTTGCGTTTACGCTTGAGTTGGCGGCCGTCAGCGAGATCACCCCCCCCCCCCAGAGTGCTCAACCCTAGGGGATGGGGAGCATAGTCGTAGAAGAAGTTATTTCCCGGCCGCGGTTTCGGTGTTACTCTAACACCTTCATCAGGGGTGGAATTTTTTCGGTTACTTTATATAGCTAGACTGATATCTTTTTAATTCTTCCTGAATTTAATCTTAGTAGGCTGCTAGTTTGTAGTTGAGGTTAAACTCCTCCTATTTTGACCTACGTGGGTAGTAGTGCGCTGTAACATTACACTTTTATTATCCCTTACCACTACCTTCAACTTACTCTATTAACCTTTATGGGGTCAGTTAGTCTGGAGTTTGGCTAAGTTTGTTTTATCTATTTCTTTATTTCTTCTAGTAGTTTTTCTTTGTTACTACTTTATCATAATTTTACTGTATTATGCCCTTATTGATCAATTATATCTTATTGGTTCATGTTAGCTGGGCACACCTCTTCATTCAAATTTTAAAATGAAATTTTGTAAATATTTTCAGTCTTGACACTTATCTTCTTCGGTCCTTAGGAATTGACTAATATATATTATCATAATGGAGATTTGGTGTCTGTCTGTAACCGAAACTACGTTGCTGCTTAAGTCACAATATCCTAAGCAATTGTGTAAGTTTAATAATTAGTATTCAATTCATAGTCAGTCATTAATATTAATACATAGAATAAATCTTATTTATTAACGATGGCTCTATGGAAATCTGAGTTAGATTTTCCTCAAATGGCTCATGTGATTAGTGCGTTTAATATTTTGCAACGTGTCTTATATATCACTAAGAAATAAAGATTTAGATAATATATGGTCTGGTCAATTTGCATACTGGTTTTAAAATCGGGTTTGTTAAATAAAATACGTTTTTAAAGGCCATTCTCCGGCCTTAAAGCAAAAGCGCTTATCCAGTGGAATTGGATCCTTGATAAACATTCCCTCGATAATGAACCCTTTTGGTTATTAAAGTGTTCTAAGTTACTGGTATAGAGTCCCTCGATAATGAATCCTTTTGGTTACTAAAGTGTTCTAAGTTACTTGTATAGGGTCCACTGATAATGAATCCTTTTGGTACTCTGGTAATCATATAAGTCCTTCCTGAGTATTGGTAAAGATCCGGCAATCCTCTGTCCGTCCTCAAAGAGTGCAATTTGAATTATGACCAATGTGGGGGGGGGGTAAGTATTCTATCAGTAGTATTGCTAGTGATTGGTTGCAAGAGTCAATCACTTGACCTTGGCTAGTCTATAAATCTAGGTAGGGAATTAGAGCACACCTTATATGCCAAAATATTCCAACACTAATATTATTGTTTTCTTCTCTAATGTATTAAAATCAATCCTATGAATGATTTTATATAGAAACCAATTGAAATCTAATTAAAATAAGTGTAATCTTTTATGTGTGTTCTTATTTAATTTCGTTAGTCTTTCTAATTCATAATATTTCATTACATTATAATTTAAATACTTACGCCCATTGGGCTCATATTTTTACTAGTACACACACACACACACACACATATATATATATATATATGTGTGTGTGTGTGTGTGTGTGTGTGTGTGTGTGAAAATGGAAATTGGAAATGAATCCGACAATATGAGGAAGAATGAATAAAGAAAAGAAAGAAGAGAATGGATAATAAAAGATGAATTTAATCAATAACACTTACACATGTGTTTCGGTCAGTTCATCTGTGTGAAAATATTCCGCATACAGAGAAGATTCGACCTTCATCAGAGTGAAATTTTATTTTGAATGAAAAAATTCGTTGGGGAAAAACGGAGAATTTTTGGAAATGTTCAAAGAGAATTTTTTTTAAAAATCACATTTGGAACGCTGAAATAGACCGTTAGAATTTGGATATTTGATTTTTCTAGGGGTTATGGTAGAAATAATTTTGTATTGCAAAAAATAAAGTGTTATTATTTATCCCTAACATGTTGAACATTTTCTCGGAGCATAGTTTATGTTATTGTTTTGAAAAAAAAAACGGTGAAATCCTCATATACATATATGCGTGTGTGTGTGTGTGTGTGTGTGTTTTATGTCTATTTTCAATCATACTGTCGGATCCATTTCCATTTATTATATACTTATACTGTCTAGAGAAACAACAAAATACTGGATTGATTAACTTTTCATCACTGGAGGTTCATTTTGAATATAACAAAGACCGCAACACCATGGATTTGTTAACCATACGAATTCCCGGAATATTCCGTATCTTTCTTTACTGTGCTGCGGACTTCCATTTAAACTCGTTTTCGTGGCTGGATTGCATCCTAAACATTATTTTATACAACTTTTACATTTTTACTTCAAACTTTATTGAATTTTTCTTATTGATGTTGAGACTTTTAGTTTTAGAAATAAAATCAATTTTATTTTTAATACAAAATACGCATTTTTATACAAATTTTAAAAGACATTCCGGCTCAGAATGTGAGCGTTGTTTGAGCCTCTCGTGCCAAACAGTTAACTATTCCTTCTTTCTTTCATAAATATAGTTGCTCTTGAGGAAGACCGTCTTTATAAAAGGTCGATACAGATATATGTCAGCAAACTACGATTATCATGTGTTTTTCTATCTATTTGCAATCATATATATATATATATATATATATATATATATATATTGTGTATTTTGGCAGAAATGTATTATTTTAGCAGGTTTTGTTAAAGGCCACGGAATATATCTTCTTTATGATTTTTAGGTGTAGACGTTTAAGTCTTCTTGTTTTTTGTAGATCAGGATCTAAATGGTAGAGAAAACGTCCCATATATTTTTAACCAACAATCAATCATTAATCTCCACGAGGATGACCAGTAAAATGGTTAAAAGCGCTTGGATAGAAGGTATGGGATATTTTCTCAAGCATCTAGATCACGAAGTACGAAAAACAAGAAGGCTTGAACATCTACACCTGAAAATCTTAAAGAAGAAATATTCCGGGTTTTTTTTAACAAAACGTGCTTGAATAATACTAGCAAATATATGCACCCTCCGGGTGCAAGTATTTAAATTTTAATGTAATACAATATTATATTAAATTAGAAAGGCTAATAAAACTAAATAAGAATGCAGATACAAAGATTTGAAATAGAGGTGGGTATAATCGGAAATTAGAACAACTGAAACTTACTCTTCAATCACACTCGGCTTTCATTGTTATTTTTTCTAATTTAAGTATTTAGTTAAAAGGGGAAGTAAAGAATAAAATGACAGTTATTTTTTCTTGTTAATGAATTTCATTTAAGATTCATTGAAGAGATTTTTGCTTATATTCATTAAAATAAAACCAAACAGTTATAAATCAATAATACTAAGCACATATTTATTAAATTCGATTTTTTAATATTAATATGCAAATTAGCCTTCCCGTTCACACTGTAAACCGCTATTTTGTTGTATATATAAATATAATTGCATGTTGTTAGTATGTAGGTATGGTTATATTTATTAATAATCGAGTTTGAAATAAATATACAATCATTGAGAATGTGATGTCAATAACTAAGGGTGACTTGAGTAGTAATATAGTTTCGGTTACAGACAGAAAAACACTCAATCTCCATTATAATAAGATATATATATATACATATATATATATATATATATATATATATGAAGAAAAAGTGGAAGTAAATCCGACAATATGTAATATTATAAAAATTGATAAAACACAAGTTTCATTACTCGCAGACTTTTGTTTTCATTAATAATCTATTTTTGCTTAAACCAACGAAGGCCCTGAGGAAGGTTTTTTCAACCAAACCGAAACACTACAGCGTTGTCTTATTAAACATCATTCGCTAATGAAACGTGTTTTTTTTTTTAATTTTTAATATCATATATATATATATATATATATATATATATATAAAGTAAAAGTAAAGTCGTCGGGGTGGTCTAAAGTTGGTATCAGCCAGAAATCTTAGTCATTAAATTAAACAGGAAAAAGCCTTAGAGAAACAATCATTGATTCGCTTAGATTTGGTATAATATATATATATATATATATATATATATATATATATATATATATATATATATATATATATATAAAGTAAGTAAAGTCGTCGGGGCAGCTTAATGTCGGTATCAGCCATGCAGCGAGAGTTTATCCCGTTTTCACTAGCGCTAGACCAAGGAGATTATTTTAGCGTCTGAGGTGGAGCGCCACACCTACCATCAGCCCCTTACTTTACCGCACAGATCCCTGTGCTACTCAATACGCTGAGTTGGGGAGAACCGGGATCGTACTAGGAACCTTGTGGTTTCTAGCCAAATGCTCGAACTGAGCTATATATATATATATATATATATATTATATATATATATAATTATACCAAATCAATATATAAGCGAATCAATGATTATTTCTCTAAGTCTTTTTCCTGTTTAATTTAATGACTAAAATTAAATACTAAAATACTACTTCTGAGATTGAATTATGTTTGGAAAAAAATGTCAGTGTTTTAATTAACAGTAATTTGCAATTAAGTCATAAAGTAACCCATCTCTCAGTTATCATCTGCCTATCAATTTCACCCCCTCTATGTATATCTCTATTCCCCATCGCTATTATATTTTAGTATCTCTGTGAGAAGAATTTGGAAGACTTGGAGAATCACTAGCTGACAGCTGGCCCTTATTTGATCTCTGCCACCACCACCACCAAACCAACAGTCAAGTCTCTTTTTACCACCCTTTTACCACCCTTTTAGCTATCATAACAACCACCAATTCCTCCACTTTCCTTTCACTTCTGTCATGATAAAAATTGTCAATAGTTTTTTTTTTTTTGTTTTTTGTTTGTTTTTTTTGTTTTTGTTTTTTGTTTTGTTTTTTGATAATTTAACTACCGAAGAAGTATAAAAACATTTTACATTATTTTCAATACTTTTTTTCACCACAGTTTTGTTTGTCAATTAAAATGATGCTGAAGTAAATAGAGAGGGACTATTTTTGATGTTACATTTTTAAAAAACACAATATTTTCAGTCATGCCCACAATTTAGCTTCTCAATGCCTTAGCTATTAATAGAATTTCAAGAATCTGGCCCATTTAAATTTAAATTTAAATTTGGGCAAACTTTCCCTTTCTTAGAAATCTTACAAAATGATTTTAATTATTTCTTTAATTCTCCGGTCCTATTTCTTTTTTCTTTTAATTAATTCGCTTTGCAAACTTACTTCTTTTCTAATCACAATTATCTACTCAATAGGTGATCCAACGGGTCACGTTTTGTCTTATATATATATATATATATATATATATATATATATATATATATATATATATATATATATATTTTATTTATTTATATATATATATATATATATAATCAATTCGCTTTGCAAACTTACTTCTTTTCTAATCACAATTATCAGAGTTCAATAGGTGATCCAACGGGTCACGTTTTGTATTTTATATATATATATATATATATATATATATATAATATATATATATATATATATGAAACAGAGAGAAGGGGTAACAATAAGTCCAATCATTTCTCAACAGGATTTTACAAAGGTAAGATATTTGTTTAATTCTAGCTTGTTTTGATTTTTAAATTTCTTTTTATTTTGCTAGTAACTTCACATATATTAATTCAAAGCTTCAATAGAGTCAAGTAAAATTATTTTCTTCCATAAAGGATTTTTCTAAAAAAGTTTTGTTTTTTCCCTTGCGAGAAATATTTTTCATTAATTCTTAACTATATATATATATATATATATATAATATATATATATATATATATATATATGGCCGAACGAAACATTAAAATCCTTTTGTATTTGTAAAGGGGGTGTTTGGTCTCATTTAAGCTATAGGTTGCTGGTTGTAAAATTTAACATACAAATACATATCAAATTCTCTCTCTCTCTCTCTCTCTCTCTCTCTCTCTACTCTCCAGAGAAACTAACATAATATAATAAGGAGGTAATCAAGAGATACATAGAGGGGAAGAAAGTGATAGACAGTAAAGTAAGAGATTGGTCGGTTTTTTTACTTAATTGCAAATTACGACTAATTAGAACCAATTAAAACAGAATTTTTTTCAAACATAATTCAATCTTAAAAGTAAGGGATAATATATATACTAGACAAAACGTGATCCATTGGGCCACCCATTCAGCTCTGTGTAGATAATTGAGATTAGGGAAAAGAGACTTAGCACAGCGAATAAAATTTTTTTAAATATAAATAAATACGGCCGGACGAAACCTCAAAATCATTTTGTAAGCATTCTAACAAAGGGAATTGCTGGCTGTAAAATTTAACATAGAAATACATTTCAAATTCTCCCGGGTCTCTCTCTCTCTCTCTCTCTCTCTCTCTCTCTCTCTCTCTCTCTCTCTCTCTCTCTCTCTCTCTCTCTACGCTCCAGAGAAACTAACATTAATAAAAAAATAACTATAACGAGGAGGTAGTCAAGAGATACATAGAGGGGAAGAGGGTAATAGACAGAGAGTAAAGTAAAAGATTGTTAAGTTTTTGCAAATTACGACTAATTAGAACCAATTAAAACAGAATTTTTTCAAACATAATTCAATCCTAAAAGTAAGGGATAATTTAGTATAACTTTTGTGTCATTTAACTAAACAGGAAAAATGCCTTTAGGGAATAAAAGTTGATTAACTCATTTTTAGTATAATAATAGATATACATATACACCAAACGAAAGTTCATTCGGGTCTCAAACCCGGCCAGGGGTAGCTGTTAATGTATTACCACACTGATGAGAAGTGATACTTCGAAACACGTGTCTGTGGATTACTTATTTATTATATATATGCTCCCACTTTGGTCGAGCACTTTAAATAGGGATTTAATTGCGGATTCACCGTTCTGGTGTGTAGCTAAACCTCGCTTTGTTTACAAATGTTTGAGGCCTCTAGTGAATTCATTTCCGCTTAGAAATGTAGCAATTAAATATTCTCCTATATTTGACAGCTGCCTCTGGCCGTACGGGTAAGAGGATTGGCGAACGAAAGTTCATTCGGGTCTCAGGGGTAGCTGTTAATGTATAACCACACTGATGAGAAGTGATACTTCGAAACACGTGTCTATGGATTACTTATTTATTATATATATATATATACATATATATATATATATATATATATATATATATATATATATATATATACACTGAGTGGGTGGTGTACTTTAAGCAGCAACTGTATGTGAAAACTTCAAGGTCAGAGGTCAGACTGACAAAATTTGGTCTCTATGCAAATCGGGTCAATGATTATCTTCCGTTTGAATAAGACAAATTTGAGAGAATAAATTTCAGTTCTTGACCAATTAGAATCTTTGCCGCTTTAACAACCTGAAAATGTCCCCACCTTTGTAAGTCGATGGTTTTTTTTTAAATATTAAGTCACTCTGGTCACAGTGGTGCAGTGTGCCAATGGTTAATATGGGTTTTGCCATGGGCGGCACATTTGGTGAAAAAAATATTTATATGTACTAATTTATGAATTAAACTAGTAATATTGTACTATGATGTATGTTTTCGCTTATGAAGTTTAGGGAGGGGCATTTTAGCCATCAATGAGAGACGGCAAAAGTGCATACTGTCACTGTCTGGTCACTACTATCCAAGATGTTCTCAACCCGGCCAGAGGCAGCTGCTAAAAATGGTATAACTGCACTGATGAGAGGTGATACCTCGAAACACGTGTCTGTAGTTTACTCTATTATACGCTCCTAATTTCAGTTGAGCACTCTATTTAGGAGGAATTTAATTGCAAATTCACTGTATTTGGCGTTAAGCTAAATCTCACTTTGTTTACAAAGTTTGAGAACTCTTAGTGAATTCATTTCCGCTTAGAAATATAGCGATTAAATAGCCTGCTATACTTGGCAGCTGATTGTGGCCGTATGCGTAAGAAGGTTCGGCGAGCGTAAGTTCGTTCGGGTCTCGAACCCGGCCAGAGGCAGCTGCTAAAAATGGTATAACTGCACTGATGAGAGGTGATACCTCGAAACACGTGTCTGTAGTTTACTCTCTCTCTCTCTCTCTATATATTATATATATAGACAAATTTAAGAGAATAAATTTCAGTTCTTGACCAATCAGAATCTTTGCCGCTTTAACAACCTGAAAATGTCCCCACCTTTGTAAGTCAATGTTTTTTTTTAATATTAAGTCACTCTGGTGCAGTGTGCCAATGGCTAGTATGGGTTTTGCCATGGGCGGCACATTTGGTGAAAAAAATATTTATATGTACTAATTTAGGAAAATAGTAAAAAAGCCTTTAGGAAATAAAAGTTGATTAACTCAGATTTAGTATAATAATAGATATAGACAATTTTCAAGTTGTGATAAACTTTAAATCGAGTGTTTTCTTAACAATAGATCCAGGGCGATTTCACTTGTGTTGTTGATGATGTCGGTGCGTAACTGTTTTCCTTTTTTCCCGGATCACGGAGGGGGGGTGGCGGATCACGGGGGTGGTGGTGGAGAGTGGAAAGACAGATAGACAGACGTGGATGAGGATGGCAGCAGGACAGGGGGGGGAGAGATGGACTGAAATCCTGGAAACCTGGTAAAGATTCGTCTTCTCAATCTTCACCACCGCCTACCCCCCACCCAACACCTACACTCCACCCCCACCCCATCGCCATCACCCCCCACTTTTATTTTGCAGGCGTAATAAAATTGTCACCGCGAGTCACACTATCGCCAAACACTTTCTTTTGTCGATTTCATTGGCCTCTCAAAATCATCTCTCTCTCTCTCTCTCTCTCTCTCTCTCTCTCTCTCTCTCTCTCTCTCTCTCTCTCTCTGTCTCCAGCCTTTCACATCCATACCCACTTGCACTCACACTCACATAGCGTCTTTGCTATCCCAGCCAGAAGTTGAGAAACAGTGAAAAATAACTCCGACAAACTAAACCTTATAAAATAAAAATGGAAAAAATAACATTAGTATCGCGGAAGGTGGATGTATTTATGGGTGGACGGTGTGTCGAAAGGAAGGAAGGGGGTGCGAAGTGAAGAGAGGGACGCAAAATGAAGTCGGTGTTGTCAGGGGTTGGGGTGGGGGGCACTTAAGAAGGAAATGTTGTCTGTGGGTCGGAAGGGACAGATAAATAGAAAGAGAGACAGAGAGAATATGTGTGTGTGTGTGTGTGTGTGTGTGTGTGTGTGTGTGTGTGTGTGTGCAATGGAGTTGGGGCGGGGGAGCGGAATGGAAGAAATGCAAATGAGGCTGCAAAGAGTTTGAGACATTGCGATAACGCCCTGATTAACGATGGTGCTCTCGTCTGCCCCTAGGGAGCGCTGCAGCCGACGGTCGGTATCGGGTTTCCCGCGCCGGTCATCGTAAGGGCGACGGCGCATAAGCGTGCTGACACGGAGGCGCGTGCGCAAGCACACAGGATATTTGGAGAACGCCAAAATACACACACACACACACACACACACACACACATACATACTCACACACGCACACACATACATATAATAATATATAAATATATGCACTCACACATACGCACACACCCACATGCACATTGATATGCACACACATGCACTTTAAAAAGGTTTCGATATATGAACTCTAAATATATACACGTGAGCAACCTCGGACACATATGTAAGTCACGTGTCCATATTGATGCTTCTATAGACATGCACATTAGGGTAGGTCGATTTTTCACTTTTTTAAAGATATCAAATTGTCCATCTATGTGAAAGTTGTGTGTTAGTATACTGAATAATGATACCAAAAATTAGATCTTTTACTTGCACCATTGTTTAAGGAAATAGCATCAAAGATCGTCTACAAAAATGCACTAAAAATCCACGTCTTCTAAAGGCTAAATTTTTCGAAAACGATGAGTTTTAGTGCATTTTTAGTAGACGAACTTTGATGCTATTTCCTCAAACAATGGTACAAGTAAAATATCTAATTTTTGGTATCAGTATTCCGTATACCAACACACAACTTTTGCATAGATGGACATTTGATTTTTTTTTTAAGTGAAAAATCGACCTGCTCGTGCGGAGGGTAGTATATATATATAATATATATATATATATATATATAGAGAGAGAGAGAGAGAGAGAGAGAGAGAGATGATAAAGGGAATGGCTTACCGGGAAATAAAATATTGAGTTAATCGCAATATTGATGGTTGATACAAGTATTAACCGAATAAGTCAGTGTTATAATGAATATAAAGTGCTCAATGCGTTAGTAGAGCGGTTTTAGTATTACAGTGTGTATTGAATTAACCTACTCGAGTTTCACCATAAGGATCTTCAGGGTTAATTCCAAAGACTTAATGAAGATATTGATTAATTACAGCTAATTCCGTAATTAGCTGTAATTAATCAATATCTTGATTAATTCATTGGAATTAAGCCTGAAGATCTTTATGGTGAAACTCGAGTAGGTTATTTAAATACACACTGTAATACTATATTGATAGATAGATAGATAGATAGATATAGATATATAGTATATAATAAGTGTCTTACACTATAATCCAATGACTTATAGATGTCTGTCGATAGAGTGTTCGGCTATAAACCTTAAGGTTCCTGGTTCGATACCATCTCTCGCCAACTCAGCGTATGAGTAGCACAGGGATTGGTGCGGTAAAGTGAGGAGCTGATGGTAGGTATGGCGCTCCGTCTCAGACGACAAAACAATCTCCTCAGTCTAGCGCTAGGGAATAGGGGATAGACTCCCTCGCTGTCTGGCTGATACTGACATTAGACCACCCCGACTATTTTACTTATAGATGTCTTAGTACTTTATCACCTTACGCATCTTGATTATTTTTTTACAAGTTGAATGAATTATTACTTAGAATGTTCAAGATGTCATTTTGATGATAAAGATGTGATGATAAAGATGGCTATCAAAATGTGATGGTCTTGTGGCTTCTTTTTTAAAGACATATCAACCTTCGTGTGTTATTAAAGGGCAAATCCATTCATTATTGTAGTAGAAGAAGTGTGGCACTATCTAACGCATAGCTAGGGGTATGAGTGAGTCCATACCTTTCCCATGGGTATTAGTCTGAAATTGAACTTAATAACGCGACTGGGGTTCGAATTCGCTTACTATGATGTCGCTGTTTAACTGTTTTAGATACATACATTTTACGATCACCAGAGAGATCAAGTCTGTAAACAACAGAAGATCATTGCTTTATGCTGGCGGTGAAAGTCCATTAAAATCGCTCATATATATAAAGAAATTCAACAGGCATGGAAATTACACTACTGCCAACAAGTTTCACTCAAAATAACCGCCATTAGCGTCGATCACAGCACCAATCCTGCTCCGGAACCCGAAGCAAACTGATGTTACAGTTTCCCTGGGAAGGGTCTCAAAAACTACCTTAATTCTGTCGATTAACTGGGCTTTTGTAGTACTGGCATGCCGATTGGTGTCTTTCTCAACAGCGCCACATACATAATAATCCATGGGTTAAGATCTGGGGAGTTCAGAGGCCAAACATTGGGACAGATGTAGTCGTAAAAATTCGCTGACGACCATTTTTGACTTTTCCCAGAGGTGTGACAGAAGACCGAATCCTGCTGCTATACATATGGCCTACCATTGGCTACCCTTATTATCCAGGGCTTGACTACAGTTTTTAGCAATTCCACGTAGGCATCTGAGGGTCCTCCAATACTTTCCTGCAGACTTTTCGAGAAATTCTGCTGTACGAACGCAATCAGATCGTCTCTAATGTTGCTTTCTTTTAGCCACAGCCTCGTAGTCTCCATTGCAATTCTCCAGTTTATGCCTGGTTGTTTTACAGTGTTCAGGGAGCATTGGGCAGCAACCATAATCTCCTTATTTTGATGGCCGGCGCAGATCATCATTATACAAGTTATTCTCTTCCATGATTCAGGTGGGTTCCAGTCATCCATTTTATCTGTCATCGCGTACATGAAGATTTTAAATGATGCGTAGGGTGCGTGAATACCTTCGCCCAACGGAGAAAAATAACCAAATATAGATATGTTAAATTTATCTCCATCACCCTGTATATATATATATATGCACAATGCTTTCTTTTCGATACACACACTTACACAGTCCCATACTCACACCGTAAAAGAGAATATTTGACGTCATATTTCAAACCGTCTTCTTTTTTCAAACTTCAAATTTTAAACAGACTGATAAACAAGCATTATCACTCGCTTTTCTCGTTATTCTGTGATAAAAAAAATTCTTATTACCTTCCATATACCAACAAATGCCCTGAAGATGATCTAATTAATAGATCGAAACACTGCAGCGTTGGCCAATAAACTCACCACTTAACTCATTTAAACCTGTGTTTTTTCACTCTTTCTTAATATACTACATACCGTCGGATTCACTTCCTTTTCTTAACACACACACACACACACACACACACATATATATATATATATATATATATATATATATATATATATATATGTTTGATTGAGCTCTGGTGATAAATTGTATGATGGCCGTCGATTTACACTTAAATCGCAAGTACATATATGTACATATATCTAGATTATTGCAAAAAATGGAAAAGTACTGGAAACCCTTGTACGAACCATAAGAGTATACAACCAGGATATAGGAATGAAATTCGGCATCGAAATATGTGTCATGTTAGTGATGGAAAGAGAAACAATAGACGGAATACAACTACCAAATCAGGAAAATATAAGAACCCTTGGAGAAATTGAGAATTATAAATACTTGGAAAATTTGGAAGTGGACACCATCAAACAAATAGAGATGAAAGAAAAAGATTTTAAAAAAGAAAAGAATATCCCAAAAGAACAAGAAAACTTCTAGAAACCAAACACTGTATCAGAAATCTCATCAAGGGAATAATTACCTCGGCTGTCTTCATTATAATATACTTTGTACAATTCTTAAAATGGACAAGAGAGTAACACCGACAAATAAACCAAAAGACAAGGAAATCAATTACTATGCACAATGCATTGCACCCGAGAGATGATAGGGACAGACTATATGTATCAAGAAAAGAAGGTGGAAGAGGTGTCGCTAACATTGATGATTGCCTAGATACTACAATCCAAAGACTGGAAGAATACACAAAAATGAGCAAGGAAAGATTAATTACAGCAGTCAATAATAGCAGTTGCAACTTATGGACAAGCATAAAAACAACATAAACTAAAAAATAGAAATGGGAAGAAAAACAATTAGATAAATACTTCAAGGGACAAATTGGGGAGATTGCACATGAAAAGACCTGGACATGGTTAAGAAAAGGAATCCTCTTGAGAGAAACTGAGTCACTCATAATTGCAACACAAATTCCATAAGAACAAATTATATCAAAGTGAAAATAGATAAGACACAACAGAACAGCAAATATAGGGTGTGGGGGGGGGGCATATAAGACAGAAAGTAAATGCAAGAAAGTAAATTTTGACAACAAAATGGTATATGTATAAACCAGAATCCGTTTTTGGTCAGGAAATTCTCTAGGATTTTCAGATAAAGACGGATCATCATATCCCAGATAGAAAAACCTAGCGAGACCTAGTATTGATTAACAAGAAAAATATAACTTGCCAACGGGTAGATTTTGCAGTTCAAGAAGATCACAGGGCAAAGATGAAGGAAAACGAACAGATAAACAAATACCTGGACCTTGCCAGAGAATTAAAGAAAGCTGTGGAATATGAGGGTGAAAGTGATACCAATTGCAGTTGGTGCACTTGCAACGATCCACAAAAGTTTAGAAAACAGACTAGAGGAGTTGGAAATCAGAGGAAGAATTGAGACCATCAAGACAACATCATTAAGACCAACAAGAATAATTAGAATAGTCATGGAGACCTGAGGGGGCTTGTTGACTCTATTGAAATACCATCAGCTTACGCTGCTGTAAAAACAACTCACAAGGAGTGAAATAATAATAATAATAATAATAATAATAATAATAATAATAAGCGAAAATTGATAAGACCCAACAAAATAGTAAATGTAGACTTTGCGGTAATAGAGATGAGACTGTAAACCATATACTCTGCGAATATAGCAAACTAGCACAACGAGAATATAAAACTAGACATGACTGGGTTGGGAAGGTGATCCACTGGGAATTATGCAAAAAATGCTATATGCATAAACCAGAATCTGTTCTTGAGAACGAAACGCATAAAATTCTCTGGGACTTTGAAATAAAAACGGATCACCTTATCCCAGCAAGAAGACCAGACCTAGTGTTGATAAACAAAAAAGAAAGAACTTGTGAACTGGTGGATTTTGCAGTGCCAGCAGATCACAGGGTAAAGCTAAAGGAAAATGAAAAATAGACAAATTTCTGGACCTTGCCAGAGAACTAAAAAAGTTATGGAATATGAAAGTGAAGGTAATACCAATTGTAGTTGGTGCACTTGGAACAGTCCCAAAAGGAAAAGGGTCTGGAATGTTTGAAAATCAGAGGAAGGGTTGAAACCATTCAGAACACTGCACTGCTGCAATCTGCCAGAATACTCAGAAGAGTCCTGGAGACCTGAGGAGACTTGCTGTCACTCAGACTCCAGTGAAAGACCATCAGCTAATGCTGATGTGAAATCTCAAAAGGAGCAAATAATAATAATAAGGTTCGGAAAAGGGTTTGGAAAGTCTGAAAATCAGAGGAAGGATTCTGCAGTGTTCTGGATGGTATCATACCATCCAGAACAATCTGCTAGAATACTCAGCAAGAGTCCTGGAGACCTGAGGAGACTTGCTGTCTCTTAGACTCCATTGAAAGACCATCAGCTAATGCTGATGTGAAAACTCAAAAGGAGTAAATAATAATAATAATAATAATAATAATAATAATAATAATAATAATAATAATAATAATGGTGATTCAAATTAGTCGTGACTATATTAGTCAGATCTTTAACATAGGCATATGTTTATTCTGGTGTTTATATGACAGCCCATATCTGCCCATCCTATTTCAAATTTTGAAGATGGTTTACCTTGATTTTAAAGCCATTTGACCCTTGATATGCGAGGGGGGGTCGGGGGTGATATAAAATACTTGTCTAAATGAAAGGTTGACAATGTTTTATCTGAAAATCGATATAAATCATAATTTTGAAGGTTAATAAAAGCTAGATGGGAACTATACAAAGATGTTGCGTGCTGTCTTGAAAACATCTTGGGAGGAGCACCTCATAAAAAGCAACTGTATGACCATCTACCTCCAATCGCACAAACCATCCAAATAAGACAAACAAGACATGTTGGATACTGCTGGAGAAACAAAGGCGAACTCATAAGTGATGTTCTCTTATGGATATCTACACATGGACACACCATTGAAGGCCGACCAGCAAAAATCTACATCAATCAGCTCTTTGCGGATTGCGGAAACCGGGAAGAAGACCTGCCAGCAGCGAAGACCGATAGAGAAGGGTGATGAGACAGACAAACAGACAGACAGATAGATAGAGAGGGAAATTTAACATGGGTATTGGTTTATTTATGTGTTTATGTGTCAACCCAAATCTGTCAATCATATTTCAAAGTGGTGTTTTGAAGATGTTTTAGTTTGACGTTGATGAAGTCATTTGGGCTTTGCTATTGTCCAATGCATTCGTTTTTGTTTTTTGTTTTTGTTTTTTTGTTTTTGTTTTTTGCTGTTTTTATTTGCTTTTGTTTTTTTTTTTTGTTTTGTTTTATTTTTAGGGTGGGGATTCGATACTTTCTATGGTGGTGAAATTTGCATCTCGGTTATAATAATGCCCGTTTAAGCGGAAATGTTGTTCTACAAGTATTGGTTTGTTGTAATCCATAGATTTGATTCTGTGTCTGTTATCTATCTATACATATATAAAGCGCAGTTGTGTGAATCTGTATGTCCGGAGGAAACTTTGAAAATAAAACAATGACAAAGTATATATATATACACATTAAATATCACCAGGTCATGGTATTTGAGCAAAATAATGAAGATTTGATTTAGATTCATGAAGATATCTAAAAAATAAAATTTAAATAACAACATGGAATTTTTTCGATTTAAGGCATAAATTTCTATTTTCAGAGTGACTGGATCAACGCAAGGACTTTTTTACGTAGGAATTTTAATGGGGAATCCAGCGGGGATCCAACTCACAATTCAGTAATAATGGATCTGCTTGACTAACTTGTTTTTTAAATCCCCCCTCTACCCAGACGACGCCGGGTAGCCACTTCTAGTACATATATAAAGGGCAGTTGTGTGTATATGTATGTCCGGAGGAAACTTCGAAAATAAAACAATTAACGACAACGTAAATATATATATGCACATTAAATATCACCAGGGCTTGGTTTTTGACCAAAATTGAGATTTGATTGAAGATAATTGAAAAATAAAATCTAAATGATAACAGCATCGAATTTTTTGTTTTATCTAATGTGGTAAATTTTTCTTTTCAGAGTGGCTGGATCAGCACAAAGTCTTTTTTTACGCGGGAATTTAATGGACGCGTTGTGTAATGTGGGAAACCAACTCACGTTTCAGTAATAATTGTTCTATGAGACTAATTTTGTTTAAACATCCCCCTCTACCCATGCGATGCTGGGTAGCCGCTTCTAGTTTAGTCTAAATCAAAATGGTCATTCTGATTTTCCAATTAACTGCTTTTGACAGCGTGTGCCGTCCAGTAATTAAATGACATTTTCTCTTCTGCTTTATATATATATATATATATATATATATATATATATATATATATATATATATATTGTGTGTGTGTGTGTGTGTGTGTGTGTGTGTGTGATATAAATATATATATGTGTGATATATACAACTAATGACAAATCCAGTTCCCCAACACACATATATAAAAAAAACAATTAAAACAGACACACACACATACACATACATATTTATCTTGACCAATCCTTCCAATCCAACACTCTGGACTAACACCTGCATTACCATTCTAACACTCCCCGTCTAGAGAGAAGAAAATCCACTACCCACTCCCAAAAACCCCTGCCCCTACTGACAACCTACTCTTTTCACCATTTCGAGAATGTCCATCATTGAAGCAAGAACTATATTCAAGTCCTGAAGAAGGCCTAATAGACCGAAACGTTGCATCGTCGACAATAAACATCCAGTTTCCATAACATCCCGTGTTTGTCTACCTTTCTCCACATACACACACACACACACACACACACACACACACACACACACATATATATATAATATATATATATATATATATATATATATATGAATAAGATATAATGAAAAAACAAACGATGTTTACAACTGAAATAGGCTCATCAGAAGAGAAAGTGTGCAAACCGTTTCGGGGCCAATTCTCTTGACGGTTTTAAAAAAAGCAAGAGAATTGGCCCCGAAACGGTTTGCACACTTTCTCTTCTGATGAGCCTATTTCAGTTGTAAACATCCTATTTCAGTTGTAAACATCGTTTGTTTTTTCATTATATCTTATTCATACTGTCGGATTAATTTCCATTTTATTTTCACATATATATATATATATATATATATATATATATATATATATATATATATATATATATATATATGAGTAAGAAAAGGTGGAATGAAAACATCACACAATGCTGTTAAAGAAGAAAACAATTTATAATATAATCATAGCTGATACTGATCAATATTTCGATTTTACAAAAATCATCATCAGAGCTCATCCACTCCCGTAGTTGTTTGGGTCGGAGAGGAAATTAAATTGTTTCGTCTTGTTGCCAACATCTCAAAAATTTCGCTACATTTGTTGACAAAAGATATACATGAGACATGCCCGACATATATATGGCGCGAAATGCCCACGTTGGTGAATATTGTAACGTCTTTCGTTTTTTGCAGTATTAAGGTTTTTTTGTTTTGTAAACTCATTTTGACTTTCCTTCTTAATTATGCCTTCTTAAACTTTCTTTTTACTTAATGCAACTCTTTTAACCATTTTAATTTTCATTCATTAATTGGATATTTGATTACAAAACGTAACTAATTTATCAGTGTTTTTTACGTTGATTCAAAGATGGCTGCCATTGTTTACAAGCTTCTTCTCGAAAAAAACAACAAAGGGACTTAACTTTGAGGGTTAAGTCCTTTTATGACTTAAATGAGAGTTAAGTCCCTTTGTTCTTTTTTCCGAAAATAATAGCTTGTAAATAGTTTATACGAGAAAAATATTAGTAAACTATAAATGCAAAAACAACTTTAATATTTGAATTATTTTTTAATGGGAGGGATGCGTCTGTTGGGGTTGATTTTTTTTTTTTCAGTTTCAAGATTATCATTTTTACAAAATACAGAACCACCCTGTCGGCTGGGGCGTTAGAATACACCGACTGCACCACTGCAGATGGGTACGACACTCCCAATGGGGCCACCTGCTGACCGTGGGTGGCGACTCATGATGCTTAAGGATGAAACACTGGTGACTGAGCAGTCCATGACCTACAACATCCATTTTGGTCCTTCCTTAGGCTATACGGGCTGTCGAAGAGCCCCCCCCCCGATCAATCGGCTGGCCATGTCAAGCCCTAGCACCTATATGATTGTCCCCACCTTATTGCCCTTATGGCAATCCCCGATCCTTTTATCATATGGGTACTAGAAGGCAATGGCTGAGGGTGTTCATGACCTGGGTATGACGTTAAACTCTAACTGATGGTGAGGTTCCAGTTTTGGAGGTCTGGGGAATGTGGAGCACCTCTTAATCACTATTGCTTCCAGGTCTACTCTGACCCGGAGTGGTAGTACCTGTTAGTGTCCCATCTATGGGTTAAATAGAAAAATGTGTTTGTAAAAAAATGAGTATCCATTAAGACTGAATTTATTTCAAAACTTTGTCGACAGTAAACTATTTTCTCTCCATCTATGGGTAAATAGCTGGGTAGACCTACTTATTCAAAAGCTATTAAAATTGCTACTCGAAGTTTCACGCAGTTTAGTGATCTACAGACAGAATTCATTTCAAAACTTTGTCGACAGTAAATGATCTACCGAGGTTGATATGCCGTAAAACAAAACAAACAAAATACAGAAAAGTCGTTTGGTTGGATTTTACGGCATGCCAACCCCATTTTGCTTTTATTCATTCTTGTTGAATATTCAAATTTTATAACTTATCTTTTTTATTTATTTAATCTCACTACTAGATGCAGTTTTGCGTCATACCCAGAACATTAAGAATCTCAGCCACTACCTTCTGGTACATATATGATAACATTTTTTCCATAAGAGTAATACGGTCGGGACAATCATATAGGTGCTAAGGCTTGACGTGACCAACTGCTTGATCTGAGGGAGCCGCTCTGACCGCCCGTCTAGCCCAAATAAGGCCCAAAGTAAAATGGTGCATGTCATTGACTGCTCAGACACCAGGATTCCGCCCTTAAGAATCATGGGCCGCCACCCTCTGCAGAAGTGCAGTCGGCATATTCTATAGCCCCAGTCGGCAGGGTGTGTAAAAGTGTTGTAGATAAAATAGTTATTTCCTTTTTAATAACCTTAACCTTTGATTAACCTTAATCTTAACTCTTAATTATCTCCTCTGCCCGCTAGAGAATATTGGTTAATAGAGGTAGAGTGTGTGTCGGCCGAAACATTTATTTAAGTTGTAATGATGGGTATATCAATCTAAATTAATTAAGAAAGAATGAGAATACTTTATATGGAAACTTCACAGAATGCACGTTGGTCGGAGAGTACATCGACCGAGATAAAGCGACAAAAATAACAAAAATGTGGATGCTAGTACAAATCTTTCATGAAATAACAACATTACTTTGTCTCAGAAGATCAGAACATTCAATAATAATAATGAAAGAGCAGACCCCGCAGCTAAATCGACTCTAGATTTGATCCCCGACAATTTCAAGATACCATATACTGATTTTGTTGTATACCCTTCTTTACTTACTTCTATTCTTCTGCTGTTCACCTTTTCTATCTTACGTTCTTCTTCAAGCATTTGGACCTAGTCTTGTGGACTTCGTGTCTGGTCTTCTAGGTCAGTCTTGTTACCAAGACATTCATTAACCACAAAACCATATTATTTTCGTAAGCTTTTACTTCTTAACAAAACATTTTTCATCTGACTAACATATCGCACGTATGCAGTGAGCTCCAGTTAAGGCAGTACATCTTCTCTGCCTGACGTCCAAACTGAAACTGAGGACCCAACCAGGTCCCACGTGACTTTACGTATTTCGCGGGCTTTCTGTAATATTCCATGGAAAGTCCCGCCCGTGATATGAAAAGGGGCCTTCCCTTCAGAAATACAGGGAGTTGACAATAATCTTATGCAACCGCATAGATTATGTAACAATTTGAAACCTAAAATTAATAGATTCCTTCATACAAAATTGCAACAACACTTGAATAACAGCATCCACAATAAACTCTTCCTAATCAAACCAACTTTGGGAGACTGGAGACCAACTTTAAGGAAGTCTAGAAAGGAACAAGTCATTGTGTCCTGATTACGCATTGGTCATACAAGACTAATGCACTCCTATATACTCAAACAAGAACAACAACCACAATGTGGAACATGTCAAATACCTTTGACAGTTAAACACTTATTCATGGAGTGCGGGTTTCTTGCTCACATCAGAAACTGTTATTTTAAAGTAAACAATATGAAAGATCTGTTTGAAAATGTCAACATGGAGGATATTCTCTCTTCTTTGAGAGAAATAAAATTATACCATAGAATATAGACATAAAACAAATCAATACCATACAACATAATCCCCAATAATGCTAACACATTGTTAAAATCAATTACTAAAATATATAAATATAAATACACGATATGTATAACTTCCTAACCGTTAGGCATGACATAACCCCAGACGGGTTGATATGCCGTTAAAATCAATAAACAACAAACAAACAACAATAATAATCTGCAATACAGTTCCCACATATAGTATTCTGTTGTGTGGGATTGTAAGAAAGCGAAGGTAAAGTTGAAAACTAAATACAACATGATAATAGTGTGGAGTGTTGGTTCAAAAACAATAAAAATCAAAACGTCTGTTAGCATTGTTAAAGTTGTTGGGTGGATCAGAGTTTGATCATCTCTGGTAGGGTCAGCATGGCGAGGGAAGTATGATGTTGAAAGACCCGAAACTTCCGAGTGACACATGCAGTGACACACTACATCACTGACGACACCTATCAGCGCCCCAAATGTAGGAACGTATATTTAAAGTTTATGATCCTTTGATTTCAGATAATTTGAAAACAGTTTTGGATCATTATCTTGTTTGAATTTTATATAAGGGTTTGCCTGTGCAAAATAGGTGAATTTAATTATCCCAAAATGCAAATTAGCCTATATTATGAACATATAGAAGCAGGTCATAGTGGTCTCAAATCTTTAGTTGGTAGTATATATATATATATATATATATATATATATATATATATATATATAGTGATTCTGATAGCTTTTCATTTAGTGTGTCCTGGGACGTATGTATTTCATTTGAATTAGTCCCCGGAAAATTTGATGGGTCCCAACTAAAGTTTCTTAACAAATTATAGCTTTTATTTATGAACAACTAAAGCCGTCTAACCTTCATATATAAATTTAATATATAATTTGATGAGCCCCAACTAAAGTTTCGAAAGCTGTCTAACCCCTACATTGTATCACACACATTGTAATTCGTTTCCAAGAAACTATTGAAACGTATTTATATTACGCTGAAAATGGTGGGGTAAGAAAAAGAAAAACACCAGAACACATGGAAACAATTTTAATGCGTCCTTTTAGATTTTAGTGTGTCAGGGACGCACGACGCGTAGCTATCAGCATCTCTTTATATTATATATATATATATATATATATATATATATATATATATATATATATATAGACACCACATGTGGTGTAATGCTAAGTAAGCTAGACTCGCAAACCATTGTTAGTGAAATCGATTCTTACTGGGCAGCCCATACTTATGGCCTTGTGCCACATCGAAGCTATGCTTAGTAAATAACTATATATATATATATATATAATATATATATTATATATATATTATATATATATATATAAGTGTGTGTGTGCGTGTGTGTGCGTGTGTGTGTGTGTGTGAAAAAGCTATGGAAAAGTGAATAATAAACACAAACAATTAAATTCAATTAATATTTTGCTTCTGTTGGTCACAAAAGCTTCATCAGTATCTGATGAAGCTTTTGAGACTTAATTGTTCGTGTTCATTATTCACTTTTACATAACTTTTTCACACACACACACACACACACACACACACACACATATATATATATATATATATATATATTGGCATCCTTCCGTTGCTAAAGACGATGGCGCAGTGTCCAAGTTTTTTTAACTGCATCATCGCGAGTGCCGGAGTATATATATATATATATATATATATATATATATATATATATATATATATATATTATAAAGGGCCGGGTTAGCTTACTTACAGCTCTTACACCCGTAATCGAGCACTTTATTTCTCCAATACTAAATAGCTACACACACACACATACATACACACACACACACACACACACACACACACACATATATATATATATATATATATATATATATATATATATATATATTTCTTCTTGCTTTTCTTCCAAGCAAATTATTATTTTACCTTTACATCTGTCTCTAGCTATTAAAACTTCACTTTTACTTGAAGCCAATTGCTCTCCTCTTCCCTGTAACAAAATTTCCTTGATTTTCCGTCAATTTTTTTTACTCTTCCGCCCCCCCCCCCCATTTTTTTTATTTTTTCCGTCTCTGCCTTTTATCTCTTTGATTTCTCTTGTTCACACCCCCCCAACCCCCACCTAGCCAACCTACAAAGCATCCTCCGCCCTAAAATCCCTTTCAAATTTCTCTTCTTTTGCCGCTAGTACTTATCTATTTATATTCGTTCATTCTGTTCTTCATTTTTTTTAACTGTGTCAATTACGTCGTCGTCTTGTCTCCTTTTTGTCTATATCAAACTATTTGTTCATTTCCTGTCATTTTCTGTAACTATCTAGATATTAAATTTCCCGCTTAATGACCGTCTCTATCAAATATAAAAAGAAGAGTAAAACAAGAAAAAAAAGAGGGCAGGGAATATGATCTATAGAAGGTCCCGTTTTTACATACCTGCAGATTCTCTTTATGTTGTCATCTGCAGTAGATTTAACATCCCCTTGCATTATTTTACTTTCTCAAGAACTCTGAGCTGGTGTCAAAATTAACCTTAGTTATTTCTTTATTATTTTTTCCCCTTTCCCTTGAATATATCGAAATCTCCTTTCTGTGGAGATACGTAATTCTTCTTCTATTTTAAACGGCGCGCTCTTTCAATTTCTGGACATTCTTTTTATTTCTTAATCGTCTCCGATTCTTTTTCATCTTTCTTTCTTTTTTTTTTTTCTTTTTTTTTCTTTTTTTTTTTGTGGGGGGTATTTCAAATGCTTGTCATTTAATTCTTTTTGGGTTTTATTTTATTGTATTTATCCTTGTCAATCTGCGTCTTCTAAATTCTATTCTATTATTAGATCTGATTTAAATTTTTCTTTTTCTATTTCTTTATTTCGCTGGCTAAATGTCCTATTAAACCTAAACGCCGCTTACTTCTCTACCTACGATACTTATGGAGGCAACATTCCGTCATCGGTTATCTCCCTTGCGTTCTTCTCTGACTCATTGGTCTTTGCTTTTATCCAAACCCTCTCTACTTCTTTTTCCTCTCTTTTCTAGTTCTCTCTCAACTTTCACCAAGTAATCTACGTTGCTTATCCGAACTCGTAGAAATTCCACGGTGTAATTAGCAACAATCCTTAAGGACAAAAGTTCAACATGACATTTTCCGAGACGATCCATGAACCCATTGGGTTCTCGTTTTAACATCAGTCCATGATGATACAATGCTTCTATTTGGGAAGGAGTGAAATATTATAATTAGCATTTCATATTTAATAGTGGTCCATGATGATATTGATGCTTTTATTTGGGAAGGAGTGAAGTATTATAATTAGCATTTCATCGTTAACAGTGGTCCATGAAAAAATTGATGCTTCTATTTAGGAAGAGGGGTTCTAATTTTTATTTCATATTTAACTGTAGTCCATGATGATATTGATACTTCTATTTGAGAAGGAGGGAAGGATTCTAATTTGCATTTCATATATAACAGTGGTCTACGATGATATTGATGCTTCATTTTAGGAAAGAGTGAAGGATTCTAATTAGCATTTTGTTGTAACCGGATAATCCCTCACGTATGCAAATGAATACGTATAAAAGAACAACAGGTAGATTAGCTCAGTGTGATGTGAGTTGATCTCCACCCACGAAGGTTGTTTCGTATTCTCGGATGTAAACACACGTGCTACAACTCTTTCAGAAGATAAGTAATCTTTACCAAATCCTTCTTTTACGCTCAGAGACTTTTTACCTTGCCGGCCGGGAGCCATTTTTGTTATTTGTATTTATTGTAATAATAAACTATTATTACAACCACTCGCAATCTTCTCGTTAATGTATTTCTAACAAATAACAGATTTCATAGTTAACAGTGGTCCATGATGATACTGATGCTTCTATTTGGAAAGGAGGGAATGTTGTTTGGTTGTTTTGTTTTACGGCATGTCAACACTTTTAGGATCATTTAATGCTGAATCAAGTCATTTTGCCAAAGAAAAGACTCTGCTGTTGCTTAAGTAGTCACCAAATTAAGTAGTGAACAGTCTCATTGCTGCTTAACTTCGTTGATCTAGTGGGAACCGGTGCTTACAGCGTAACTTAACCGTAATAGAAGGAGTGAATAATTGAAATTAGCATTTCATAGCTAACAGTGGTCCATGATGATACTGATATTTCTATTTAGGGAGGGGTGAAGGTTATTATATATATATATATATATATATATATATATATAATATATCCTTCACCTCTCTTTAAATAGAACTGTTTAAAACCCAAAGTTTCGGCTAATATGCCCCCCGGCCTTCTTCAGGTATTCCTTGACTATCCGAGCATCGCAATGATTTAATAGACGTCATTATTTAAATAGGACCCTCATAAATTTCTCGTCGTCTTGTTTTCTCAACTGTCAAACTATCCAAAATGATTTCCTTAGTTGAATCATTGCTATGCTCGGATAGACAAGGAACACATGAAGAAGGCCGGAGAGTACAACGGTTGAATCGTTGTAATTTTATATTTCACCATAAAGAAGAGGACAACAGTCCGTGGTTCTATAAGCATATTGTCGTCCCAGATTCCTGTCCTTATTTACCCTGTTTTTCCTTGATGGTGACAGGCGGCAAAGGTGTTAAACTTAGATATTTACCATGCGTTCTTTCTCGATTTTTATCTGCAAATTGGGTATCTTCGGGTTTTGGAGTGCCACACCTACCATCAGCTCCTCACTTTACCATACAGATCCCTGTACTACTCATACGCTGATTTGGTGAGGGCTTGTATCGAACTAGGAACCTTGCTTCTAGC
>CM042168.1:27034275-27049159 GCA_023376005.1 Doryteuthis pealeii
TTAAGCACATAATCTCCCAAAAATTGTCGGCCTTCGCCATTTCAAACACATTGTTTGTCCACTATATATATATATATATATATATATATATATATATATATATACTAGTGGTGACTCTAGGTCCTCAATGTTTGTCGGGATCATAACAATCTTTATCACTCGGGTCACCGAATTCATTTCCTACATGGAAAATATTGTAATTTTTATAGTCAAATATTTAAAAAAAATAAATCAAATTTCAGCATTATATGAACCATAAGGAGTTGATATGCCATTAAACAGATGAAGCAAACTGAACAAGACATTCTATTCATATCTTTAGCATGGAAGATTCAACTAAGTACAGTACGTCATATACACTGCATATTGTACACGTATGTACCAAATCCTTACATAAAACATACTTTTTTTAAATAATTTTATAATTCAATCATAATTTTCAACATAATAATCATAATATATAGATTATAATTACTAGTACAAAATAAAAAAACACCCTCCGGGTGATGTAAAAATAGATTTTTGAAACATATTGCCTGAGGGGTGGGAGTAAAAAATTCAATGTCAGCGAGTTTGTACCCTAAGTAAGTAAAATCATCAAATTCATTAAAGGACTAAAAAAATAAAACAATTTGAAATGTAAACTTTAAATATGTATTAAAATAAAACAAACTATATATAGATATATAATACCAGTCATGTATTTATTAAAACTTGTTTTAAAAAACAATGAGGACTGTCTAATGTTTCATGTTCAAATTTTGAGTGTATTTATTCTATGTTATGACGATTTTGGGTAATGTGACGTAAGCAGTGACGTAAGTTTTGTTACAGACAAAAACCGGAAGCGAATCTCCATTATTAATAGATAATCTTAAAACTTTACCGAGATAATGCAGAATTTTTCTTTTTTATATCTTATTCTTCATTACTGTCAACATAGAACAATATGAAAAGTATATAATAAATGGAATAAATCCAACGATATGATGTATAGAAGTAGAAAAAACAATACTGAATATTGTGCTAACAGACATCTGTTTCAACCTGTGGGGTTTATCAAGTATAATTCAATTAAAATCATTTTATAATTAAAATGAGGACAATTGTAAAAGACACTATAAACACTGGTTACATTTTCCTCCTTTTTTTTCATTCAACAAAATATGTGCTCTGATAAAGACCAGTGTTTATAAAGTATATTTTACAATTGTTCTCGTTTTCATTTTAAAATAATTTCAATTGAATTACACTTTATAAACCCCACAGGTCGAAACGGATATCTGTTAGCATAATATTTAGTATTGTTTTTCTATTTCTATACATCATACAACAACAATAACAACAACAACAACAATAATAATAATAATAATAATAATAATAATAACAACAACAACAACAACAACAACAACTTAGAACAAATATAATAATCATAACATAGATTATGATTACAAAAAAAAGGTGCTCTTCCAATATGTGATCTACCGAATGGTTTCTAACCCAATATGTGATCTACTGAGTTGTTTACATTCCAATATGTAAGTAAAGTAAAGTCGTCGGGGTGGCCTAAAGTCGGTATCAGCCAGTCAACGGGGAGTCTATCTCCTTTTCAATAGTGCTAAACCAAGGAGATTGTTTTTTAGCATCTGAGGTGGAGCGCCACACCTAACATCAGCTCCTTACTTTACCGCACAGATCCCTGTGCTACTCATACGCTGAGTTGGCGAGGGTGGGTATCGAACTAGGAACCTTGTGGTTTCTAGCCGAACGCTCTACCGACTGAGCTAACCCGGCCCGTATATAACATACTTTGGTAGAAAGATTTGATTTTTGGTTTGGTTTATTTATTTCTTCTAGAATATCCACATGTTCTGTTATACTAACGGTCTTCAAAGGTAACCAATGTCTGGCCGTGGTCAACTGTTTGGTTTGGTTTGGTTTGTTTTACGGCATATCAACCTCAGTGGGTCATTTAATGCCGATAAAGTTTTGAAATAAATCAATTCTTAATGGATAATACAATTTTTTTATAAACACATTTTTCTATTTAACCCATAGATAGGACCCTAACAGGTACTACCACTCCGGGTCAGAGTGGACCAGGGAGCAATGGTGATGAAGGGGTGTTCCACATTCCCCAAACCTCCAAAACTGGAACCTCACCATCAGATAGAGTTTAACGTCATTCCCAGGACATGTAGACCCGCAGCCACCGCCTTCTAGCACCCATATGATAAAAAGGGGTTGGGACTTGCCATAAAGGCAATAGGGTTGGGAAAATCATATAGGTGCTAGGGCTAGCATGTCATGAACTGCTCATCCACCTGGGCTCTATCCTTAAGCATCACGGGTCGCCACCCACGGCCAACAGGTGGCCCCATTAGGGGAGTCTTACCCCTCTGCAGAGGTGCAGTCGGTGCATTCTAACGCCCCAGCTGACAGGGCGGGTGGTCAACAGTGTAGTAGACCATGACTTTAACCGTTACCCTAAATGCACTATAAGAGGGAAGATCTTTAAAAAAAGAATAGCATTTGACAATGTTATTCGATCAATTCATCAAAGACCCTTTGAAAGATTTTAATAGCAACATAATTTGTCTGAGTTGAGACTTGATATGTATCATTTTGATTTTTCGGACTGTCGCCCTCATCTTTATTGTGGTATATAAAAACACAACGATTCGGAAAATAGCCTATGACATTAGATTTTACGCTTCGAATTATACAAGAAACGCCAATAAACAATGTAATTTTTTTAATGATCATAACGCTTCTCGTAACGCTTCTCGGATTGATGGGCGTGCAAAAAACAATGACGTCATTATTTGAATGAGATCTTCATAAGTTCTTTAATATCTTGTTTGCTCAACAGTCAAACTGTTCAAAATGATTTCCCAAGTTCGGATCCGGTTGGACCTGGGAGTAATGGTGATGAAGGGGTACTCCACGCTCTCCAGAGCTCCAGAGTTGGAATTTCCCCACTAGATGTAGTTTAAAGACATACCAATGACTCGAAGACCCTCAGCCACAGCCTTCTAGCACATATGATAAAAAAGAGTTGTGGGTTTGCCATAAGGACAATTGTGTTGAAACAATCATATAGCTGCTAAGGCTTGACGTGACCAGCACTCCTGGAAGGATTCTTCTGGGATTCTCCGTAGCTCTGTCGTCACAGCCTTTTTGATGTCGTGCACAACGACCTCCCTGTATGACCCCTTTGGGCTTGGGGAAGAGGAAAAAATCACATGGAGCCAGGTCGGGCAAGTAGGGAGGTTGCTCCAAGCACAGTGATATTCTTCTGGGCCAGGAACTCTCGGAAACTCAGGGCAGTGTGGGCAAGTGCGTTTTCATGGTGAAGCAACCACGAGTTGTCCTGCCACATCTCTTGCCTCTTTTTGCGCACTGAACGAAGCAGACGCCACAGTATCGCTTTGTAGACAGGCTGGGTGATCCTCTGGCCCTGTGGCAAGAACTCGTAGTAGACGATGCCTCTCACATCTTTTGTGACACCAGTCTTGGAACTTTCTGACATACCACGTAAAATGAGGCGTCCCATTGTGGTCTGATGGTTAGCAAGCTAGTCTCTCTCGTCCATTGCTACTCAATAAAAACAAACCTAGCTACAATACGAAACGTTGGCTATTTCCCTTTCACGTCTATTGTCACGGTTGTCGAACAACGTGAAAAACGAGAGACATGTAAATAAATAAGATAAAAATAATAATAATAAAAACAATCATGTTCTGACACCCCAAAGCTTTATCTGAATGTTATCTTTTTTTTTTCTAAACAAAATGGCGGCTGTTAGAAAGTGTCCGTCGGCCTTAATGACGCCAGATGTGCCCACCTCCTCTCTTTTACTTCTTTTTCCGTCATGATTTACGTTTCTTTTTGCGGTTATTGTTCGGCGCTATCAATCTTCCCAGTCTCGGGAATTTATTTTAAAGGGGGGGAGGGGACAGACTCCGGACACGAAATTCGCCCTCCCCCGCTCCCCGATCCATTCTGGCGTCGTCCCCTTATTTTTACGCCTGATTTAACAGCCGGATCACAAACCCATGCAATATTTCTTCTCCGGTTTCCAACTTCTTCGTTCTGTCTCTCTGACCCCCCACACCACCCCTTATCGCTGACCCCCAGCCCCCCAACTTACCGTCTCCCGCCGCCCTGAACACACGTACGCGCACTAGAACCGTCAACCCACGCCTACACCCACCTCCCATCTGCGCGTAATTAGCAGTCTGCTGGACCAACTAGCCACTAGTCAGTGCGAAACGCCGCGACCTATTTTGACACTTAACAACCTGTGCGGGTTCATCTTTTATCTCGCGGGCTCGCTTCTAGCGTCCCCAGCCTCCTGGGCACCCCCATGGGCACCTTGCATACTATTTCCTGAACTTTTGTGGGTTTATAGGAAGCAAATTGACTTTCATAGCCGAGATTTCGATAATCAAATACAGCCCTAAGATTTATGGTAGACATGCTGACATTCCAGACAATTCTCACTTTAAATGGCCTTGTGCCAGGCTTTACTGACTTTTATAGCTGGACACAAGTAAACCCATTTATTCTTGTTAATTTATGTATCTCATGCGTTTCAGCCAAGCAAAATATGTGACACAAGGTCAATTTTTAAGTGAGAGATTAAAATGGTTATGATTACAATCAAACATTTATACATTATTTGGATTATTTGAATTATTCGGACTATTGTCCTCATCTTTATTGTTATCTACACAACGTTTTGGTCGATGTGCTCTCCGGCCTCCTTCAGGTATTTCTTGTCGGACTCGGAAACCTTCACGAACTCGGGAACCCCCTCCCCGAACTTGGGACAAGAAATACCCGAATATGGCCGGAGAGCACATCGGCCGAAACGTTGTGTAGATAACAATAAAGATGAGGACAATAGTCCGAATAATACAAATAATACAAATTATCAAGCCTCATTTCAAAAATTCAGAGAAATAGCATTTATAAATGAATAAAATTTCGGCATTAAATAACCTACAAGGAGTTGATATGCCGTTACACGAATCATCATCAAGTCATACTGACAACACGGATCAAACCCAGCCCTCCCCACCTCTCTCACCAACTGTCCCTATCAGTCATCGCCCCTGACAGGTCTTCCACTCGGCATCCAGAATACACAGTTATCTCTCTCTCTCCCTCTCTCTCTCTCTCTCTCTCTCTCTCTCTCTCTCTCTCTCTCTCTCTTATCTATCTATCTATCTATCTATCTCCTCTTAATTTCTCTTTTTCTTTCTAAATGTATCAATCGATTAGTCGACCCGGCTAGTATTCCCATCCAAACAAAGATGAAATATTTCTTCAGGCCAAGGTTAACGTCACTAAGGATTTTCATAATCTATTGACTTAATCTGATCTTTGAAGATTACCATGTGCGTGAAGGTGAACAGGCCCACTCTGATAAATCGGCTGATTATGTCAAGCCCTAGCACCTATATGATTGTCCCAACCCTATTGCCCTTATGACAAGCCCCAACCCTTTTTATTATATATGTGCTAGGAGGCGGTGGCTGAGCGTCTTCATGTCCTGGGAATTACGTTAAACTCTATCTGATGGTGAAGTTCCAGTTCTGGAGGTTTGGGGAATGGGGGCCACCCATTCATCACCGTTGCTCCCAGGCCCACTCTGACCCAGAGGGTAGAGGAGGTAGACAGATGAAGAGAAGAACATCAATGGGAGGAAGGTAAGAATTAGAAAGGAAAAGAAAAAATATATGGTATAGTTGGCAATGGAGAACTATTCAATATCAAAGGATCTGCAAGACTGACTTCATAATTGTTACACCCTGACTCTAAATCAGTCCTATTAGCACTACATAACAAAAACACATCATCTCCTCTGATCACGAAGCTCCTAAACAAACTAAACACCCTCTCTGAAAATAATAACATTATATTCTTCTGGATACCAAGTCACATTGGTATCCAAGGAAATGAAAAGGCAGACAAAGCCGCAAGAAAGGCAGAAATCATGGGACAATCTGACTCAAAACAAGCTCCATGAAATGCAAGAAGTTATTGGAGAGTGGCCGACGGGCCACAGAAGTATTAGAAGAGAAGAAGTAATACTCGCCAGATTGCGTATTGGGCACACCCACATTACCCATTCGTACCTGTTAAAAGGGGAGGGTACCCCAGTGTGCCCAACATGCAAAGTACAACTTACAACCAAGCATATCCTTCTAAATTGTAACAGACTTAAACATATCAGTGCAAATTACTATCAAGCTAGAAACCTGAAAGACATCTTCAAGAATACAAACCCTGAAAACATTTTAAATTTTATTAAAAAAAGCAACCTTTTCAACAAAATATAACAGAACATAACCAATTATCTCCATAGAACCACTACTTTAAAGTCTGAAATCCAAAATAACCTTTTTGGCATTAAATGACCCACAGAGGTTGATATGCCGTTAAACAAAACTCAAACTCAAACAAACACCCTGACAAGGTACCTTTTTGGCTTATGTTCAAGTTATGTCGTAAGTGTAGCAAGATTGCATTTGGCAAGGACTACTAATGAAGGGGGGAGGAAGAAATAAATAAATAAGAGATGATAAAGGTTTTAAAAAATAGTGATGAGCAAAACAGGATGAACGATGGTCTGACTGTAGCGTGACCCCGAATGGAGAATTGAGTGTCAACCGGAAGTTTCGGGTGTTGATCGGAAGTCACGTGGTGACGTGGAACGACGAAGAAAAGGACGAGTCTCTTTTTGCTTTCGGACGCCTAGGGGGACGGACGGGTCTCTGGACCCTACTATGGGGTCACAGTAGTTTAACAGTTTCTCTCTCTCTCTCTCTCTCTCTCTCTCTCTCTCTCTCTCTCTCTCTCTCTCTCTCTCTGCCTTTCCTCCTCTCCGATATAGCCCACGAGACGAACCTACCCTGGAAATAAAGGCTAGCAGTTGTGACTACATATTTCTCGCGTTGTAATTTCTATCAACACCATTTTAGCACTGTGAATTTGGAGGCACGTGGATGAGACCCGCTATACAATATACACCGCCGCCGCCAACTTACAGATATCGATTTAGTGCCCGGAAAAAGGGACAACGTTACAGTAAGTACTGGTTCTTGCTAGATCAAAGTTAAGCAGCAATGAGCCTATTCAATACTTAGATGGATTATTATTTAAGCAACAGCAGGTACTGTAAGAAACTGAATATCAAAATGACTTGATTTGGCATTAAATGGCCCAGACACACACACACATTCGTACACACCAACCGTCCCTATTAGTCATCGCCCCTGGCAGGTCTTCCACTCGACATCCAGAATCCACACAGAGCTAATTCATGTATGCATTTACCAATCCCTCCATACGAGCAGCATGTGACATAAGGTATATTTTTAAGCGAAATATAACAGGTTTTAAGTCAGAGGTTTTCTTCTACTAGACCGGTTGCTATAAGAAGGTTAAAGAGCCCAGTCTGATCTACTATTTACCTATAACTGGAGGGAGAATATTTGGAAAGCACTGGTTCTTGCTAGATCAAAGTTAAGGAGCAATGAGCCTATTCAATACTTAGATGGATGATTATTTAAGCAACAGCAAGTGCTGTAAGAAACTCAACATCAGAATGAGTTGATTTGGCCCAAAATGTTTGATATGCCGTAAAACAATCAACCAATTTACCTTTTATTAAAAAATGACATATCTGAGATTTGGCACAAGGTGGCAAGCAACTGATTGAAGTTAATTAAATTTTAGAAATTTGTTTAAGAATTTTCTGAAAATTCTTGTCAAATTTTAGTTCTTTTCTCGGTTAAATCGAAATTAACGGACCTAAATTCCACCATCGTATGTCACCCCGCCGAAAGAAAAAAATACCAAAAAATCAGGGAATTAACCGAATTTAATGAAATTTTCAGTGTTGATATATTAATGCATAAAATATATGATGCACCATTTTATTTAAAAACTATAACATTTTTTCAGGTCAGTCAACTTTGAACCACGTATCTTTGAGGTGTGACACAGATTCTCACAGATACGCTGTTCAAAGTTAACTGACCTGAAAAAATGTAAAAGTTTTAAAATGAAATAGCTAGTGCATTATATCTTTTATGCATTAATATATTAACACTGAAAATTTAATCAAATTCGGTTAATTCCCTGATTTTGGTATTTTTTTCGTTCGGCGGGTGACATACGATGGTGGAATTTAGGTTCGTTAAGTTCGATTTAACCCTTTTCTCTTACTTCAACATAATAAGAATAAAATAATAATAAAGTATTGTTGTTGTTGTTGTTGTTGTTGCAGGATTCACCCGGGTAGGTTAAGCAGGCTCCATCCATTCAAAGATGGTGTGCCATGAGAATAGAAATTACGCAAGTGGTCTCAAAAACCCCGCATGCAGGCACTCTTGTTTTCTATGGATTATCCAGCAGACGAAGGGATGAGAAGACTACAAGTAACCACCGGTTTCCAGTGCAGACGCCTGTTAGAATTTTCACCAGAGTCACTTTGGCCGAGTTGTGGTCCTAATACAACTGGTTGCCAGACCTGGTTTGCCCTACTTAAGTTCTCGATGTCATGGCTCTGACACTACCACGTTTACATCACACTGCCGGGATGAGAAGGGTTAAGTATTATCAAGTAGAAAAATATAGCAGCACAATACATAAATATATTTGTCTTTTATAACAAAGTTTTACTTTCCTTTATTAACTGTTGAACTCGGATCAACAAGTCCATTTCCCACGACTCTAACCATTATACCACGTGTATCCATTTGGGATATTCTATATTTCATGATTTTTCTCTTCTCAACGAATTGTCGGAATAATAAGAATGTTCTCGGCATTTTTCTTTAAACCTCTTTACGACAAGGGAATTCATAACCAACTCAGCTGTCTCTTAACCTCTTTACAGCGAGGAAGTGGCCTTCAAACTCAGCATGTTTCTTTTAACCTCTTTACAATGTGTGGCACTGTATCAGTACTGCTGTATGGCAGCACCACCTGGACCCTAACGAGACGCCTGGAGAATAAACTAGATGGGAGCTGCCCAAGAACGCTGTGCGCGATCTTGAACAAGTCGTGGAAACAGCACTCCACGAGGAAGCAGCTGTACGGACACCTGTCCCCTATCTCACAAACCAACCGAGTGAGATGGACAGGATACTGCCGGAGAAGCAAGAACGAACTCATAAGTGACGTCCTCCTGTAGAAACCAGCACATGAGCACGCTAGTGTGGGTCGCTCAGCAAGGACCTGCATTGACCAGCTCTGCGCGGATACTGGATGCTGCGCAGAGGACCTCCCTGGGACAATGAATGATAGAGAAGGTTGGCGAGCGATTGTCATGGATACCCTTGCTAATTGCACGACATGATGATGATGATGATGACAATGAGTGGATTTGATTTCAACTGACTATGCAACTCGCAGTTTGCACCCTTTTCGTGATTACCCCGCCACCGTTCTTAAAAGGATTTAAAAAGGATGTTACATAATCTATGCGGTTGCATAAGATTATTGTCAATCCCCTGTAATTCTGAGGGGATGACCCTTTTCATACCATGGCCGGGTCCTTCCATGGAAAATTACAGAAGCCCGCCAAAATACGTAAAGTCATGTGGGACCTGTTCGGTCGCCAGTCTGCAGTTAGACGTCAGGCAGAGCAGTCGGCCATTTTAGGTCCTGCCTTAAACTGGAACTCACGCGCGCTATGTTAGTTAGAGGATTATGTATAGTTAAGGAAATAAAAGTTTGGATAATTAATATGTTCTTGTGGTTAATGAATGTCTTGGTAACAAGACTAAGAAATGACGACCAGCAAGAACATAGTAACAGAAAACCAGACTGAAGTCCCCAAGTCAACTCCAGACGCAAGATCTTAGAAGATGCCAGACCAAGTCAAGACGATTGGAATACTAAAGACAGCCAAGAAATAGAATTAAAGAAAGAGGTATGCAACATTATAATTATTTAGTGCCAGTGAAGAAGGCGCTATGCAACAACGAGACCCTAGGGTTGATCTCCTTATTTCTTGTGTTAATTTGCTAGTTAGTTTTACTTTCCGTCATGGTTGGTTATTAGTCATTTCTCATCCGGTTTATACAAGGTGTGTGCAAAGATTTTCGAGACTTAAGCAGCAGTATCTCCTGAGATGAAAACAACAATGAATGAAACGTGTTCTTCAAAATATAAAGCGTGTTCATCTTGGAGTAAATGTGAACTGGCATTTGCATTTATTATTAGAGATAAATTATTGTTTGAGTCGAAGCTAAAGAACCAGCACCAAAGACTTTGAAGTTATCTTAACATTTAAACATGTTAAATCTTTTATTCCTATTCCATGAATATTTACAATGTGTGGCACTGTATCAGTGCTACTGTATGGCAGCACACCTGGACCCTAACGAGACGCTTGGAGAATAAAGTAGATGTGAGCTGCACAAGAATGGTGCGCACAATCTTGAACAAGTTGTGGAAACAGCGCCCTACGAGGAAGCAGCTGTACGGACACCTGTCCCCTATCTCACAGACCATTCGAGTGTGACGGACAAGACACGCAGGACACTGCAGGAGAAGCAAGGACGAACTTATAAAGTATGAAAGTTAAGATTATGAATATGACTAAAATAAAACGTGGATTAAAATGTTCAAATATTAAAACGAGCAGTTTTATCTTAAATCATCATCATCATCATCATCATCATCATTATCAAGTCGCACTGACAACACGAACCCCCTCCTCTCTCTCTCTCTTTCTCTCTCCTCTCTCTCTCTCTCTCTCTCTCTCTCTCTCTCTCTCTCTCACACACACACACACACACTCATACACACCAACCGCCCTATTAGTCATCACCCCTGGCAGGTCTTCCGCTCGACATCCAGAATCCACACAGAGTTGATTCGTGTATACATTTACCAACCCCTCTATACGAACAGCATGTGACATAAGGTCTATTTTTAAGCGGAATATAACAGGTTTTAATTCAGAGTTTTTATTCTCCTAGACCGGTTACTATAACAAAGTTAAAGAGCTCAGTCTGCCCTATTATTTACCCATAACTGGAGGGAGAATATTCGGATGCATACCTTTAATAAGGATATTAGTACAATGCTGTGAAATGCTACCAGAACTGATTGATGTAGGTTTTTACTGGTCAGTGTCCATGTGTAGGTGTCCACGGGAGAACTTAACTTTCATTTTTTCCAATCTTCACCAGCAGTGTTTAGCATGTCTTGTTTCTCTTACTGGGATGATTTGTGTGATGGGAGGTAAGTGGTCATACAATTGCCTTATTTAGGAAGTTGCTGCTTCCAAGATTTTTTCAAGACGGTACACATCATCTTTGTATAGTTCCTATCAAGTATTTTTTCTCTTAGCGCTTCGTTAGTCCGATGCTGCCATACAGTAGTACCGATACGGATACAGCTTGAAATAATTCACGCTTTATAAACCATATCCAATATGGGTAAATATTACATACATGTTTGGTTATTTTTTTGTATATAAGCCGTGCTACAATACACCACTTAAATCTATAGACTAAGCGAGGTCACGTGGTTTAAAACTCAGCCAATCAACTGCCCGAATGCGCGGCTGGTCGACTACTTAATCACTGATACTGAAAGACGTCCATTTGCAATCATTGACGAAGGACTTGCAAGACTGAAGAGCACCAAGTGTTACGTACTGACGTTTTCACGGTACCAAATCGATATAACGTTGTATACCCTTTCTTTACTTCTTTACTTCTTACTTCTGGTCGTCTTTTCTTCTGGCTGTCTTTGCTATTCTGGTCGTCTTTGGTCTGGAATCTTCTAAGGTCTTCTGTTGCTATGTTCCTGCTGGATGGTCGTCCTGGATTCATTTCTTAGTCTTGTTACCAAGACATTCATCAACCACAAGAACATTTTACTTATATAAACTTTTATTTCCTTAACTATACATTTCATGTAACTAAATATCTGACTAACATAGCGCGTTTTAGGCAGAGCATAAAATGGCCGCTGCTCTGCCTGACGTCTAACTGCAAACTGGGGACTCTGAAAAAGGTCCCACGTGACTTCACATATTTGGCGGGCTTCTGTAATTTTCCATGGGAAGGACCCGGCTATGGTATGAAAGTGGTCATCCCTCAGAATTACAGGGGATTGACAATAATCTTATGCAACCGCATAGATTATGTAACACAAGGAACAACCAAAGGATTTTTTTACCAAGGATTGCACTCTACTTAACACAAAGGATCTCCGCTGGACAAGGGCTCTTGCTTGAAGCCTAAAGAATGGCCACTAAAATCGTAACGATAAGATTATTAAAAATGAATGCCGAATAATCAGTTTTATCAACATTTATGATTATTATACGTATTATACGATACCCGCCCTCGCCAACTCAGTGTATGAGTAGCACAGGGATCTGTGCGGTAAAGTAAGGAGCTGATGGTAGGTGTGGCGCTCCACCTCAGACGCTAAAATAATCTCCTTGGTCTAGCGCTAGTGAAAAGGGGATAGACTCCCTCGCTGCATGGCTGATACCGACATTAGGCCGCCCCGATGACTTTACTTTTTATACGTATTTAAAAGATGGTTTATTTGTTTTTATCGTTTATCGTTTATGGCCAAAGCCTTGTTTACATGGATCGTGAAGTGCGGAGGATGGCATTCGGGTTCGTTATCCTTGTAAACTATAAAAAATGAATAAATATTTCGAATTGTGTATCATCATCTTCCTGGTCGATTTGTTTTATCTTAATCAAGACAGTGTATCCTAATCTTTTAGTTGAAGTTGATCTCACATTAAGATTAAAAGGGTCTATAATCTTCCTGGTTGAGATTAAAAGAGTCTCTCTCTCATTAAGATTAAAAGAGTCTATAATCTTTCTGGTTTGAGTTGATCTCTCATTAAGATTAAAAGAGTCTATAATCTTTCTGGTTTGAGTTGATCTCTCATTAAGATTAAAAGAGTCTATAATCTTTCTGGTTTGAGTTGATCTCTCATTAAGATTAAAAGAGTCTATAATCTTTCTGGTTTGAGTTGATCTCTCATTAAGATTAAAAGAGTCTATAATCTTTCTGGTTTGAGTTGATCTCTCATTAAGATTAAAAGAGTCTATAATCTTTCTGGTTTGAGTTGATCTCTCATTAAGATTAAAAGAGTTTATAATCTTTCTGGTTTGAGTTGATCTCTCATTAAGATTAAAAGAGTTTATAATCTTTCTGGTTTGAGTTGATCTCTCATTAAGATTAAAAGAGTCTATAATCTTTCTGGTTGAGTTGATCTCTCATTAAGATTAAAAGAGTCTATAATCTTTCTGGTTTGAGTTGATCTCTCATTAAGATTAAAAGAGTCTATAATCTTTCTGGTTTGAGTTGATCTCTCATTAAGATTAAAAGAGTCTATAATCTTTCTGGTTTGAGTTGATCTCTCATTAAGATTAAAAGAGTCTATAATCTTTCTGGTTTGAGTTGATCTCTCATTAAGATTAAAAGAGTCTATAATCTTTCTGGTTTGAGTTGATCTCTCATTAAGATTAAAGAGTCTATAATCTTTCTGGTTTGAGTTGATCTCTCATTAAGATTAAAAGAGTCTATAATCTTTCTGGTTTGAGTTGATCTCTCATTAAGATTAAAAGAGTCTATAATCTTCTGGTTTGAGTTGATCTCTCATTAAGATTAAAAGAGTCTATCATCTTCCTGGTTTGAGTTGATCTCTCATTAAGATTAAAAGAGTCTATAATCTTTCTGGTTTGAGTTGATCTCTCATTAAGATTAAAAGAGTCTATAATCTTTCTGGTTTGAGTTGATCTCTCATTAAGATTAAAAGAGTCTATAATCTTTCTGGTTTGAGTTGATCTCTCATTAAGATTAAAAGAGTCTATAATCTTTCTGGTTTGAGTTGATCTCTCATTAAGATTAAAAGAGTCTATAATCTTTCTGGTTTGAGTTGATCTCATTAAGATTAAAAGAGTCTATAATCTTCTGGTTGATCTCTCATTAAGATTAAAAGAGTTTATAATCTTTCTGGTTTGAGTTGATCTCTCATTAAGATTAAAAGAGTTTATATCTTTCTGGTTTGAGTAATCTATAATCTTTCTGGTTTGAGTTGATCTCTCATTAAGATTAAAAGAGTCTATAATCTTTCTGGTTTGAGTTGATCTCTCATTAAGATTAAAAGAGTCTATAATCTTTCTGGTTTGAGTTGATCTCTCATTAAGATTAAAAGAGTCTATAATCTTTCTGGTTTGAGTTGATCTCTCATTAAGATTAAAGAGTCTATAATCTTTCTGGTTTGAGTTGATCTCTCATTAAGATTAAAAAGTCTAAATCTTTCTGGTTTGAGTTGATCTCATTAAGATTAAAAGAGTCTATAATCTTTCTGGTTTGAGTTGATCTCTCATTAAGATTAAAAGAGTCTATCATCTTTCTGGTTTGAGTTGATCTCTCATTAAGATTAAAAGAGTCTATAATCTTTCTGGTTTGAGTTGATCTCTCATTAAGATTAAAAGAGTCTATAATCTTTCTGGTTTGAGTTGATCTCTCATTAAGATTAAAAGAGTCTATAATCTTTCTGGTTTGAGTTGATCTCTCATTAAGATTAAAAGAGTCTATAATCTTTCTGGTTTGAGTTGATCTCTCATTAAGATTAAAAGAGTCTATAATCTTTCTGGTTTGAGTTGATCTCTCATTAAGATTAAAAGAGTCTATAATCTTTCTGGTTTGAGTTGATCTCTCATTAAGATTAAAAGATCTATAATCTTTCTGCTGATTAAAGAGTCTATAATCTTTCTGTTTGAGTTGATCTCTCATTAAGATTAAAAGAGTCTATAATCTTTCTGGTTGAGTGATCTCTCATAAGATTAATATATATATGAGTTGATCTCTA
>CM042168.1:27049259-27061759 GCA_023376005.1 Doryteuthis pealeii
AGTCATAGAAGACAATCAAAGTAGTGTGCCAGAGGAGAGAGGCAGCGTATGAGAGAGTCAGATATTAGATGCAGAAGTTGAGAGGATGACCTCGATTTGTTTGGCTGTTAATATCGCTTTTAGAACTTATGAAAATGAATAGATATTTGTCGAATTGTTGTACTTCATCATATCTGGTTGATGATTTCGTTTTATCTTAACAGAACAGTGTATCCTAATCTTTTATCCGTATGAAGTGATCTCACGAATTAAGATAAAATATATATCTTTCTTCGGTGGAGTTGATCTCTCTTAAGATAAGGATCTATAATCTTTTTTTCTGGTTGTGAGTTGATCTCTTCATTAAGATTAAAAGAGTCTATAATCTTTCTGGTTTGAGTTGGATCTGTCATTAAGATTAAAAGAGTGCACTATAATCTTTCTGGTTTGAGTTGATTAATCGTCTCAGTAAGATTAAAAGGAGTCTATAATTTCTGGGTTTGAGTTGATCTCTCATTAAGAAAAGGTCTATAATCATTTCTGGTTTGTAGTTGCTCTTCACTCTCATTAAGATTAAGAAGAACGTCTATAATCTTTCTGGTTGAGTTGATGCTCTCATTAAGATTAAAGTAGTCTATAACTTTCTGTTTGAGCTGATCTCTCATTAAGATTAAAGAGTCTATAATCTTTCTGGGTTTGAGTTGGATCTCTATGTAAGAATTAAAAGGTCTATTACTTTCTGGTTGAGGCTGATCTCTTGTCACATTCGCGATAATAGATCTATGTAATCTTCGTGGTTTGACGTTGATGCTCCATAGCCGGTCTTGCTTCATGCGGGATCATCCAGATCCACACATGAGCTGATTCTGTATACATTTTAACTCGAACCCCTCCCATACGAACAGCGATGTGACAATAGTTGAGGTTCTTGATATTAAGACCGGAATATAACAGGTTATTAGATGTCAGAGTTTTATTCTCGCTAGAGCAGGTTACTATAGACAAAGTTAAGAGCTCAAGTCGCCCTTATCTATTTACCATAACTGGGAGGGAGAATTGTTTGGATGCATACCTTTTAAGGATATTAGTGCTTCATGTGAATGCTACCGTGTCCTCGAACTGATTGATGTAGGTTTTTTAACTGCTCAGTCTACACTAGTGGTGTCCAGTGTAGTTGTCCACGGAGAACTTACTTTCAGATTTTCCATCTTCACCAGCAGTGTTTAGCATGTCTTGTTTTTCTTACTGAGGATTGATTGTGTGGATAGGTGGTAAAGGGTCATACAATTGCCTTATTTAGGAAGTTGCTGCTTCGAAGATTTGTGTCAATGAGCGTAAGGTATCAGCAGCATCAGTCTTTGTATACGTTCCTATCAAAGATTATTTTTCTCCTTAGCGCCTGTCGCTTGAAGTCCGATGCTGTCCCATACAGTAGTACTGATACGGATACAGCTTGAAATAATTCACGCTTTATAAACCATATCCAATATGGGTAAATATTACATACATGTTTGGTTATTTTTTTGTATATAAGCCGTGCTACAATTACACACTTAAATCTATAGACTAAGCGACACGAGGTCAGCCCTAATACAGCCCGAATGCGTGGGCTGGTTTGACTTACTTAATCACTGATACTGAAAGGCGTCCATTTGCAATCATTGACGAAGGACTTGAAAGACTGAAGAGGGCACCCGGTGTTACGTACTGACGTTTTCACGGTACGCTCAAATCGATATAACGTTGTATACCCTTTCTTTACTTCTTTACTTCTTACTTCTGGTCGTCTTTCCTTCTGATCTATCTTATGCTATCCTGATCGTCTTGGTCTGGAATCTTCTAAGGTCTTCTATTTGCATGTTCCTGCTGGCTGGTCGTCCTGGATTCATTTCTTAGTCTTGTACCAAAGACAACTTCATCAACCACAAGAACATTTTACTTATATAAACTTTTATTTCCTTAACTATAAGTTTTCACGTAACGCTAAATATCTGAACTAACACTAGCGCGTTTTAGGCAGAAGTAAGCGGTAAAACTAAAAGCTGGCCGCTGGTCTGCTGCCTGACGTCTAACTGCAAACTGCGGTACTTTGAAAAAAGTTCCCACGTGACTTCCATTATGATTGGTGAGGGCTTCTGTAATTTTCCATAGAAGGACCCGGCCATCGGGTGATGAAGGTCAGTGGTGAGTGTCGGAATTATGCGGATCTGGAGACCACCTTCAGAAGTTGCAGGGGTATGACAATAATCTTACCACGCCGCGCATAGATATGGTAACACCAAGGAACAACCAAAGGATTTTTTACCAAGGATTGCACTCTACTTAACACAAGGGATCTCCGTTGGCAAGTGCTCTTGCTTTGAAGCCTAAAAGGATGGCCACTAAAATCGGATAACGATAAGATTATTAAAAATGAATGCCGAATAATCAGTTTATCAACATTTATGATTATTATACGTATTATGCGATACCCGCCCTCGCCAACTCAGTGTATGAGTAGCACAGGGATCTGTGCGGTAAGTAAGAAGAGCTGATGGTATTGTGTGCGCTCCACCTCAGACGCTAAAATAATCTCCTTGGTCTAGCGCTAGTGAAAAGGGGATAGACTCCTCGCTGCATGGCTGATACCGACATTAGGCCGCCCCGATGACTTTACTTTACTTTTTATACGTATTTAAAGATGGTTTATTTGTTTTTTATCGTTTATCGTTTATGGCCAAAGCCTTGTTTACATGGAGCGTGAAGTGCGGGAGGATGGCCTTCGGGTTCGTTATCCTTGTAAACTATAAAAAAAAAATGAATAGATATTTCGAATTGTGTATCATCATCTTCCTGGTTTGATTCGTTTTATCTTAATCAAGACAGTGTATCCTAATCTTTTAGTTGAAGTTGATCTCTCATTAAGTTAAAGAGTCTATAATTTTCTGGTTTGAGTTGAATTTAAGATTAAAAAAGTCTATATCTTTCTGGGCTGAGTTGATCATTAAGATTCTAAAAGAGAAGATTAAAAGTCTATAATCTTTCTGGTCTGATCTCTCTCTCATTAAGATTAAAAGAGTCTATAAAGTTGATCTCTCATTAAGATCTATAATCTTTCTGGTTTGATTAAAAGAGTGAGTTGATCTCTCATTAAGATTAAAGAGGTCTATAAAGTTGATCTCTCATTAAGATTTCTATAATCTTTCTGGGTTTTGAGTTGATCTCTCATTAAGATTAAAAGAGTCTATAATCTTTCTGGTTTGAGTTGATCTCTCATTAAGATTAAAGAGTCTATAATCTTTCTGGTTTGAGTTGATCTCTCATTAAGATTAAAAGAGTCTATAATTCTTTCTGGTTTGAGTTGATCTCTCATTAAGATTAAAAGAGTCTATAATCTTTCTGGTTTGAGTTGATCTCTCATTAGATTAAAAGAGTCTATAATCTTTCTGGTTTGAGTTGATCTCTCATTAAGATTAAAAGATAATCTTCTGGTCTCTCATTTAATCTATAATCTTTCTGGTTGAGTTGATCTCATCATGATCTCTCATTAAGATTAAAAGAGTCTATAATCTTTCTGGTTTGAGTTGATCTCTCATTAAGATTAAAAGAGTCTATAATCTTTCTGGTTTGAGCTGATCTCTCATTAAGATTAAAAGAGTCTATAATCTTTCTGGTTTGAGTTGATCTCTCATACGGTCTTCTGCGCGACATCCAGAATCCACACAGAGCTGATTCATGTATACATTTACCAACCCCTCCATACGAACAGCATGTGACATAAGGTCTTTTTAAGCGGAATATAACAGGTTTTAATTCAGAGTTTTTATTCTCCTAGACCGGTTACTATAACAAAGTTAAAGAGCTCAGTCTGCCCTACTATTTACCCATAACTGGAGGGAGAATATTTGGATGCATACCTTTAATAAGGATATTAGTGCTATGTGAAATGCTACCCGAACTGATTGATGTAGGTTTTTACTGCTCAGCCTACACTAGTGTGTCCATGTGTAGTTGTCCACGGGAGAACTTAACTTTCAATTTTTCCAATCTTCACCAGCAGTGTTTAGCATGTCTTGTTTTTCTTACTAGGATGATTTGTGTGATAGGTGGTAAGTGGTCATACAATTGCCTTATTTAGGAAGTTGCTGCTTCGAAGATTTGTTCAAGACGGTACACATCATCTTTGTATAGTTCCTATCAAGTATTTTTCTCTTAGCGCCTCGTTAGTCCGATGCTGCCATACAGTAGTACTGATACGGATACAGCTTGAAATAATTCACGCTTTATAAACCATATCCAATATGGGTAAATATTACATACATGTTTGGTTATTTTTTTGTATATAAGCCGTGCTACAATACACCACTTAAATCTATAGACTAAGCGAGGTCAGCCAATCAACAGCCCGAATGCGTGGCTGGTTGACTACTTAATCACCGATACTTAAAGACGTCCATTTGCAATCATTGACGAAGGACTTGCAAGACTGAAGAGCACCAAGTGTTACGTACTGACGTTTTCACGGTACCAAATCGATATAATGTTGTATACCCTTTCTTTACTTCTTTACTTCTTACTTCTGGTCGTCTTTTCTTCTGTCCGTCTTTGCTATTCTGATCGTCTTTGGTCTGGAATCTTCTAAGGTCTTCTGTTGCTATGTTCCTGCTGGCTGGTCGTCCTGGATTCATTTCTTAGTCTTGTTACCAAGACATTCATCAACCACAAGAACATTTTACTTATATAAACTTTTATTTCCTTAACTATACATTTCACGTAACTAAATATCTGACTAACATAGCGCGTTTTAGGCAGAGCATAAAATGGCCGACTGCTCTGCCTGACGTCTAACTGCAAACTGGGGACTTTGAAAAAGTTCCCACGTGACTTCACATATTTGGCGGGCTTCTGTAATTTTCCATAGAAGGACCCGGCCATAGTATGAAAGTGGTCATCCCCTCAGAATTACAGGGGATTGACAATAATCTTATGCAACCGCATAGATTATGTAACACAAGGAACAACCAAAGGATTTTTTACCAAGGATTGCACTCTACTTAACACAGAGGATCTCCGTTGGACAAGTGCTCTTGCTTGAAGCCTAAAGGATGGCCACTAAAATCGTAACGATAAGATTATTAAAAATGAATGCCGAATAATCAGTTTTATCAACATTTATGATTATTATACGTATTATACGATACCCGCCCTCGCCAACTCAGTGTATGAGTAGCACAGGGATCTGTGCGGTAAAGTAAAGAGCTGATGGTAGGTGTGGCGCTCCACCTCAGACGCTAAAATAATCTCCTTGGTCTAGCGCTAGTGAAAAGGGGATAGACTCCCTCGCTGCATGGCTGATACCGACATTAGGCCGCCCCGATGACTTTACTTTACTTTTTATACGTATTTAAAAGATGGTTTATTTGTTTTTATCGTTTATCGTTTATGGCCAAAGCCTTGTTTACATGGAGCGTGAAGTGCGGAGGATGGCATTCGGTTCGTTATCCTTGTAAACTATAAAAAAAATGAATAGATATTTCGAATTGTGTATCATCATCTTCCTGGTTGATTTGTTTTATCTTAATCAAGACAGTGTATCCTAATCTTTAAGTTGAAGTTGATCTCTCATTAAGATTAAAAGAGTCTATAATCTTTCTGGTTTGAGTTGATCTCTCATTAAGATTAAAAAAGTCTATAATCTTTCTGGGCTGAGTTGATCTCTCATTAAGATTAAAAGAGTCTATAATCTTTCTGGTTTGAGTTGATCTCTCATTAAGATTAAAAGAGTCTATAATCTTTCTGGTTTGAGTTGATCTCTCATTAAGATTAAAAGAGTCTATAATCTTTCTGGTTTGAGTTGATCTCTCATTAAGTTAAAAAAGTCTATAATCTTTCTGGGCTGAGTTGATCTCTCATTAAGATTAAAAGAGTCTATAATCTTTCTGGTTTGAGTTGATCTCTCATTAAGATTAAAAGAGTCTATAATCTTCTGGTTTGAGTTGATCTCTCATTAAGATTAAAAAGTCTATAATCTCTCATAAGATTAAAGAGTCTATAATCTTTCTGGTTTGAGTTGATCTCTCATTAAGATTAAAAGAGTCTATAATCTTTCTGGTTTGAGTTGATCTCTCATTAAGATTAAAAGAGTCTATAATCTTTCTGGTTTGAGTTGATCTCTCATTAAGATTAAAAGAGTCTATAATCTTTCTGGTTTGAGTTGATCTCTCATTAAGATTAAAAAAGTATTAATCTTTCTGGTTGAGTTGATCTCTCATTAAGATTAAAAGAGTCTATAATCTTTTGGTTTGAGTTGATCTCTCATTAAGATTAAAAGAGTCTATAATTTCTGGTTTGAGTTGATCTCTCATTAAGATTAAAAGAGTCTATAATCTTTCTGGTTTGAGTTGATCTCTCATTAAGATTAAAAGAGTCTATAATCTTTTCTGGTTTGAGTTGATCTCTCATTAAGATTAAAGAGTCTATAATCTTTCTGGTTTGAGTTGATCTCTCATTAAGATTAAAAGAGTCTATAATCTTTCTGGTTTGAGTTGATCTCTCATTAAGATTAAAAGAGTCTATAATCTTTCTGGTTTGAGTTGATCTCTCATTAAGATTAAAAGAGTCTATAATCTTTCTGGTTTGAGTTGATCTCTCATTAAGATTAAAAGAGTCTATAATCTTTCTGGTTTTGAGTTGATCTCTCATTAAGATTAAAAGAGTCTATAATCTTTCTGGTTTGAGTTGATCTCTCATTAAGATTAAAAGAGTCTATAATCTTTCTGGTTTGAGTGATCTCTCATTAAGATTAAAAGAGTCTATAATCTCTTCTGGTTTGAGTTGATCTCTCATTAAGATTAAAGAGTCTATAATCTTTCTGGTTTGAGTTGATCTCTCATTAAAATTAAAAGAGTCTATAATCTTTCTGGTTTGAGTTGGTTTGAGTCATTAAGATTAAAGAGTGCTCTGTTGAGTTGATCTTCGTCATTATCATCATATTACTAGGCTCAGTTGATTTGTAATTTCGATCAAGACAGCTCACCATCATCTTCTTGGTTTGTGTTGATCTCTTATTTTGATCAAGACCGTTTATTATCATATCATAGGATCAGTTGATTTGTAATTTTGATCAAGACAGCTCACCATCATCTTCTTGGTTTGTGTTGATCTCTTATTTTGATCAAGACCGTTTTATTATCATATTCATAGGATCAGTTGATTTGTAATTTCGATCAAGACAGCTCACCATCATCTTCTTGGTTTGTGTTGATCTCTTATTTTGATCAAGACCGTTTATTATCATATTCATAGGATCAGTTGATTTGTAATTTCGATCAAGACAGCTCACCATCATCTTCTTGGTTTGTGTTGATCTCTTATTTTGATCAAGACCGTTTATTATCATATTCATAGGATCAGTTGATTTGTAATTTTCGATCAGACAGCTCACCATCATCTTCTGGTTTGTGTTGATCTCTTATTTGATGAAGACCGGGTTTATTATCATATTCATAGGATCAGTTGATTTGTAATTTTGATCAAGACAGCTCACCATCATCTTCTTGGTTTGTTTTGATCTCTTATTTTGATCAAGACCGTTTATTATCATATTCATAGGATCAGTTGATTTGTAATTTCGATCAAGACAGCTCACCATCATCTTCTTGGTTTGTGTTGATCTCTTATTTTGATCAAGACCGTTTATTATCATATTCATAGGATCAGTTGATTTGTATTTTGATCAAGACAGCTCACCATCATCTTCTTGTTTGTGTTGATCTCTTATTTTGATCAAGACGTTTATTATCATATTCCTAGGATCAGTTGATTTGTAATTTCGATCAAGACAGCTCACCATCATCTTCTTGGTTTGTGTTGATCTCTTATTTTGATCAAGACCGTTTATTATCATATTCCTAGGATCAGTTGATTTGTTATTTCGATCAGACAGCTCACCATCATCTTCTTGGTTTGTGTTGATCTCTTATTTTGATCAAGATAATGCATTAGTCATTCTATTTTAAACCAAGAGAGTCTAACATCGTCTTTCTAAGTTCAGTTGATCTATCATTTAGATGAGGACAGTGTATCATCATAATGCTAGGTGGAGTTGATCCCTCGTTTTTGCCAAGATAAGTATCGTCATCTTCCTGGTTGATTTATCCTATTTTAAGCAAGAAAGTGTAACATCATCTTTTTGTGTTGAATTGATCTCTCATTTAGATCAAGACAATGTATTATTATTTTCCTGCATGGTGTTGATCTTTCATTTTGATCAAGATAATGTATCGTCATCTTCCTGCTTGATTTATATTCATTTAACCAAGACAGTGTATCATCATATTCTTAGATTCAGTTGATTTCCTATTTAGATCAACAAAATGTATCATAATCTTTCTAGTTTGAGTTGATCTTCCATTAAGATTAAAACAGAGTATCATCTCTCTGTATGGAGTTCATACATTTCATTTAGATCAAAACATTGTATTATCATCTTCCTGGGTTCAGTTGATCTCTAATTTTGATCAAGATAGTGTACCATAATCTTCTTGGTTTGTGTTGATCCCTCATTTAGATCAAGGCAGTGTATTATCATCTTCCTAGATGAAGTTGATCTCTTATTTTGATGAAGACAATGTATTAACATCTTTCAGCGTGGTGTTGATCTCTCATTTTGATCAAGGTAATGTATCGTCATCTTGATTTAACTTGATTTAACCAAGTCAGTGTATCATCATATTCATGGGTTCAGTTGATCTCTCATTTTGATCCCGACAGACTGTCATCGTTCGAATGATTTGTCTTACTATAATCAATATACTGTATCATCATCTTCTATCGAGGTTCAATCGTGCACTCAAGTCAGTATCAAATCTTCAACTTTCGACGTCTCTATTTAAATTTTTTTTTAACTTAATATGAACCTATTTTTCCTCCATCTAATTTTTACCTCTACGTTTACTATCAGAACCTTTTTTTAGTTAGATACTGTTTTTATTATATTCTATTTTATTTTCATTTTATTCTATTTTAAAAAAAGACATTCTTTAGTTATTTTTTGCCTGGTTCGTTTACTCTCTTCCATCAATCCTATCCGCCATGTTCTTTTTCATTCCTACCGTATCATTATTTCCTTCTTCTGTGTCTTATCTATCGTCTCGGCGTCCCATAATTATTCAACGAAAAATGAATGACTGATAATGAGTTAAGGAATACCCACTTTTCGTACCTTTTTTTACATTGATTCTTTTTCCCTATTCTTTCCCGCCAAAAATTTCCTTTTTTATTTGTTACGTTATTTATGCTCATGTTCTTTCTTTTCTTCTTTTTTTGTGTCTTTTTTTTCTTTCTTCTTTTTGGAGTCTTTTTTTTTTCTTTTCTTCCTTTTTGGTGTCTTTTTTTTTTCTTTTCTTCTTTTTTTTGTGTCTTTTTTTTTTTTCAATCTTTAAACAGTAGCTCAGTATATCTTTCTTTTCTTCTTTTTTTGTGTCTTTTTTTTCTTTTCAATCTTTAAAACAGTAGCTCAGTATATCTTTCTTTTCTTTTGCTTTTAGTCTTTTTTTTTCTTTTTTTTTAAGCAGTAGCTCAGCATATATTTATTATCATTTAAAAAAAAATAAACCTCTTTCTTAAAATAAAAATAAAATTAAAAAGAAATAAAACGATATGCTCAACCTCGAGGCGTGCAATTCAAATCTAACCCCGAGAGGAAAGAGATATTTGACTGCTATCCAGTGGAAACCGAGGTGATTATTATCTCCCTTTTCCTCTGCGGAGTTGGCCTGGGGCAAAAACGGATAAGCAACAGGAACTTTTTTTTTCGGGGTAAAAGCTTTCTTTTTCTTCTCCCTCTTGGAAATGACCGGTTAAGCATTTAGCCGGGGGGATGTTTTTGTTAGCGGGGAAAGGTTCACTAAACACCGGAGTACATTGTTAGCATTTCTTGTCTTTATTGCTTAAGACCATTCTACTCGTGTCACGGGTTCTCTGCTCTGAGGGAGCTGCTCCCTTTTTTTCTGTTACTAGACAATGCTAAATTTAAGCAATACCTTTTATTGGTGTAATGGATAACAAGAGATTTTTATCATGATACTAGAAGCGGCTACCCGGCGTTGCCTGGATAGAGGGTGGAAAGTTAGTCTCGCAGATCCACTATTACTGAATTGCTATTTGGATCCTTTCAGGATGCCCCATAAAAATCCCTATGTAAAAAAAAAAGACCTTGCATTGCTTTGGCCTGGTGAGGCGTCAGAAAAAAAAGTGCACAAATACTCTGAAAATAAAAATCAGTGCTTCCTATTTTAAAATGTTAAATAGAAAAACAAATTCGATGCTGTTACTATTCAAGATTTAAAAAAGACATTTTTTTAAAATAATCTCGAATATAAACCAACTCAGCGTATGAATACGGATTGGTTTAGTTTCTTTGTTAAATGGCATATCAACCTTCATAAGTTATTTAATGCCAAAGTCATCCATGTAGAAGAACAGTAGTGGTACTAGTTGACCTATAGCTGAGGAAATGAGGGGGTTTATAGATTTCCGAAAAATGAACATTATAGCCCGACTGTAATTTGAATATATATATATATATATATATATATATATATATATATATATATATAAAGAGACGTGAAACGTCGAAACACGGTGTTTGTAGATGACTTATTATATGCTCCCCAAACCCAGTAGAACTCTCTAGGGGTGAATTAAATTAACTTTCACTGCCAGCATATAGCAATGATGATCTGTTTACAGACTGGATCTCTCTGGTGATCGTAAAATATATAAACAAATGTATGTATTTAATAGTTTGAATACCACCTCTTTACGGTAGCTGTCAAATGGCCGAGAGATTAATGAATCGGGCGGGCGAAAAGTCAATCGGGTTTCGCTCCTGTCAGAGGTAGTTGTTGTGTCTAGCCACACTGAAGAGACGTGAAACGTTGAAACATGGTGTCTGTGGATGACTTATATATATATATATATATATATATAATATATATATATATATATATATGTCAAATTTATACTGAAGATACCTTCGGTGAAAACCTGGGTAGTTAATTTCTGTCGCTGACTCGGTTCCTTAAACCGGCTCTACAAGTCAGTATTGAGCACCTTCCAATATCTCCATTAATTGTTGTTTTTCTTTTCCAACAGTCAAAATTGTGACTCGTTTGGTTTTTTCTTTCTTTTTTTTGTTTGTTTCATTGAGTTCGTCCTAAAACTACCAATATATATAATATATATATATATATATATATATATATATATATAATATAGGGTGTTCGGGAGAAATTTGACAGTTTTCATAAGGAAAAAGAGAAAGTGCTTGGTAACTACAAAATTTAATGGAATTGTAAAGAATTTCAACAGACACGGAAATTACACTACTGTCAACAAGCGTCACTCAAAATAACCGCCATTATCGTCGATCACAGCCTCAATCCTGCTCTGGAACCTGGACCAAGCTGATGTTACAGTTTCCCTGGGAAGGGTCTCAAAAACTACCTTAATTCTGTCGATTAACTAGGCTTTTGTAGTACTGGCACGGCGATTGGTGTCCTTCTCAACAGCGCCACATACATAATACTCCATGGGGTTAAGATCTGGGGAGTTCAGAGGCCAGACATTGGGACTGGTGTAGTCGTAAAAGTTCGCCAACAACTATTTTTTACTTTTCCCAGAAGTTTGGCAGGGGCCGAGTCCTGCTGCCATACATATGGCCTACCATTGGCTACCTTTGTTCAATTTACCTACGACTCACCACAATTTAAGAATAATGCAATTTACTTTTAATTGAAATATTAAATCCCTTATTAATCCTCCTTAGTAAATAAATTTCTAAATATTTTAACGCGTAAACCATCATCATCATCAGCAGCAGCAGCAGCTGCTGCAGGTCGTGCTAATAATACAGGTTCCCTTGACTCTCTCTCTCTCTCTCTCTCTCTCTCTCTCTCTCTCTCTCTCTCTCTCTCTCTCTCTTCTCTCTCTCTTGTATCGTCTTTCTTGGGCATCGCTCTTGGAAGGTCCTCTAAACGACATCAAGTGTACACACAACGCTGATCGATGTAAGTTTTTGCTGGCAGACCCACTTTGGTGGAGTAGTCCACAGGATAACATCACACGTGTTCATCCTTATTTCTCCAGCAGTCCCCAACACGCCTTCTTCATCCTACATGAATGGTTTGTGAGATAGGGCGTAAGTGGCCGTAAAGCTACTGTTTTGTCGGGCGCTGCTTTCACCATCTTTGTGTAGTTTCCATATAGCTTTTTTCTCCGTGCGTTTCGTTAAAAGTCGAAGTGGTGCAGTTATACAGTAGTACTGATACGGCTATATCTTCGAAGAATTCCCGTTTTATTTTATCAGAAAGATCAGATTTCTATAGTAACGATTCTGTAGTAGTCATAGGGAACTGATAACAGGGGAGACAACTATGTTTGATTTCACCGCAGATTCCTTAAGCAGAAAAAAATAAAAATAAAAATAATTTTTTATTTACAGTTATCTCCCCTTAAATTGACGCCATATTTATATTAAC
>CM042168.1:27064259-27072663 GCA_023376005.1 Doryteuthis pealeii
TTGCTAATATTGACAATATTTCGATTTATTAAAAATCATCATCAGAGTATAATGATAATTAGGTCCGTTTTTAGATGTAAATATTTTTAATCCGGACTCATCGAGAGAGAAACGGAAAAAAAATAAAAATTTCAAATACAAATTTTTTTTTGTGCCTCTCTCTCGATGAGTCCGGATTAAAAACATTTACATCTAAAAACGGACCTAATTATCATTATGCACTGATGATGATTTTTTATGAATCGAAATATTGTCAATATTATCAATGAAAATGATATAAAAATATATTCATTTTAACAACATTGTGTGTTTTCATACCCTTTTATCTACACACACACACACACACACACACATATATATATATATATATATGTATATATATATATATATATATATATATATATAATATATGCGTATTTAATATAGAATAAATAGAGAATGAATGAGAAAAGTATTGGCATATAAAGGTGGTCAATTCTCAAATAGCAAAGCAGATTTACAATATAATATATATATACAATTGTACTTATTTATGTGAACTGTGAAGAATTTCACAAATTTATTGAATTTTTATTGTTGAATTATATCATTCAATAAGTAAAAATCAAAAAGTTTTTTTTATAATTTTCCTTATTATAAACATATCAAAGTGTTAGCGCGATTTCATGTTTACACTCAGAAATGTCATAACTACCATATTTAGAAAACTGTATGATTAAATTATAACAGTACCTCCATTACTTTATATATATATATATATATATATATATATATATATATATATAATTTTTCACCGGAAGTTGTTTTTTCGTGAGTATTAAAATGTAAACAAAAGATGCGAATCGATTTGTGGGTATTTATTTTACTATGGCTGTTTAATAATAGCATGGGTTATGAGGCGTAAGAGTGGTTTTATAAGCAAAGCAAAATCAATAAATAATTTTAATCGGTTATCACAACAGAATCCAGATTATTTTGTAATGTTTCCTTTTATTTACCCGGCGTTAAAAATGATAGATAAAAAGTAAAGTTAGGTGGAGCGGCCTATTGTCCATCTATGCGAAAGTTGTCTGTTAGTATACTGAATACTGATACCAAAAAAAAAAATGGACGGATTTTAATTGAGCATCCTGCGAGGATCCAACTCAAAAATTCAGTGATAATGGATCTGCGACACTGACTTTAAAAAATCACCCCCCTCTATCCAAACCATGCCAGGTAATTTATTCTAGTCTATTATAAGTAAGTTTTTTTTATATTAAAATTCAATAAATATGGGGAAAATTAAAAGATTATCTGCATTCTTGTTTTATGGAAACCAAGCTCAACGTGATGATTTGATGAATAATTTTCGGAGAGCAAATTACCTTATTGATGATAACTCACTGGTTTAAGCTTGTTGACTATTCTAATCAGAAGTGGAGATTGATGCTCCCTCTTTGTGTGTTATGTTTATACTGCCACTTTTAAAATGTTCTATCTACTCATACACACTACTATATGGTAGTTCACTATCCCTGTATCTCTAAAAATCCTTGTTTTCTCAAAATTTAACCTTTAGAAAACGAGGATTTTTAGTGCATTTTAGTAGACGATCTTTGATGCTATTTCCTCAAACAATACTGCAAGTAAAAGATCTAATTTTTGGTATCAGTATTCTGTATACTAACACACAACTTTCGCATAGATGGACAATTTGATATTTTTTTAAAGTGAAAAATCGACCTACCCTAGTACATCTAAAAGGGATAGGGTCAGGTTTACTGACTGAGGCCTGAGAATAGTGTCTAAAGAATAGTGCCAATACTTTTCACACACGATACATTAAGTCAGGAATCACCAAATCTTTTTCACAGTGGGCCGGATAATTGAAAAAATAACGATCACGTGCTACATTATTATTGTGTTCAATACTTGCTAGCCAGAACGAAAGCTCTGACAAAATTTATCTTTTCATGTTATATTCATGGATGAGTGACGTAAGATGCACAAAAACAAATTTAACCAACATATTTATTTTCAAATCATTATCAAAGAACGCAACATTAGCAGAAAGGTTTAGTGAGATTTGTGAAACTGAAGTTTGCCTTTCAAGATATCGTCAATGTTTGGTTTGGAATTGCTACATCCAATTAAGAGAATTGGGTTATTTCTTATAACTCCAACCTAAAAAGGGGAACCACTCTGAATGAATTTTATCTGTTAATTAATCTACCCGTTATTTTACCATTAAACTAAACCTAACCCCTAACCCTAACGCCTAACCCTAACCCTAACCCCAACCCCTAACCCTAACCCCGTCTTCTTTTTTCCTAGTTGATCAATATATAAATGAATAATTCATCAGTCAATCAGAGTGGTTCCCCTTTTTTAGGTTGGAGTTATAGGAAATAACCGAGTATTGCTTTCAAATGTTTATCAGTCAATTTCGTTCGATTGGTTGATTTCACATATTTTAATTTTGAAAAGTCTTGCTCGCATATTGAAGTTGTTCTTTTTTAAGAAACAAATTCAAGTAACATCGACAGGCCTGATAAAATACCTTAGTTTGTTGACCCCTTCCTAAAGTCAAAGTAAGTGATAATATTGTTAGAAACCTCCTTTTTTATACTGCTCTACACACGGGCATTTAAGCACTTTGACTTTATTGCCAACAGTTGCTTTTTTTTTTTTTTTTTGTATTTTCCTTCTTCTATCCTATTTTCTCTTTCTTTTTTTCTTTTTCATTGTCCTTGTTTTTATTTCTCTGAATTTTGGCAATGATGCTTGATAATTTGTATTATTTTGATTATTTGGAATATTGTTCTCATCTTTATTGTTATCTGTACAACGTTTCAGTCGTTTTTTTTTTTCGGTCTTTTTCAAGCATTTCTCATCGGACTCGGGAATCTTCTCAAACCAGTTGATCACATGGCGTAGTGGATGGCGTTGGGTTAATACAATTCTAAGTGATAGTTATCTCTAGGCTGCAGGTTCAGTCCTGGTCAAGGGCGACCGTAACATAGAATAATAATTAACATAGCTTAACACTTGTACTCACCTGTGGTTAGCGGAATGAGAACTGTATACTCCCGTGGATTGAATAAAGGGTTGGGTTCAAAGTTCCATAAAGGCTCCTGATTACAACAAGAAGGTTCCCGAGTCCGACAAGAAATGCCTGAAGAAGGCCGGAGAGCACATCGGCCGAAACGTTGAGCAGATAGCAATAAAGATGGTGACAATAGTCCGAATAATACAAATAATACAAAGTTCTTTTTTTTTTTTATATTTTCTTCCATCTTTCTTCTTTCTTTTCTTTCTTTTCTTTTTTTTCCATTGTGTTTTTTCTTTGTTCTTTTTTGCATTTTTTAAATCTTACTTTTACCATTTTTTCTTTTCTTTCTTTTTTCTTTCTTTTTTTTCTATGTTGTCTTTGTTTTTCTTCACTATTTTTCTTTCTTTTTTAACATTTCTTTCATTTTCTTTTTCTTTTTCTAGTTTTCTCTTTATTTGTTCTTTCTTTCTTTGCATTGTTTCTTTTTTTTTGCTTTTCTTTCTTCCGTCTTATTTTCTTCCTTCCTTCTTTTCTTTCATTCTTTCTTTCTTTCTTTATTCTTTCTTTCTTTTATTCATTGTTTTTGCTTTACTATTTTGATTTCCTTTTTCTTTTTTTCTTTTTTCTTTTTTCTTTTCTTTCTTTTTCTTTTCTTTCTTTTTCTGAATTTTCTTTCTTTACATTTTTTACCTTTTTTTTCTTTTCAATTCATTCATTTATGTATTTATTTGTCTAAGTACTTCTCTCTTTCTCATTTTTCATTCTTTCATTTTTTTCTTTTTTTTCTTTCTTTCAGGGTTTTTCTTTTTTCTTTGTTCTATTTTCTCTTTCTTTTCTTTCTTTTTTTCTTAATTTCCTAGTTTGTTTGTTCTTTCGGTACTATTGTTCTTAACCTTTCTTTCTTTTTTCTTTTTTTTTATTCTTCTGTTTTTGTTTTTTTTTCAGCTTTTTTTTCTTTTTTTCTGCATTTGATTTTTGTCGTTTTTTAATCATTTTTATTTCTTTCATTTACCGTTTTTTCTCTTTCTTTCTTTCTTTTTTCTTTGCTTTTGTTTTTCTTCACTATTTTCCTTTCATTTCTAATCTTTTTAATATTCTATTGTTTTCTTTTCTTTATTTGTTCTTTCTTTCTTTGTATTTTTCTTTCTTTCCTTTTGTTTTTCTTTCATCCATTCTATTTCTTTTCCCTTTCTTTTTCTATACTTGTTTTGTTTTTGTTAGTTTTTTTTCCTTTAAACATTTCCTTTCTTTTTCCATTTCTTTTTTTCTTTCTTTTTTCTTCATCTTTCTTTTTATTCTATAATTTTTCTTTAATTCTTTGTTCTCTTTGTTCTTCTATTTTTCCTTCTTTACTTTTATTTTTCATTCTTCTATTATCTTTTTTCTTTAATTATTTCTTCTTCTTTTGTATTTGTTTCTCTTTCTTTCATTCATTCATTCTTTCTTTCTTTTATTTTATTTCATTTTAATCCCTCGGTTCATTGAACATGTACTCCAAAAGACGAATGGTTTCATAGCTGACTCCATATCCCCCCCCCAATGTCCTTTGTTTCACGCCCCACCCGCTGTGAGCCCCCAAATTACTTGTTTTATTACCGACCAATAAAAAGCGGTTATTATTGGAGGTGTAGAAAGCGAGCGTTGTCCCAGGGTGGGGTTAGGTAATGCCGGTCTTTGTTGAATAGACAACTGGTGCCAGTTGATGGATGGGAATCTGGGCCCTGATGTTTTTCAGGTCATTACTTAACGGGCGGATTAACATCAGGAAAATAATTTAAACCCGGCACGGGCCATTCAAAATAATGATAGTAATAATATCTAAACTATGCTCTGGAACTAAAAACAAATAAATAAACTCGGGATATGAAAATGACAATTGGACCCATCATTATTGGCGCGCTCGGAATAGTCCAGAATACGGAAGAAGCAAGCACTTGCAGTCCGTGATCGACAATAGGATCAATAGTAGCACTCTAATCAGACACATATCAAATTAGTCGACAATATTCGTCGGGGTGGTCTAGAGTCGGTATCAGCCAATCAGCGAGGGAGTCTATCCCCTTTTCAATAGCGCTAGACGAATGAAATTGTTTTTGTATCTGAAGTGGAGCGCCATACCTACCATCAGCTCCTTACTTTACCGCACAGATCCCTGTGCACTTATACGCTGAGTTTGGCGGGGCCGGTATTGAACCAGGAACCTTGTGGTTTCTAGCCGAATACTCTACCGACTGAGCTAATCCAGTCCTTAATGTGCTAATTGTTTGGTCAATATACTTTTTCGAAACGGTTGATTGATTGGCTGGAATTTTACGATGTGTCAAATTTTAAGACTAATTTTTTGCTGGATTCAATACGCTAATTGTTTGATCAATATACTTTTACGAAATGGTTGGTTGGTTGGTTGGTTGGTTGGTTGGAATTTTACAGTATGTTAATCCTTGGATTATTTCATATATTTTCAAACAGTTGGTCGGTTGGCTGTGTTGCGTATGGGGCCAAGTCGGGTTGTAGTAATAGTCGTTAGTAGTAGTAGCCGTCGTTAGTTCAGAGTAACAACATACGAAAGTCGTATAGTCAAAAAGGGGTTGTTTATTTATTTCTAGCTAGTGGGTTCTTTTTCAGAGAGAAGGAGAGTGGGAGAGTAAGGACAAGCTGTTCTATCGTAAATCACGTTCATGTGCGCTGTTCGTTGCTAGCCTAGACATGTCACGACAGAGCCTCAACAAACACGCCCGACCCTCCTCGGGTCCGGCGAAAGAGAGACCGAATTTTCTTTACTTCCTTTTGTGGTCCCGAAGGTGGGTGGGTCACATCCACTTCCGCTCCTCTTAAAAAAACTGGATCATCCGTTTTTATTTTTAAATCTAGTTCTGGGGTCATTGGTCCGTCAATGGCTAGCACCCGTTGAGTGTTTATACTTCAAAACTTTAACCTCTTTTTTTCTTATTTCTTTTTCTTCTCTTTCTCCAGAAATCCGATTACCGTTTTCTTTTCAATCTCCAAATTCTCCGTAGACCATAATAATTACGCTACAGGTGGTCGATTGGTTGGAATTTTACGGTATGTCCATCCTTGGGTTATTTTATACCAAAGACTTTTTTAAGAAACAAATTCAAGTACCGTCGGCGGACCTAATAAAATGTCTTCGCGTAGTTTGATGACCCTGCCTTAAGTCAAAGTGAGAGAAGTGATAATATTGTTAGAAACCTCCTTCTTTATACTGCTCTACTGGCGGGTATTTGAGCACTTTGATTTTATTGCCAACAGTTGCTTCTTTTTCTTTATTTTTGTATTTTCTTTCTTCTATTCTATTTTCTCTTTCTTTTTTTCTTTTCTTCATTGTCCTTGTTTTTTTTATTTCTCTGATGTTGCCAATGAGTCTTGATAATTTGTATTATTTTGATTATTTGGACTATTGTCCTCATCTTTATTTTTTCGGTCTCTTTTGGGCATTTTTTATCGGACTCGGGAACCTTCTCGAATCGTTTACGCTACAGCTGGTTGATTGGTTGATATCTTACGGCCTGTCAATCTTTGGGTTATTTTAGACCAAAGACTTTTTTTTAATTCCTTCTTGTTGGTTATTCAAACTTTTAACTAGTTTGTTGTTGTTGTTGTATTAAATGCGCTAACTGCGGTCAATTTACTATTTTCAAACGGTCGGTCTGTTGGTTGGTTGGTTGGTTGGTTGGTTGGTTGGAATTTTACGGTATGTCAATTCTTGGGTTATTTTATACCGAAAACATTTTAGTTTTTATTCCTTCTTGTTAGGTATTCGCATTTTTAAACTACGAGGATGTGTCAAAAAGTAATGCCATTCTGTTTAAGACAGGTATAATTACCAACACAAGAACATGTATCATACATCAAAATGAAGCTGGTCTTCTGTGGATCACATCCCTACTTCTCCACATAGTCACCATTTCTCTCAATAGCAATGTTCCACTTTCCAATGAGAGCATGTATCCCTGTCCCGTAAAATTCTGTTGACTGTTCTTTGAGCCACTTCTACACTACAGATTTCATGAATGTTTGCCTCTCAAACCCTCTTTCATGGGGCCGAAGAAAGGCAAACATTATTCCAGTGACGAGGAAGTGAAATCTGTAATGAAGAAGTTGCTGAAATAACTGAAAAAAAAAGGTGGAACATTGCGATTGAGAGAAATGGTGACTATGTGGAGAAATAAGGATGTGATTCCCAGAAGACTAGCTTCATTTTGATGTATGATACATGTTCTTGTGTTGGTAATTATACCTGTCCTAAACAAAATGACATTGCTTTTTGACTTACCCTCGTAGTTTAAAAATTTGAATACCCAACAAGAAGCGCCACACCTACAATCAGCTCCTGACTTTACCGCACAGATCCCTGTGCTACTCATACGCTGAGTTGGTGAGGCCGGTATCAACCCAAGAACCTTGCGATTCATAGCCGAACACTCTACCAACTGAGCTAGTACAAGACAAAAAAGGAGAGAAAGGAAGATGATCAAATGAATCTGCTGAAATAAACACAGACTGCTAGACTTAACATGGAATCAACTGGAATTAACCAATATAATTTATTAACCACCCACCCATCACCCGTATTGGGGGATAAATATGAACAGACTGAGGTAGATATATAGTTATTTACTAAGCTTAGCTTAGATGTGGCACAAGGCCAGAGTATGGGGCGCCCAATGAGAATCGAACTCACTATCAATGGTCTGCTAATATGCCTTGCAAACCATTACACCACGTGGCTACCTGACATCACCTGGGTAAAGGTGGGGGGTAAAAAGGTTGTATCGCAGATCCATTATTGTTGAATCGCGAGTTGGATCCTTGCAGGATGCCCCATTAAAATCCCTACATAAAAAGACCATGCATTGATCAAGCCACTCTGAAAAGAAAAAAATGTCAACTATTTGAAATACTAAATGCAAAAAAAAAATTCCATGCTGTTATCATTTAAATTTTATTTCTTTAATTATCTTCACGGATATAAATCAAATTTATAATTATTTTTGTTCAAAAAGCAAGATCTGGTGATAGTGATATATATATATATATATATATATATATATATATATATATTCATCCACAGAACCGTGTTTCAACGTTTCACGTCTCTTCAGTGTGGCTAGACACAACTACCTTCCTCAAGCAAATAATGTTCCAGCGAAATATACTACACATTTTTGTCTGAGTTTTGTTCTTTCATTCCTTATTTTACCTCATTCTGTCGGATTCATTCCAATCCCATTTCCTCATATATATATATATATATATATATATATATATATAAAAGTAATTGGTAATTTGCTTGAAGCATTGTTAAGTATGTTATAATGTTAATTTGAAGCAATTACAATGCAAGTAAAA
>CM042168.1:27072763-27112763 GCA_023376005.1 Doryteuthis pealeii
GTTCTCTGTTTCTGTCTGTCTCGTCTCTCTCTCTCTCTCTCCCTCTTAAAAATTCCTTCGCTTGTTCCGGCTTCCTCCGTACAAACACTCTTCCTCTACTGAATTTTAGTTTTCTTTTTATTTTTTTCCGCCGGTTTTTTTTTCTTAAAACCCTCCTCTCACTCTCTTAACGTTCTCATATCACTCTTTTTTTCCCTACCCAGCCATTCACCATGTGCGATCCTCTTGGAAAAAACTCTCTGTTATTCATCAAAAAGAGGGGAAAAGAAAATATCCGGCTTTTCTTTTTTCTTTCTTTTCTTTCAATTTTGTTCAATTTTATTCTTCAGCAAAATGTTATTTGAAAAAAAAAAATATAATCCACCGTTTTTCAGCAGATTATAGAATTTTTCATTTTTTTTAAATTCAAAATGGAAACCACATAAAGAAAATTTCACTAAGACAATGGATCGGTTTACAATTTTATCATTTTTTGAATTTTATTTTAAATTTTCTAAAAAAATAAAAAAAATTAATAAAAAAATAAAAATATTTATTGTAAAAAAACAATTCTTTTCTTCTTTCTTTTTCTTTTTTAATTTGCAGTTGTTATTTTAAAAGCGAAACTTGCCACCATAGATGGATGTGGAGGAACGATTTTGTCGATAAGTGGGTGTGGTGTGGCTAGAAATCAGCTAAAAACCTTTTTATCGGTTTTCAAGAATAGGGAAAAAAAAAGGTTTTATCCCAATGGATTGTTGGTGTAGAGAAAGAAAGAAAGAAAGAAAGAAAAGGAAAGAAAGAAAGAAAAAGAAAAAGGGGAAAAGAAAGAAAGAATAGAACTGAACAAAAAAAAACGATTTATGAAAAACATGAGAAAGAAAGAAAGAAAGAAAGAAAGAAAAGATAGAACTGAACAAAAAAAAAACGATTATGAAAAACATGAGAAGAAAAAGAAGAAAGAAAGAAAGAAAGACTAGAACTGAACAAAAAAAACGATTTGAAAACATGAGAAAGAAAGAGAAAGAAAGAAAGAGAAAGAAAAAAGAAAGACTAGAACTGAACAAAAAAAAAAACGATTATGAAAAAACACGAGAGAAGAAGAAAGAATAAACTAAACAAAAACATGAAAAGAAAAAAAGGAAGAAAGAAAGAAAGAAAGAAGAAAGAGAAACTGAAAAAAAAAAACGATTATGAAAACATGAGAAAGAAAGAATGAAAGAAAAGAAAGAAAGACTAGAACTGAACAAAAAAAAACGATTATGAAAAACACGAGAAGAAAGAAAGAATAAAACTAACAAAAACATGAGAAAGAAAGAAGAAAGAAAGAAAGAAAGAAAGAAATGAAAAAAAAAAAACGATTATGAAAAACTCGAGAAAGAAAGAAAGAAAGAAAGAAAGAATACTGAAACAAAAAAATTATGAAAAACAAGAGAAAGAAAGAAGAAAGAAGAATAGAATGAACAAAAATGATATGAAAAACATGAGAAAGAAAGAAAGAAAGAAAAAGAAAGAAAGAAAGATAGGACTGAAAAAAAAAACGATTATGAAAAACTCGAGAAGAAAAGAAAGAAAGAAGAAAAAAGAAAAGAAAGAAAGAACTGAACAAAAAAACGATTAGAAAAACTCGAGAAGAAAGAAAAAAGAAAACTAAAACAAAATACGAGAAAGAAAGAAAGAAAGAAAGAATAAGAAAGAAAGAAAGAAAGAAAGGATCGGACAAAAAAAGAACAATTATGAAAAACACAAGAAAGAAAGAATAAAGAGAGAGAGAGAGAGAGAGAGAGAGGGGGAGGGAAGAAAGAAAGAAAGTGATGCAATAATTGTCAAAGCCTGAAGAATGTGTCCCTTCAATTATCTGTTCAAGTCAATCAATTAAGTATTTTTGGTTTTTAATTAAAGAAAATTTTGTATCAACCACAACTAAAACGACTTCATTTCCACTGACGTCATTGCTGACAGAGAAAGAGAGAAAGAGATCCGTTAATCTCAGTCTCGCAGATGGTGATGCTCTAGATTCCTTTTCTTCCACTTCCCGCGCCCACCCCACCCATTTTCCCCCCTTTTAACCCACCCCCCAACCCCCTCGTGTCTTTTGATTTCATCAAATGACGGCGGACATTTTATGCACCTTTTTGACCCCGGGATTTGTTGGGTAAATTTCACATGTTGTTAACGCCGACATTTTGTTAATGCCTGACAAATCCCGGAATTGTGTGTGTGTGAGAGAGAGAGAGAGAGAGAGAGAGAGAGAGAGAGAGTGAGAGAGAGAGAGAGAGAGAGAGAGAGAGAAGAAATATGCTTAGCATCCCCCCACACACACACCCGCTCGTCCTCACCCGAAGAAATAGTGCCTAGAAGAGTCGATCCATTTTTATTGCTATACATATTTGATCGGTCTGGAACAAGATCTGAAATGTGGAATAAAGTAAGTCGTCGGGGTGGCCTAAAGTCAGTATCAGCCAGACAGCGAGGGAGTCTATCCCCTTTTCCCTAGCGCAAGACCAAGGAGATTGTTTTTGTGTCTGAGGTGGAGCGCCACACGTCTACCATCAGCTCCTTACTTTACCGCACAGATTCCTGTGCTACTCATGCGCTAAGTCGGCGAGGGCCGGTATCGAACCAAGAATCTTGTGATTCCTAGCCGAATACTCTACCGACTGAGCGAATGTGGAATCCTCGACGAAACAACGATAAATATGAGATATGAAACTCTTTTATTTGCACTTTCATTCTTGGCAAGGAGTTTTATAATTTGTGTGAAACATTGTCTGTATGTTTGGTTTGGAGATTGATTTTGAAGGCTTATCACATTGGGAATGAAGAAAAGGTAACGAGTATGTTGTTACATTTACAAACTTCGGAACCCATCATGGCTGTTTGTAATAATCCATATTAGTGAGGAAGTAGTAACGTGTGTGTTCCTGTATTTGTTTTTTTAATGTCTGAATATATTATATATATATATATATATATATATATATATATATATATATATCGTGATTCGAGTTCAATTCCTAGACGAAGCTGTTGGTATTTCCATAGCACTAAACCCTTGGGAAAGGTATGAATCTATATATTCTCCCTCCAGCTATAGGTTAAATAGTAGGGCAGGCTGGGCTCTTCGGCCTTGGATAGGTAACCAGTCTAGGAGAGGGATAACTCTGAATTCAAAATTCCTGAGGTCGGTCGTTGATTGGGTTTTGTGGCAACCCTTGATACACCAATTCTTTCCTATCGGCTGTGCCAAAAAGTGAGGATGGTCCAACACAAGCCTTCACCACTATAACAAATCCCTATGTGGGAGTTCATTTGTGTATGAACCTCATACATCGATAATCGACGGGAGAGTCCATTTATATATATATATATATATATATATATATATATTATATATATATATATATGTTTTATCATTTATATATATATATATATATATATATATATATAATTTATGCATTTGTTTTTTAATGTCTGAATATATATATATATATATATATATAATATATTATATATATATAAGTTTTATAATTTACTCGAAGCATTGTCTGTATGTTTCGTTGGGAGATTGATTTTGAATAGTATTGAACATCAAGCTCTCAATTTAGACCTGAACAACTCTAACATTCCCGCTGGAAGAAAGGTCCAACTTAGAATGATCCTAATACAACTTACCTGGTAAACCATCTACGGATATATATATATATATATATATATATATATATATATATATATATACGAGCCCCTATATATTAATAAGCTTGTTTAAATCTTCCGTTATCATCCTGCACCCACTCTAGTTAAAAATGAGATCGCTCAAATTGTCCAAGATGCAATGCAACAATGTAAATCCAGATTATCTGGTGCTGTTTAATTGCAGCTTTCTTATTTGTCCCATTTTATTTCACCTAGTTTTTTTTTTAATGAAACATTCCAAATGGTCTTGCGTCGCTTAAATGCCCAACCAAAATCAAAATTAATTGAAAGAAAAAGAAGGTACATATTTGTTTTATTTGTGATATTGAAATTGTGAATTACGTAAGTAATTTTGATCTTATGTCGTCCTGGCCTCCTGTCCTAATTTACGCTATGCTTTGGCGAGCCAACACCAGGCGAATTTCCAGCCCAACTTAGATATTTTCCGAGTCATGTTTTTGTCACATTTTTGTCGGCAAATTAATATAGATATTTCAAAGAACTTTCCACAGATTTTTAGGCGAATCGATGTAGATATTTTACAACCCGCTTTTAAACATGTTTTTTCGATTGAATTTGTACAGTATTATATTGATTGTTATTGTATAGTTTTGTATTGTCTATTGCAAAGACAACAGTAGGATTTATATGTAATGAAATTGCAAATGATCGTTTCTTGCATGAATACCTCTTCTTGGTTTTTTTTTTCGTTTCGTGGAAATTCAACGGGTTCCGCTTTTTATTATTATTATTATTATTATTATTATTATTATTATTGTTCACTCCTTTTGAGTTTTTCACATTAGCGTTAGCTGATGGTCTTTCACTGGAGTCTGAGTGACAACAAGTCTCCTCAGGTCTCCAGGATTCTTTTGAGTATTCTGGCAGATTGCAACAGTGTAGTAGTCTGGATGGTCTCATTCTTCCTCTGATTTCCAGATTTTCCAGTCTTTCCAATCTTTTTGGGACCGTTCTAAGTGCACCAACTACAATTGGTATCACTTTGACTTTCATATTCCATAGTTTTTTCGGTTCTCTGGCAAGGTCTAGGTATCTGTCCACTTTTCGTTTTCCTTCAGCTTCACCCTGTGATCTGCTGGAACTGCAAATCCACCAGTTGACAAGTTCTTTCTTTTTTGTTAATCAATACTAGGTCTGGTTTTCTTGCTTGGATAAGGTGATCCGTTTTTATCTCAAAGTCCCAGAGAATTTATGCGTTTCATTCTCAAGAACAGATTCTGGTTTATGCATATACCATTTTGTTGTATGGTCAAAGTTTATTTTTTTGCATAATTCTCAGTGGATAACCTTCCTAACACAGTCGTGTCAAGTTTTGTACTCCCGTTGTGCTAGTTTGCTACATTCGCAGAGTACATGGTTTACAGTCTCATCTCTATTACCGCATAGTCGACATTTACTATTTTGTTGGGTCTTATCAATTTTCGCTTTAATATATTTTGTCCTATGGTATTATTTTGTGCAGCATATTATTATTATTATTATTATTATTATTATTATTAATCGGTAGAGCATTTGATCCGGAACAACAAGGTTCGATATCGACCCGCGACAACATAGTGCAGGAAACGCACTGCTTGAATTTGTGCGGTAAAGTGTAAAGCTGATTATAGGTGTGGTGCTCCACTTTTGACGCAAAAAATCTCTCCCTGGTCTAGTACAATTGAAAAGGGGTCGGACTCCCTCGCTTTCCAGCTGATAAGTCTCTCAGCCTACTTTATTATTATTATTATTTTGAGTTTTTCCCACCAGCGTAAGCTGATGGTCTTTCACTAGAGTCTGAGTGACATCTCTTCGGATCTCCAAGACTTTTCTGGGTATTCTAGCCGATTTCAACAATGCTGTTGTCTGGATGGTCACGATTCTTCCTCTGAATCTAATTTCCAATTCATCAGACTCTTTTCCAAACCCTTGGGGACAGTTCCAAGGGCACCAACTACAATTGGTACGACCATTACCTTCATGTACCAAAGTTTTTTTGTTTTTCAGTTTTCTGGCAAGGTCTATGTATTTGCCATTTTTTCGCTTTTCTTTCATTTTTATTCTGTGATTCACTGAGACAGCAAAACCCATTTGATAACAAGTTCTCTTCTTGATGTTAATTAACACTAAGTCTGGTCTCCTGGCTGGGATAAGGTTATCCATTTGTATCTCAAAGTCTGAGAGAATTTTATCCGTCTCAGTTCTCTAGAACGGCTTCCGATTTGTACGTATACCATTTAATAGCATGGTTAAAATGTGATTTCTTACATAATTCCCAGTGGATCTCCTTTCCCACCCAGTCGTACCTAGTCTTGTACTCCCATTGTGCTACTTTGCGATATTCGCTTATTATATGGTTAACCGTTTCGTTTTGTCTCCACCTACCCTACACTTGCTATTTTGTTGCGTCTTATCTATTTTCCCATTGATATAATTCGTTCTTATGGGCATTGTCTTGTGCTGCAATTATGAGAGATTCAATTTCTATCTTGATGTTTCCTTTTTGCTCGCCATGTCCAGATCTTTTTGTGAGCAATCTCTCCAGTTTGTCGCTTGAAGTATCCATATAGTTATCTTTCTTCCCTGGCCTGTTTTCTAGCTGTTGTTGTTTTCTGTTTGTTCATATGTTGCAATTGCTGTTACTGACTGCTGTAATTAGTCTTTCTTTTCTCTTTTCAATGTATTCTTCATGTCCTCGAATTGTCGTATCTACGCAATCTTCAATGTTACTGAAACCACTTCCTCTGATACTATTATTATTGTTGTTACAAGTGGGGCCCGTGGAATTTCCACGACACGAAACAAGACTCAGGAGCCATTTAAGCCAGAAACGATGATTTGTAATTTCATTACATGTAAATCCTCCAAAATTACAAAAATATATTCTGTAATTCACAATTTTAATATTACAAATTTACAAATAAAACAAACACGTAACTTTTTTTTAAATTCATTTTAATTTTACGTTGGGCATTTAAGTGACGCAAGACCATTTGGAATGTTTTATTTGTAAAATTGGATGAAATAAAATGAGACAAATAAGAAATATGCGATTAAGCGACATCAGATGAACTAGATTTACTTTTTTGCATTGTATCTTGGTCGAAGATCTCCACTGTAAAGTGCTCTCACTTGCAGCCAAAAAAATGGACACAAAAATCGTAACAATGAGAGATCCAGTTACTCTCTTGAGGTTTCTTTTCCTTAGCCACTCTCCGGTCTTATCGTATGCAATCTCTCTAATTTGTTGTTTGAAGTATCCACATTGTTATTTTTCTTCCCTGGTCTGTTTTCTAGCTGTTGTTGTTTTCTGTTTGTTCATATGTTGCAATTGCTGTTACTGGCTGCTGTAATTAGTCTTTCTTTTCTCTTTTCAATGTATTCTTCGAGTCCTCGAATTGTCGTATCTACGCAATCTTCAATGTTGGCGAGACATTTCTTTCTATCATTTCTAAACAAATGAATGTTATGAGAAAAAACAACGAGAAATCCTTCATTTAAAATAGTTATTGTTATTGATTCATTTTGACCATCAACCTACCCTGAATGCTTTCTGATTTTTATTTAAACTTTCTCAAAATCGACGTACATATTGCGAGCACAAATGCTCTATATCTCGGTACACTTTATACGAGACTAGAAGCGGCTACACAATTAAGGAACAATAAGTATACATTATATATATATACTATATATATTATATATATATATATTATATACTATATATATTATATATTAATATAATATATACATATATATATATATTTAGTAATTATTTACACTATTTTAACTAGAAACGGAGACTAAAATAATATAATTCTAGTTAATAGTGTTAAATATTACTAAATACCGGCTCATTTATTATTTATTTAGATTATCATTCACTTTGTTTCCTATGTTCTCTTAAAAATAATCAGTCCATTAATACTTTTTATCGTCTTTTGCATTTCTTCGAGTCGTCACGCGTCATACACCTATCGCGTGAGTAGATCGCGACTTGCCTTTCAAAAATAAAAAACGCTGATCAAATACAGTTACATAACTAAAAGATTTTCATCTCCTGTCACATATAAACATCCATCATTTTCTTCACCCCACATCCTGATGAGGTTCAATGTAACCGAAATGTTTTAAACATCGATTATTAAATTATCCCAATTTCGGAATACTTGTGTTTCAAATTTCTTTATATTGTCGGATTTAATTTCCATATTTACTCCCACACACACACATATATATATATATATATATATATATATATATATATATATATATATATATATATATTATTATTATTTATTCAAACAAATGACTATTATTAATCTGAATTTTTGAATTGTTGATCAATACTTGGTCTGATCTCCTGGCTGGGATTATTATTATTATTATTATTATTATTATATTATTATTATTATTAGAAATGAATAGTTCATTTTTTTCTGGGTTTTTTTTTTGTGTGTGTGTCGTTCTGCAAAAATTAATTTCTCAGAAGCAAAAGAAATGTACAAAGGTGTCACATTATCCACGTATTTCACCATCCGCGTGTATCTGAAAACTTATGTACCGCGGATAAAGAGGTCTAATTGATTTAATAATTTATTAATTTCATTAATCAATCTATTTATTTTTGGGGGGTGTAGTTTCAACCTAACTTTCTCAGAAGCTAAATCACAATGTCCCGCCGCACTGTCAGCTGAGACAGAAGAATACACCGACTGCACCTCTACAGAGGGGTAAGACCTCCGCTCAATGTGGCCACTTGCTGGTTGTCGGTGGTGACTTGTGATGCTTAAGAATGAAACCCTGGTGGCTGAGCAGTTCATGACATACAGCAGTCCACTTTGGCCCTTACTTAGGCTAGACGGCGTTGGAAGCCCCCACCCCGAATAATCGGTTTAACACGCACCTACTATATGATTTCACAACCCTATTGTCCTTATTTTTAGCCTACAACAATTTTTATCATATATGCTAGAAGGCGGTGGCTGAGGGTCTTAATGTCCTGGGTATGACCCTGAGTGGTACCTTTTAGGGTCCCATCTATGGTTTAAATAGGAAAAATAGGTTTAAAAATATGTTTAAAAATTGAAAAAAAAATACCCAAGAAGAATGAATAAAACAAAATGTTTTCGGTATAAAATAACCCAACAAGGGTTGACATGTCGTAAAATTCAACAAACCTAAACCAAAAAATGTCACAATATCCGCGTATTCAACCATCCGCGGATGTCTGAAACTGATCTACCGCGGATAATGAGTTCTTATTGTACTTCTTGGCAGAGGTTGGGGGTAATTTTAAACTTAACTTCTCAAAGGCAAAACAAACGAGACATATCAAGATTTCTTCCTGCCCGCCAAACATTGGGATTAATTCTATTAATGTGTAAGTCGACAATAAAAACGGCTAATCTAAGATCTTCCGTGCAGACCCCAACTGGACAGTCAACATTAGTCGTCTCAGTGTTTCCTGATTGTTAGCACGGTATTTCCATTACCTGTGATGCTCAGCTTCACGGAATCCTTCTTGTCCGTAACAATTCACTGCAGACAATCAATTTCTTCTTCTTCTTCTTCTTCTTCTTCTTCTTCTTCTTCTTCTTTTCAATATTCCCGCGCTAAAAACCCTTCCGCGACCCACGTCATTTGAATGAAGAACGAAGAGAGACGTGCACAGTTGTCGACCCTCTTATTCGTTTCCTTTCTTTTTTTTTTCTTTTTTTTTTTTTGTCTTTGTTTTGTGTTTTTTTTTTTTTTGGTTTTTCTTTCTATCCAGTTCTCCTTAGACTTTGCTTTTCCGTCCCTGATGTCCACAGAACCCTTTTATTGTCATTATTACATCCTTTCAACCCCAAGCACCCCCACCCGCCAAAAAAACCCGCCCGCTTTACCTCTTCAAACAAAGCATTTTTCAATCATTTCATTTCTCTTCCCATCCCTCACAATCTCCTCCCCCTTCATCACATTTCCTCTCTTAGTCGAAGATTCTCCTCGTGAAAATAATCTTATTCCACCCTTCTTCTTCTTCTTCTTCTTCTTCTTCTTCTTCTTCTTCTTCTTCTTCTTCTTCTTCTTCTAACCTCGTCCTCCTCCGCACCATCTCATCTTCAATTCGAAGACACGGAGAGAAAAATGCCGGATACACTTCAGAATCTAGCTATAAATCCTACCAACGGCCCAGGCCCTTCTAAATTTCACAATTAAGGGCACAAATAAGCACCATTACGAGCTTTTGATGGGGCGGGAGGCGGGGAGAGACATCGATCAGACAGGCTGCCCCATTGCTAGCATTGGAGAAGAAGGGTTATTGAAGGAAACAAAGAAGTAAAAAACACAACAAACAAAAGACAAAAGAAAAAGAAAGAAAAAGACGCGGAAGAAAATTATGAATAAAGAAAAGAGAAAGGAGAGATATATAAAATGACGATGCAAACGAAAAACAAAACAGACTATACAAAAATAAAACTGGAGAGACGATCAGTTCTGAAAAACGAAACAATGTTTTTTTTCTTGTTGCTTTGTTTTTTAATTTTTGTTTTTTTCTTGTTTTTATTTTTTTTAATGATTATTCTATCTTGTAAGTATTCTTGTTCAAAACCATAAGTATCTTTATTCAAAACAAATAGACCTTTGTTTAAAAAATGCTTCTACTTTTATCCAAAACCTAAATACTTTTATTTAAATCGAGTGGACCATTATTTATATACATATAATATATGTAGAGCCTAACTCAAAACGTAAATATTTCTAGTTAAAACATAATTATTTTTATTCAAAAGTTTTGGACCATTATTAAAAAATTATGTATAGCCTAACTAAAACCGTAAATATTTTCATCTAAAACATAGGTATTTTTATTCAAAACATTTGGACCATTATTTAAAATATATATGTATAGCCTTTTTTTATCCAAATGCCATTTCATCTAAGTGACATAACATCGAATGAATTTTCATCTAAATAACTCATCGTGTAAATTCCATTTCAGCTAAATGACATTACATCGGACAAATGTTCATCTAAATAACTTTTCGAACGATGTTTCAGTGATTGAGTGTTCATCTAAATGATTCTTCATGGAATAAGTTTTTATTAAACATTTTATCGAAAGATTATTTTTTTGAAACTTAGACTGAAAATCAGCTGATCAATGTTAATATTCAGTTTATAAGCTTGGTAGACTTAGCTATGCCGATTTGTCAGTCAAGACAGCAATAAGACTTTTTTGCATTTTTCAGGTTGGCAACCCTGACTGAATATCAGCCGATCAATTTTATGAATCGTTCTTAGAGTCAAATGACAAAATACCAATCTAATATTTCTCTCCTTTTCGTACACAAAAACGATTCAGTCAATCTAATAACTACTACTAAGACCTCGTATAGAATATAGTACTCAGGTTTGGACTTCAGTGTCTCGAGATGGAAATTGAAATGCAATAGAGAGGTTGGGGCAGACAAAGAAGAGTGTTGAAACTACTAAAAGGAATAAAAGATTATAGTTACAGGGGAATATCAAAGAAATTAGGATTAACTACTTTACAAGAAAGAAGAGTGATAGCTGATCTAATCGAAACTCTAAAAATAATTAATGGTATTTTTAATTATGATAGATATTTTTTTCATCAAATTTATTTTCATTTAAACAATTTTTCGTAACTTTTAATCGAAATGACTTTTTTCGATTGACTTTTTATCTAAACGACGTTTTATCAATTTTTCATCTTAAGTAATTCATCTCAACGACTTTTTTTATCTAAATTCATAGTATCTAAAATATTTTTCGTCGAATGATTTTTATTCGACTGAAATTTTATCTTAACGACTTTTTATGTAGCAATTTTTCATCTTAACGTCTTTTCATCGAATGACTTTTCTTTTGACTGACTTTTAATCGCGATGTATTTTCATCTAAATAACATTTCATCGAACGAATTTTTATCAAAATTACTTTTCATCCAAATGCCATTTTATCTCAATGACATTACTTCGAACAAATTTTCATCTAAATGATATTTCATTGAATGAATTTTCATCTAAATAACTTTTCATCTAAAGTACATTTCATTAAACGAATTATCCTCAAAATGACTTTTCTACCAAATGCCTTTTCCTCTAAATGACATTACATTAAACGAATTTTCATCTAAATAACTTCTCATCTAAATGAAAATAAAATAAAAAATATTTATTGGTATTTCTAATTATGATAGAAAACTTACTGTCAGATTTTAAAAAACTAAGTTTATTAACTAGTTGGATTTTTTTTGTAATAGAGTAATATATTTTTAAAACAAATTTCAAATTAAAAATCAGTTAATTAATGTTATCCTATTAACAATCGTTCTTACATTAAAAGTTCTAAATATCAATTTGATATTTCTCTCTACTTTCTGTACATAAAAACTTGTCATGTTTGCTTCATTGACAAAAGACAATATATATATATATATATATATATATATATATATATATATATATATATATTAATACTTGTGTTCTTAATTTTACGACCGTTATCATCTTGTAACACCGCTGGTTAAAAATAAGACGGTCTAAATCGCCCAAGATGAATTGCAAAAATGTAAATCCTCATTATCTGGTATTGCTCTGCTAAATAATGGGCCATTCCGTTTTTTTTTACAAAGAAGAAAGAGATGAAAATGGACATGCTACACATAAAAATATAAGAAAGGAAGAAAGAAAGATGGAAGGAAATAAAGAAAAAGAGTAGGGGAAAGATGGAGAGAGGTGAGCGCGAGGATACGATAACGCTAATCTTTCAATCGAACATCAGGAAATGATGGAAAGAAAGAAAAAAGAGCGAGAGAGAGTTAAATCAAGATTGTTATACTTTTAAAAAAAAAAATTTTCTACTAAACCTGAAACTTGGCTCATCCACCACAGAAAACCATACGCGTAAGCTTCAGCGTCAGAACTAGGAAAAGTTGTTGGTTGGTAGGTTGGTTGGATTTAACGGCATGTCAACCCTTAGGTTTGGTTTGGTTTGGTTTGTTTTATGGCATATCAACCTCAGGGGGTCATTTAATGCCGACAAAGTTTTGAAATGAATTCATTCTTAATGGATACTCAATTTTTTAATAATTGATTGATTGATTGATTGATTGATTTTAATGGCATGACATGCCATCCAGGGTTATTTTATGCCAAGTGGTAAGTTGTGAAGGATGGTCAAATTTATTGTTATGTCTTTTTTCAAGGATTTTACTTGATTTTAACTGTAGGTTGTTTGCAGTTGTTTGTTGCTAAGTGGATTGGAAATCAATTTAAGGGATAAGTGTGTAGGGTAATGTCCAAGTTTGTGATAAGCAATAGTTTGGTAGAAAGTTGTTTTTTTTTAAACAATTTTTATATACATTTTTTTCTATTTAACCCATAGATGGAACCCTAACAGGTACTACCACTCCGGGTCAGAGGGGAGCTGGGAGAAATGGAGATGAAGGGGTGTTCCACATTCCCCAGACTTCCAGAAATGAAACCTCACCATCAGATAGAGTTTAACGTAATTTTCAGGACATGAAGACCCTCAGCCACTGCCTTTTAGCATATATATGATAAAAAGGGCTGGACGTTGCTATAAGGGCAATAGGGTTTGGGCAATTACATAGATGCTATGGCTTGATATGACCAGCCGATTGATCGGAGGACCTCTCTGATCGCCCGTCAAGCTTAAGTAAGGTCTAAGTGGGGTGCTGCATGTCATGGACTGCTCATTCATCAGGATTCCGTCCTTAAGAATCACGGGTCGCCACCCACGACTAACATTGGGGAGGGTCTTACCCCTCTACAGAGGTGCAGTCGGTGTATTCTAAAGCCCCAGCTGACAGGGCTGATCAACCCTTGGGGATTTTGTTTTATTCTTTCTTGTTGGGTATTCAATGTTCTAAACACATTTTTAAACACGTTTTTATCTATTCAACCTATAGATGGCACCCTAATAGATACTACCACTCCGGAGAAGAGGGAACCAGGCAGTAATTGCAATGACGGGGTACTCCACACTTCCCAGAGCTTCAAAATTAGAACCTCACCACTAGATGCTAAGACCCTCAGCCACCGCCTTCTAGCGCATATATAATAAAAGGATTGGGAGTTTTCATAACTGAAATACTGTCAGGACAATCGTATAGCTGCTAGAGCTTGACACAACCAGCCGATTTGATCGAAGGGGACCTCCCCGAACGCCCATATAGCCCAAGTAAATGCTAAAATGGAATGTTCCATGTTATGAACTGCTCAGCCACCAGGAATATGTCCTTAAGCCTCACAGGTCACCGCCCACGGCCAACAGGTGGCCCTATTGGGGATCTTACTCCTCTACATAGATGCAGTCGGCGTATTCTACAGCCCCAACCGGGTTTGTTGCATGGCCAGCTGTATGTTAGAATGGTCTTTAGTTGTAAATAAAGGATTCTACGTATTCACAAATGAGAACAAGAAATATTCTGTACAAAAATACCCAGAAACTAATCAGAATTTTTCTTCACTTAAAATTGTTTTTGTTCTGTATGTACATGGAGGTGCTACGTGGAGTTGTTAAACACTGTAGTCAAGTCCTGGATAACAAGGGTAGCCAATGGAAGGTCATATGTATGGCAGCAGGATTCGGTCCCCTGACACACAAATGATTATCGGCGAATTTTTACGACTACACCAGTCCCAATGTTTGGCCTCCGAACTCCCCAGATCTTAACCCCATGGATTATTATGTATTTGGCGCTGTTAAGAAAGACATCAATCGCCGTGCCAGTTAATTGACAGAATAAGGGTAGTTTTTGAGACCCTTTCCAGGGGAAACTATAACATCAGCTTGCTCCAGATTCTGGAGCAGGATTGAGGCTGTAATCGACGCTAATGGCGGTTATTTTGAGTGAAACTTGAAAGTAGTGTAATTTCTGTGTCTGTTTGGTTTGGTTTGTTTTGTTTTACGGCATATCAACCTCAGTGGGTCATTTAATGCCGATAAAGTTTTGAAATAAATCAATTCTTAATGGATAATACAATTTTTTTATAAATACATTTTTCTATTTAACCATAGATGGGACCCTAACAGGTACAGGTCAGAGTGGACCAGGGAGCAATGGTGATGAAGGGGTGCTCCTCATTCCCCAAACCTCCAGAACTGGAACCTCACCATCAGATAGAGTTTAACGTCATTCCCAGGACATGTACACCCGCAGCCACCGCCTTCTTTCACCCATATGATAAAAAGGGATTGGGGCTTGCCATAAGGGCAATAGGGTTGGGAAAATCATATAGGTGTTAGGGCTTGACGTGACCAGCCGATTGATCGGAGGGGGCTTCTCCGACTGCCCGTCTAGCCCAAGATAGGGCCAAAGTGGAGTATTGCTCATCCACTTGGGCTCTATCCTTAAGCATCACGGGTCGCCACCCACGGCCAACAGGTGGCCCCACTGGGGGAGTCTTACTCCTCTGCAGAGGTGCAGTCGGTGCATTCTAACGCCCCAGCCGACAGGGCGGCTGTGCCTGTTGAATTTCTTTACAATCCATGAAATTTTGTAGTTACCAAGCACTTTTTCTTTTTCCTTGTGAAACTGTCAAATTTCTCCCAAACACCCTGTAAGTTATGTTTATAATTCTGCATCCATAGAATCTTGTTAATATATGTGGTTAACCAACCCCTTCAACATGAGCGGGATGCAACACAAGGTCAATTTGTAAGCGAAGTTTCAATTCCGTATTTTCTTTTTCAGGACTGGTAGTAGAATGCTTTATTTGTAAAAAAAAATCAAGGATCGACTTATACACGAGTATATAAGGATTGTGTATAAAAGTAGAGGCCAAATGTCAAGGATCGGCTCATATACCGGAATGTGTTACTATTTTTGTAGCCATCCTTTAGGCTTCAAACAAGAGTGATGTCCACCGGAGACCCTTTGTTTTAAGCAGAGCGCGATCCTTAGTGAAGAATCCTTTGGTTGTTTCTTTGTGCTCCTCAGTCTTGCAGGTCCTTTGTCAATGATTATAAATAGACGTCTCTCAGTATCAGCGATTAGGTAGTTAACCAGTCACGTATTCGGTTTGTTGATTGGCTGGGTTTAAACCACGTGACATCGCCTAGTCTATAAATTTAAGTGGTGTATTGCAGCACACCTTATATACAAAATATTCCAACATGAATAAAAGTAGGGAGATTTCTTGGCCAAATGTCAACTGCAGGGGCCCACTGACTCTGCGATGGTTTCTTGAATATTTATATTATCCAATTAGCGATAGAATAGCAAATTCGTATGTCTACTTGTACACACCTATGAAAATACAGTTTATATAGCCAGGGTGGTCTTAATGCATGGGCACGGTGGGCAGTTGCCCGGGGCACACGAGTATAATTGTCCATTTACATTTATATTCCTGTGAGTGGTTCTGTAGGTAGGGACCCCAATGCACTGCCTTTCTCGGAGGCCTATAATGCTATTAAGATGGCCATGCAAATACCCACCACTCCCAAAATGTTGGCTTAGCGTGGCTTCTGAGTATTCATTGTTGTTTTAAAAGTGATGAAAATTCTGCTACCTTTTGCAACAATACACATATGCGAAACAGTATTTTCAACACTTAACAATATGATGACCAAATATAGATCTAGGATTGTTGTGCAAAGTGAATTGCATGTATCTTTGTCAAAAAATATCACCAAGAATTCAGAATTTGTGCCAAGCAAGTCAAGTACATGCCTCTTATAAAATGTCATTACGGGGCGCGTGGTCTAATGGTTAGAGTTGTAGGAAATGGACTCGTCGACCCGAGTTCAATTCCTAGACGAAGCTGTTTGCATTTCACATAGCGCTAATATTCTTGGGAAATGTATGAATCCAGTTCTCTCTCCAACTATGGGCAAATAGTAAGACAGACTGGGCTCTTTAACCATGGCTAGGTAACCATTCTAGGAGAATGAAAACTCTGAATTCAAACCTGTTAAACTATGCTTAAGAAATTGACCTTGTGTGTCGCATCCTGCTCGTCTGGAGGGATTGGTAAATAGATATAAAATGTCATTACTCGGTGCAGATATTGAACGTGGTTTTCATTGAATATTTTTGATAAATTTAATTTTCATTAATATGGAGGTCCACGAGATGGACCCGAAAAAAGATTGAAAAATACTAGACTAAATGCCAGTACAAAAATTGGATGCGATTTTTATTAAATATTTTTGATAAATTTCATTTTATTACTAGCAAAAAAAAATTCGCCCTCCGTGAATAAGTATTTAAGTTTTAATATAATTAAACATTATATTGAATCAGAAAGACTAATCAAATTAAATACGAACACAAAACGATTACTCTTATTTTTTTACTTTATTTTAAATGATTTCAAATATAAAATTATACATAGAGTTGCGTTTAATACGTTTGAGAATGAAATAATATTAGGAATCAATAACACCAAATAATTATTTATTAAATACGGTTTATGTAAACCATTATTTCTTAGTGATATATAAGACACATTGCAGGATTTTAAATACACTAATAACATGGGCTGTTTTGAGGCAAATCTGACTCAGATTTTCATAGAGTCATCGTTAATAATTAATATTTATTCTTAAACATTTCTTAATGATATAAAACACTCAACGCATGATTTTAAACACATTATGGGTTGTCTCATCTATCTCAGCTAGACTTTAATAGACATAAGATGCTAATTAAGATTAAATAACGACTATTCCATAATCATTGAGAATATAACTTAAATAACTAAGGGCAATCGTGACGTCAACGATGACTTAGTTTTGGTTACAGGCTGACAGTTACATAATTTCCATCATGATAAGATATGGGGGTCCACGAGATTTTAAATTTTTTTATTTATATGAGGTTCCACGAGTTAGAACTTGAAATAGAAAAAGCGCCCGACTCCAATTGTCATTACTCCGTACAAATATTGGCTGTGATATTCATAAAACATTTTTGTTAAATTTCATTACTATTTATATGGTTGCTCCACGAGATTTCATTTTTTTATATGGGGGTCAAAGAGATAGAACTTTAAAATAGAAAGGGGATCCGGCTCCAAAAAGGTTAAAAAAAAAAACTAATACACTACAGAACAAATATCGGATGTGACTTTCATTAATTATTTTTGATAAATTTTATTACTATTTATATGGTAGTTCCACGGGATTTCATTTTTTTATATGAGAGACCCGAGATAGACCCTAAAATAAAAAGAGGGTCTCGCCTCTAAAATCTTTGAAAACCACTGTTCAAGACGGTCATAGTAATAGTAAGAACTTTGCGGCTTCGTATTCAAACGGATACACTCTAAATGGCCAGGATGTTAAAACCGGAAGTGGTCGAAAAGAAAATGGCGAAAGTTATCGAATAAGATAAAAAGAATTAATTCAGATATGTAATGACTCGGTGAAGCGAAAGACAATCACTAACAAATGAAATGAAATAAAAGAAAAGAAAAATAGAAATTAAAAGGATGATGGACAACAGAAAAACTGCGTAAACACGCGAGTCCAATGGCTACCATCAAAAAATCTTTCAAGCTAAAAATTTCTACCCAAACCTTCCCTTTCCCCAGAAACATCACACTTCCACCTAGCTCCAGCCGCAACCCACCCCTAAGTCCTAGCGACAAAGATGTGCCACAATTGGTCTTTGTTGGTATCCTCCGTACCGGACTTTGTTTTCCTAGGCGTTACATTTCCGATACACCGGCAGCAGCCGAATAAAGCCCGGGGATTGGGTGGAAAAGATCCAATTATTTGCGGTGTCACTATTGTCGCTGTCGACGATGGACACTCTCTCAGGCATTCATCCTTCTCCTCAATAATAATGAAGGCTATTGGGGGCGACATGGTGAACGGGGAAAGACCACAGACTGATGGCAATACTGCAATGGGGTGACTGAGATGGTTAGGGTTGCTGTGAGGAGCAGTGACATGCGAACGGACGCCATTGGGAACGGCTGGGAGCGGCCAAGCGAGCAAGCGACAGGACGACCCACACACCAATTATTGTCTCTACTTCCTGTACTGCAACGACGTGGCCAAGAAAGATGGGCACAAGTGCAACCCGTGAATCGATCCCCGGCCCATTCAGTATAATGGATAAGCGTCATTTACTTTTCGTTTTCATATAATGAACGCTTTAAAACTTTAAAAGATTGAGAATAAAGACGAGCTGGATTGTTAGGGAGTAGGGAGAAAGAAGAGCGGGGGATGCCGGTAAAAAATAAAAATCAGGGTGAAGGCAGGACACGTGACCATGGATAGGGAGATGGGTTGGAAAGAGGGTATTGCTGGATGAGGGAAGCGAGTGCTTGGTGGGGAGAAAGAAAGGTCGATATTAGAAGCTTGAGTGACTGACACTAAAAAAAAGACCGTGGTATAAGAAAAACGAGGGTTCAAGTGAGAAATTATGGGAGGGGGGAAATAAAAAAAAGTGCCCCTATTTTCTTCGCAAGAAATAAACTAAGGTTTTCTGGAATTTAAGAACTCTTACAATGGAGATCTGGACAAAAAATTGTTTCCATTGTTCGACGAAATTTCTACTTCACACTTGAACGGGGAATATTTGTACCGTTTTCTGGAAGGTTGAGGGAGGTGAAGATGTTTTTTTGTGGTTATTCCTTACCCCCAGAAAAAGATTTTCAGAACTATAGACAGTAAAATAAGAGACTATGCTATAAAATCTCAATCAAATAATTAACTCTATAATTGAAACATCTCGGTACGAACCGTCGACTGGTCTGTGAATCCAAAATGAACAAAATGGTGGCTTGATCCAGGACAGCCTTCTACATCTCAATCTAAAGAGAATCTATTGAGAAAAAGATGAAAGATGGATTTATTAGGAGAATCCAAAATGAACAAAATGGTGGCTAGATCAGGATAGACATCAACATCTCAACCTAAAGAGAATCTACTGAGAAAAAAAAGATAGTTCACTGCTGATGAAAGATGGATTTATTAGAATTCAAAATGAAAAAAAGTGTGGCTAGATCCAGGCCAGCCTTCCTTATTACAACCTAGAGAATCTACTGAGAAAAAAAGATAGTTCACTGCTGATGAAAGATGGATTTATTAGGAGAATCCAAAATAAAGAAAATGGTGGCTAGATCCAGGCCAGCCTTCAATATCTCAACCTAAAGAGAATCCGTTGAGAAAAACGATTATTCACATTTTTCTTTCCTTTATTTATTTCCTCCTGTAATTCTTCATTGCAGGTTCTGTCACTCACTCTTCCTTTTCTATCTTTCACTTGTTATTCTCGTATTGCATTTCATACTTTTTTTTAAGGTATTTCTAACTTGCAGACTGTTCTCTCTTTCTTTCTTTCTTCTTTCTTTCTTTCTTCCTTTCTATCTTTTCCCCCTTATTTCTTTCTTTATACGTATAGATCTTCATTTTTTCTTCTTTTTTTCCTTCTCCTTCATCCATTCTTTCTTCCTCAATTCATTAATATCTTCTTTCTTCTCTTCTTTCTTTTTTCTTTCTTTTCCCCTTCCTCCATTCTTTTCTTTCTTCTTACATAAAGACAATTTGTATTCCTTCTGTATAAAGACTCTTCGGAAATGTTTGAGTCAACTTCTCCCTATAAATCAGTATCTAAATTACATGCCTTCTGCTGGTATCATGTAACCTGATGCAACCTGTCGCTTATCGAAGAGATGGACTTTGCCAACTAACTTCATTGGTTTAAGAAATGCATGATACTACTAGGTCAGTCATTGGAAATCTTTTCTTTGTTGGTTGGTTGGATTTTACGGCATGTCGACCCTGTGTTTATTTTATACGGAAGACATTTTTGTTTTATTCATTCTTGTTAGGTATTCAATTTTTTAAAACTCATTTTTGATTTCTCTGAATTTTTTAGATGAGGTTTGATAATTAGTATTATTTGTATTATTCGGACTATTGTCCTCATCGTCATTGTTATCTGTACAACGTTTCGGCAGATGTGACCTCCAACCTACTTCTGGCTCCCTATTACGACAAGAATGTTCCCGAGTCCGAAAAGAAGGTTTCCGAGTCCGAGAAGATTCCCGAGTCCGACAAGAAATACCCGAAAAAGGCCGGATGTCACGTCGGCCAAAACGTTGTACAGATAACAATGAAGATGAGGACAATAGCCCGAATAATACAAATAATATTCATTTTTTATCTATTTAACCCATAGATAGGTCTCTATGAGTCAGGTACTACTAGTCCGGTTCAGATTCGACCGGGTAGTAATGGCAATAAAGGGGTACTTCACGCTCCCCAAAACTGGATGCAGTTTAACGTCATACCCAGGACACTAAATCCCTTAGCCACCGCCTTCTCACACATATATGATAAAAAGGGCTGGCTGTTGCCATAAGAGCAATAGGATTAGGACAATTATATAGGTGCTAGGGCTTGACATGATCTGCAGATTGATCGGAGGGGGAATATCAGAAAGACTAACGAAATTAGATATGAACCTATATAAAGAGATTACACTTATTATAATTATATCTTATATGGTTTCTATATAAAATCATTCATAGGATTGATTTTGAAACATTGGAGAATAAAACAATAATATAAAAGATCAATAACACCAGGTAACTTTTTATCAAACCCGGTTTTGTTAAAACCACTATGCAAATTTACCACACCATATATTATGTAAACCATTATTTCTTAGCGATATATAAGACACATTGCAGGATTTAAATGCACTAATAACATGGGTTGTTTTGAGGCAAATCTAACTCAGATTTTCATAGAGACATGTTTGATAAATAAGATTCATTCTATGAATTAACGATTTTGACTATAGATTAAATACTCATTGATAAACTTAAGCAATTTCTGAGAGTATTGTGATGTAAGCAGTGACGTAGTTTCGGTTACTGACAGACATACAGATACCGAAAATCCATGTTATTACAATGGAAATTGTCTGTCTGCCTGTCTGTCTGGAACCGAAACTAGGTCATGACCAACGTCACAATTCCCTTAGTTATTTACGATATATTCTCAGTGGTTATTAAGTTATCATTATCTATTCTTAATTAGCATCTTATTTATTAACAGTGTCTCTGTTAAGGTCTAGATGAGAAAGATTTGCCTCAAAACAGCCCATATTATTAAGGTATTTGCCTCTCATCCCACTTATGAAGGCATGATACAAGGACATTTTATGTGGGCCCACCCACAAGCCGAGACTCATGGGTGGTAGGCACAAAAAATGCGTTGATCCCGTCGGCATTCCCCTCAAGGGGCGCCTCAGGCGCTGGGCAATAAACCCAGCCCTGTCCCTTTAAATCAAGGGACAGGTGTTATCTTTACATTAACAAACACAGGCCCCGAAGAGCCCATGTTATTAATGTGTTTAACATTCTACAATGTGTGTTATATATCACTATGAAATAAATGTTTACATAGTATATGGTGTGAGTAATTTGTATACCGGTTTTAACAAAACCGAGTTTAATAAACAATTACTTGGTGTTATTGATTTCTAATATTATTGTTTTATTCTGAAACGTATTAAAAGCAATCCTATGTATAATTGTATATTGAAATCAATTAGAATAGCGTAAAAATAAGTGCAATCTTTTTTGTGTTTGTATCTAATTTCATTAGACTTTTCAATTCAGTATAATATTTGATTATATTAAGATAATATGTTGCATAATCTATGTGGCAGCATAGATTATTGACAACACCCTGTAGCGAGAATGCAAAGGGCCCAAGTGGAAAAATACCTGACCGTTTGGGAACTTTGACCCCCAAAGGCGGGAATATTGCGAGTCGCGTGAGAACTAGTTAAATAACCAGCTTGCAGCCAGACGCGAAGCAGAGAGGATGATATATCTCCGCTGAGGCTGTGACTCAGTCCGCGCGGTGAGTTAGAAAACGGGCAATGTAGAAATAAAATCTTTGATCAAAGTAATAACAAGTCTTGTTAGTTAATTATGCATGACTTAAAAGATGTCCTTAATAAAAAAAAAAAGACGACAAGAACTAAGAAGACATAGAAAGAAGTAAAGAAGAACTTAGACGTTCACATCATGGCCGAAATAGAAAGGAAGAAGATAGAGAAGAACAAGTAAGTAACACTCTCTCTCTCTCTCTCTCTCTCTCTCTCTCTCTCTCTCTCTCTCTCTCTCTCTCTCTCTGATACTTTCTCGCTCTGTCATGCGTAGAACACTATTGTTTATATACCCGCAACATGAGTACATGACAAAAATACTTGTGCCCGGGGGGGGGGGCATTCTTTTTTTCTATTTATGATAAGATTTAGAAAATCAAATATTTAAAATGAAATAAAGTTATTTCCAGGAAAGGACTTAAAAATTCAAAGTTTAGATTTCAAAAGTATCCACGAAAGTGTCAACCGCCCTGTCGGCTGGGGCGTTAGAATGCACCGATTGCACCTCTGCAGGGGGGGGTAAGACTCCCCAATGGGGCCACCTGTTGGCCGTGGGTGGCAACCCGTGATGCTTAAGGATAGAGCCAGGTTGATGAGCAGTTCATGACTTGCAATACTCCACTTTGGCCCTATCTTGGGCTAACGGGCGGTCGGAGAGGCCCCTCCGATCAATCGGCTGGTCACGTCAAGCCCTAGCACCTATATGATTTTCCCAACCCTATTGCCCTTATGGAAAGCCTCAACCCCTTTTATCATACGGGTGCTAGAAGGCGGTGGCTGAGGGTCTTCATGTCCTAGGAATGACGTTAAACTCTATCTGATGGTGAGGTTCCAGTTCTGGAGGTTTGGGGAATGTGGAAGCACCCCTTCATCACCATTGCTCCCTGGTCACTCTGACCCGGAGTGGTAGTACCTGTTAGGGTCCCATCTATGGGTTGAATAGAAAAACATGAGTTTATAAACAAACTTGTATTATGCATTAAGAATGAATTTATTTCACAACTTTGTCGGCATTAAATGACCACCGAGGTTGATATGCCGTAAAACAAAACAAACCAAACAAAACCGAAAGTGTCAAGTGAGACGAAGTGAAACGGAAACAGCATCGTCTCTGATTTGAGCATGAATCTCGAGCAATTGTGTTGGTGGTGCTGCACTGTTGTCGTTCGGGCGGTTAAAACAAAAAGAAGAGCGAATTCTTGGGGTTAGAAGAGAGAAAGCTATGAGCACAGTGTCAGTCGTTAGGGGCAAAAGTAGAGGTAAACCATGCCGGAAACGCGCGCCGTATTGATCGATTATCGCTGATCACGTGACTGACACTAACTGGGCAGCGGCCCCTAGTGTCGAGCGTCGGAAGTGAAGCGTGCGTCTGACTTTGACACATGTTTTCGTCATGGTACAGATGAACGCCTTTCTGTGAATCCGACCGGATGAAGAGGGGGGACAGAAAATGACGACTAATGAAAACCTTATTGGCTTCTGTCAACGTTTTCAATAAGGGTAACTACCCTTTTTTTGTTGTTGCTACTCGTGAGTGGGTAGGTAAAGGCGAGAGGGTGATTTGGTCAAGTGCTCAGTCACATAGTCTATTCTTGCCTAACGATCGTGACATGTCAATGACAAGCCTTTTTTTCAAGACAATTGGCTATAGGACTGTACGCAGGCTCAACATAAGTCGAACTCAGTTGGCCGTTTACATTTTCCTCGCTGTTACAGTCTTATGGGCCATCCTGTAGGCTTTAAACAAGAGCACTTGTCCAGTGGAATTGGATCCTTGGTAATCGTCTGGTAAAGAATCCTGATCTTTGGTAATCCTCTGGTAAAGAATCCTGAGTATTGTAAGTCCCTCCTCAATGATTGCAAGTAAACTGTGGCAAGTATCAGTGTTTAGGTAGTGTATCAGCTACACATTATGGCTGGTGATTGGTGAAGGAATAAACCACGTTACCTCGGCTAGTCTATAAATCCAGGTGGGGAATTGTAACAAATCTTATGTACAAAATGATTCCAACACTTGCTGGTAACATTTGGGTTGAAATGCCGTAAACCAACCAATCAATCAACCATCAAACCAATTTATTGTTCTTGTTCTTACAATGGTGATTTCAGGTGGGATAACGGTTACCAGCAAGGAAAATGTAAACGGCCAACCGAGTTCAGCTTTTGTAAACCAACCAACCAACCAAGGTTCTTATCTAATTTCGTTAGTCTTTTTAATTTAGTATATTTCATCACATCAAAACTTAAATACTTACACCCGAAGGGCGTATATTCTTGTTAGTATTAAGAAAATTGTTTTGGTTACTGTTATAGGTGATACACCCTATAAGACTAATGGAATGCGCCGACGGGTTACTATAAGTAAACAGGGACAATTGTGGCTTGGGAGTAAGCCAATGCGAGTAAGCCAATAACTCTATTTGTCGGACGTAATTCCACTTCTCTGTATTGTATTTGTCTACTCTTTTGTTAATACATTTTCCTACATTTGTTACCCGTCGTTTTGTTCTTATTTGACCCCTTAAAACCTCACAACAGTTACATAGAATGTACATGTAAAGGGCTTATTTCCGAGGAGAAATACACATGGTTATGCCGAAAACATTTTTGTTTTATTCATTCTTGTTGGGCATTCAAATTTGTTTTAACTCATTTTTATCTATTTAACTCATAGATAGAACCCTAACAGGTACTACCACTCCGAATCAATGTGGACCTGGGAGTAATGGCTATGAAGGGGTATTCCACATTCCCCAAAGGTCTAAAATTATAACCTCACCACTAGATGTAGTTTAACGTGATAACCAGCACACTAATGCCCTCATCTACCACCTTCTAGCCATTGGCATTTCAGTCTCGGAAGACTATAGTATAGTTTTTGTGCCCCTGAAGTTACAGGGAGGTCCAATGTTCGAAAAATATTCTCGACCACAGATGTCGCATGTGAAGGCTGTCCCTGAAGATGTTGATGTGCCGGTGCTTTGTTGTCGCTGCTTTCTTCTGGACCTCTTGGTTTCATGGTGTTGTGCCAGGGTGTCTTCAGACATGAACAGTCCGCTACGAAGAGCCTGCCACCACCGAAGGTGGTCCTGAGTCAAATTTTCTGACACATATATGATGAAAAGTGTTGAAGTTGCCATAAAAGCACTATGGTCCGGACAATTATATAGGTGCAAGGGTATGACAAGACTAGCCAATGGATCGGAGTGAGACCTCTCTGACCGTCCGTCTAGCCTAAGTAAGGGCCAAACTGGAGTGTTGCATGTCATGGACTGCTCAGCAACCAGGATTCCGTCATTAATCATTACGGTTCACCACCCACGACAAATAGGTGGCCTTATTGGGAGGAGCAGTCGGCATATTCTACAACCACAGAGCAGAACCAGAAATTGGTACTAGAGAATAGTGTTCGAGTGTGAGAAATTCGTTCGTATGATTGTTGATTGGTTGGTTGGTTGGTTGTGTTATTTCATGCCAAATCTTTTTTCAGCCCTGTAGGATGGGGCTTTAGAACAGTGGTTCCCAACCTATGACCACATAGCCAAAATAGACCACAGTAAATTTCAGGTGGACCAAGTAAATATTATAATTCTGTTTTGCACATACATATATATAGGAAAATTGCAAAATTAAGTATTGATAATAAATAGTCGTTAAATTGGAACTGAAAAGTACATGTAGTTTAAATACTTGAGATAAAGTGTGTGCGTCAATATGGTTGTATCTTGGTTGAATAAATATCTTATGTAAAATAGAAATATTTTTTCTATTATAATAATTTCATGGGCCACAAAAAAGTTCTAGTTTCAAAGTTGGCCATGGGCTGAAAAAGGTTGAGAACCCCCGGTTTAGAATACACCGACTGCACCTCTGCAGAGGGGTAAGACCCTCACCAGTTGGCCGTGGGTGGCGACCCGTGACTGAGCAGTCCATGACCTGCAACACTCCACTTTGGTCCTTACATGGGCTTGACGGGCGGTCGGAGTGGCCCTCTCCGATTAATCGGCTGGTCACGTCAACCTATATGATTGCCCCAACCTATTGCACTTATGGAAAACCCCATCCCTTGTTATCGTATACGTGCTAGAAGGTAGTGGTTGAGGGTCTTCATGTCTTGGAAATGTCGTTAAACTCTATCTGATGGTGAGGTTACAGTTTTGGGGTTTAAGGAATGTGGAGCACACCTTCATCACCATTGCTCTCTGGTTCACTCTGACCCAAAGTGGTAGTACCTTTTAGGGTCCCATTTATGGGTTAAATAGAAAAAATGTGTTTATAAAAAAATGAGTATCTATTAAGAATGAATTTATTTCAAAATGTTGCCGGCATTAAATGACCCACTGAGGTTGATATACCGTAAAATTAAACAAAACAAAACAAACCTATTTGATATTAATAGTCATTTGTATATGATTTAGATTTTTCGGACTGTCATCCTTATTGTTATATACACAATGTTTCGACCGAAGAGTCCTCCGGCCTTCTTTGGGTGTTTTTTGTCTAACTCGGGAGCTTTCATGTCGGAATCAGGAGCCTTCATAGAACTTCCAACTGTACCCCTTATTAAATTCATCATTATATATTCAAGTCCCGGAGGATATATCAACCAAAACGTTGAGTATATAACAATAAAGATAAGGACGACAGTCAAGAAAATCTAAATAATACAAATTATTAAACCCCATCTCAACATTCAGATTAATAATAGTCATTTGTTTGAATAATAGAGATAAAGACGAATCACCCTATTCCAGCCATGAGACCAGACCTTGTATTGATTAACAAAAAAAAAGAGAGAACGTGTCAACTGGTGGATTTTGCGGTTCCAGCAGATCACAGCGTGAAGCTGAAGAAAAACGAAAAGATGGATAAATTTGAACTTGTCAGAGAATTGAAAAACCTGTGGAATATGAGAGTGAAAGTGATACCAATTGTAGTTGGTACACTTGGAACGGTACCAATAAACTTGGAAAAAAGACTGGAAAATCTGGAAATTAAAGGAAGAATTGAGACCATCTAGACTACTGCACTGCTGCAATTGGCTAGAATACTCAGAAGAGTCCTGGAGACCTGAGGAGACTTGTCACTCAGACTCCAGGGAAATACCATTAGCTAACGCTGAAAAACTCAAAAGAAGTGAAAATGATAATAATAGCAGCAAACTAGCAAAGATAGAGTACAAATCTGGGCACAACTGTGTGGGAAAGGTGATTCACTGGGAACTGTGCAAGATTTTCACCATTCAACTAAATAGTACATGCACAAACCTGAATCTGTCCTGGAGAGTGACACGCATAAGATTCTCTGGTACTTTGAAGTACAGACGGATTACCTAATCCCGGCCAGGAGACCAGACCTAATGCTGGTTAACAAGAAGAGAACTTGTCATCTCGTGGATTTTGCCGTCCCGGCCGACCACCGAGTGAAAATCAAAGAAAGCGAAAAGTTAGTCAAATACTTGGACCTTACCAGAAAACAGAGGAAACTGTGGGACATGAAGGTGAAGGTCGTACCAATTGTAATTGGTCCCCTTGGAACGGTCGCAAGGGGTCTGGAAAAGAGTCTGGGTGGACTGGAAATCAGAGGAAGAATCGAGACCATCCAGACTACAGCACTGTTAAGATTGGCTAGAATACTCAGAAGAGTCCTGGAGACCTGAGAGACTCATACCAATGGGACCATTTGTTGGTCGTGGGTGGCAACCTGTGATGCTTAAGGACGGAATCCTTAATCATCACAGGTTGCCACCTACGACCAACAAATGGTCCCATTGGTATGAGGGAGGTTCTTACTTCTGTGCAGGGGTGCAATCGGCGTATTCTACAACCCCAGCCGACAAAGCAGTCGATATGAGTATGTGAAATCATATTTCGATTGATTTATACCAGGAGTTCTCAAACTTTTTAGTCCGTAGACCCCTACAAAAATGAGTGATAAATTAGGCCTCCAGATGCCAGCCTCCAGTCAAAGTCTCCAGTTGCCTTTTACTTTGGTATTGTCTTGTCCTTTGAAAATCTTTTCTGTGATGACTATTATGACAATAGGTTAACATTGAAGATTATTATTTAAAAATAATTTAGTTTGTGATTCGTGTATAATGCAATAAAATATAGCTAAAGATTATTATTGAAAAAGAACAGGACAAGATTTCTTGATAGTGTGGAGTAACTCTTTATTGCTATTACTCCCAGGTCCACTCTGACCTAGGATTCCATCCATAGGTCAAATAGAGCTATTTAAAAATTATTTGTGTTCGAACAATTACGTATTCTATCTATCTTAATGTATTTCTATCTATCTATCTATCTATCTATCTATCTATCTGTTTATCTGTCTATCCGTCTGTCTTAGTCTCTGTCTATATATCTATCTATCTATCTGTCAGTCTCTATCTATCTATCTGTCTTAGTCTCTATCTGTCTATCTGTCTTTCTCTATCTATCTATCAGTCTGTCTGTCTTAGTATCTATCTATCTGTCTATCTATCTATCTTAGTCTCTGTCTGTCTATCTATCTATCTATCTATCTGTCTGTCTTAGTATCTATCTATCTATCTATAGCCTCTGGGGTGTCCGCGTGGCCCAGTGGTTAGCATACTGGACTGCAATATCGTAGAAAGCGATTTTAAACTCCAGTTTACTAACTTTCTCTCTCTCTCACTCTCTCACTCTCACTCTCTTTCTATTTGTCTCTTATAACTACTGCCCTTTGTCTATAATCATTCCTACACAGACGCCTCGTTTTGGTGTAATGGTTAACGAGCTAGTCTTGAAATTCAATTACAACTGAGTAGTGAATTCCATCCACACTTGTTGCCTCATATTCCTGATCTTGTGCCAAAACTAAGCTCCTGTCATTTTTTTTCGATGTGCAAGAAATAACTCTTAAGATACAACAACACAAAAAATGTAAATATTAGTATACAATGGACGCGATTCCCTAACCTATATATATATATATATATATATATATATATATATATATATTATTTACCAACACCTCGGCACGAGTAGGATGCGACACAAGGTCAATTTCTTAAGCGGAGTTTAACAGGTTTGAATTCAGAGTTTTCCTTCTCCTAGACTGTTTGCCTCACCAAGGTTGAAGAGCCCTGTCTGCCCTACTATTTGCCCAAAGCTGGAGGGAATATAGTTGGATTCATACCTTTCCCAAAGGTATTAGCGCTATGTGAAATTTAAACATCCTTGTCCAGGAATTGAACTCGGGTCGACGGGTCCATTTCCTACGACTCTAACCATTATTCCACGCACTTACAGGACCTCTGTATATAATCTAACCGTAGACGCATTGACAAACAGTTAAAATCAATCTATTAACTTTTATTTAAACTGACAGAATTAGATAGTCATAACCAAAATAATACTAGGTTACGACTCTGTGATATCTCTTATTATAATGGAGATTGTGTGTTTGTCTGTCTGTAACCGAAACTATATTACTATACACGTCCCTTTATTATTTACACACACTCTCCATGATTTTATTTTTTATTTAAACCTCAATTATTAGTAAAATTGTTTTACATCATCAAGACTGTTACACATATCTACATACTAATAACATGCAATTGTATTTATATATTCAACGAAATAGTGGATTACAGTGTGAATGGGAAGGCTAATTTGCATATTGATCTTTAAAATTTTGATTTTAATAAATATGTGCTTAGTATTATTGATTTCTAATTGTTTTGTTTTATCTTAATAAATATGAGCAAAAATCTCGGGTATAAATCTTAACAGAAATCTATTAACATAAAGAAATTACTGTAATTTTATTCTTTTCTTCCTATTTTAACTAAATAGTTAAATTAGGGAAATTTACCACTGAAAGACGGGAGTAAGGGAAAATGGTTGAACAGTTAGTTTCAAAGTTGTTCTATTTTCCGATTATACCCCCTCTGTTCCAAATATTTTTATCTGAATTCTTATTCAGTTTCATTAGCCTTTCTAATTTAACATGATATTTTATTATATTAAAACTTAAATACTTGCACCCGGAGGGTGCATATATTTGCTAGTTAGGAAAATATAAACAACTGAGATGCGAAATGAATAGCAAAGGGATTCCATAAAATGTAGGTTAAAATATACGGAAATAAGATAAGAGAAGCGGGTTCATATGACATTGTGGTTAATGTGCTGAACTGCCACATCGTAATAAGCGAGTTGGAACTCAAATCACGCTATTACGTTAACTTTTAAACTAATAACGGACCATATATACCTTTAGGCACCCCTTTTTGATCACGATTAAGAAAGGACATTTTTTTCATTTACACCGTCAATATCCGGTTGTTTGTTAGGGTTTAGGGTTAGGGGTTAGGGTTAGGGATTAGTTTTATGTGTGTTTTTTAATCTAAAAATCGTCTGTTAAAACAACCGGATATTGATGGTGTAAATGAAAAACATGTCCTTTCTTAATCGAGATCAAAAAGTGGTGCCTCAAGGTCATATGGTCCCTTTGGAAAATCTATAAACCCCCGCGCACCCCTAACTATGGGTTAATTATTACCACTACTGTTCTTCTACAAGGATGGCTTTAGCATTAAATAACCCACGAAAGGTTGATATGCCATTAAATATATAAAGCAAATCAAACCAAACCAGATAAGAGTATGTTTCAGTTGTTATATTCATTTCTTTTTAATAATTAAATTTTTACGTACAGTGCTCAGGTGTACCACAACTCATCAAAATCTCATGTATAGTACATAGAATCATGTACTATTGTCAGGAACATGAATATCATACAGTAATAATATATAATGATGACATTTATTGTGTACAGTACTCGGGTGCATCACAACTCATCAAAGTCTCTTGTATAGTACATAGAATAATGTGCTAATGTCAGGAACATGAATAGCATAGAGTAATGATATATAATGATGACATTTATTGTGTACAGTACTCGGGTGCATCACAACTCATCAAAGTCTCATGTATAGTACATAGAATAATGTACTATTGTCAGGATCATGAATAGCGTACAGTAATAATATATAATGATGACATTTATTGTGTACAGTGCTCGGGTGCATCACAACTTATCAAAGTCTCATGTATAGTACATAGAATAATGTACTATTGTCAGGATCATGAATAGCGTACAGTAATAATATATAATGATGACATTTATTGTGTACAGTGCTCGGGTGCATCACAACTTATCAAAGTCTCATGTATAGTACATAGAATAATGTACTATTGTCAGGATCATGAATAGCATAGAGTAATGATATATAATGATGACATTTATTGTGTACAGTACTCGGGTGCATCACAACTCATCAAAGTCTCATGTATAGTACATAGAATAATGTGCTAATGTCAGGAACATGAATAGCATAGAGTAATGATATATAATGATGACATTTATTGTGTACAGTACTCGGGTGCATCACAACTCATCAAAGTCTCATGTATAGTACATAGAATAATGTCTATTGTCAGGATCATGAATAGCATAGAGTAATGATATATAATGATGAATTTATTGTGTACAGTACTCGGGTGCATCACAACTCATCAAAGTCTCATGTATAGTACATAGAATAATGTACTATTGTCAGGATCATGAATAGCATAGAGTAATGATATATAATGATGACATTTATTGTGTACAGTACTCGGGTGCATCACAACTTATCAAAGTCTCATGTATAGTACATAGAATAATGTACTATTGTCAGGATCATGAATAGCATAGAGTAATGATATATAATGATGACATTTATTGTGTACAGTACTCGGGTGCATCACAACTTATCAAAGTCTCATGTATAGTACATAGAATAATGTACTATTGTCAGGATCATGAATAGCATAGAGTAATGATATATAATGATGACATTTATTGTGTACAGTACTCGGGTGCATCACAACTTATCAAAGTCTCATGTATAGTACATAGAATAATGTACTATTGTCAGGATCATGAATAGCATAGAGTAATGATATATAATGATGACATTTATTGTGTACAGTACTCGGGTGCATCACAACTCATCAAAGTCTCATGTATAGTACATAGAATAATGTACTATTGTCAGGATCATGAATAGCATAGAGTAATGATATATAATGATGACATTTATTGTGTACAGTATGATGTATAGTACTGTCAGGATCATGAATAGCATTTATTGTGTAAGTATCGGGTGCATCACAACTTATCAAAGTCTCATGTATAGTACATAGAATAATGTACTATTGTCAGGCTCCATGAATAGCATGAGTAATGATATATAAGATGACAATTTATTGTGNAACAGTTAGTTTCAAAGCTTGTCTACTTTCCGATTTTTACCCCTCTGTCCAATATTTTTTATCTGGAATTCTTCTCAGTTTCATTAGCCTTTTTCTTATATTATAAACATGATATTTTATTAATATTAAAACTTAAATACTTGCACCCGGAGGGTGCATATACTATTTGCTAGTTAAGGAAATATAAACAACTGAGATGCGAAATGAATAGCAAGGCGATTCCATAAAATGTAGGTTAAAATATACGCGAATAAATAAGAGGAAAGCGGGTTCATATGACATTGTGGTTAATGTGCTTGAACTGCCAACAGTGTAATAAGCGAGTTTGGAACTCAATTTCACGCTATTACGTTAAATTTTAACTAATAAACGGACCATATAACTTTAGGGCACCCCTTTTGTGATGCACGATAAGAAAGGAACATTTTTTTTCATTTTACACCGTCAATATCCGGTTGTTTGTTAGGGTTTTTAGGGTGTAGGGGTTTAGGGTTAGGGATTAGTTTTATGTGTGTTTTTTAATCTAAAAATCGTCTGTTTAAAACCAACCGGATATTGATGGTGCTAAAGAAAAACATGTTCCTTTTCTATCGAGATCAAATAAGTGGTGCCTCAAGGTCATTATGGTCCCTTTGGAAGATCTATTAAACCCCGCGCACCCCCTAACTATGGGTTATATTATTACCACTACGTTCTTTCTAACAAGGATGGCTTGAGCATTAAATATAAACCACGAAAGGTTGATATGCCATTAAATATATAAAGCAATCCAAACCAAACCAGATAAGAGTAATGTTTCAGTTGTTATATTCATTTCTTTTAAATAATTAAATTTTTACTGTACAGTGCTCAGTGCTTGTACCACAAACTCATCAAAATCTCATGTATAGTACATAATACCTGAATCATGTACTATTGTCAGGAACATGAATACATAACAGTAATAAATATATAATGAGACATTTGATTGTGTAACAGTACTCGGTGCATCACAACTCATCAAAGTCTCTGTATAGTACATAGAATAATGTCTATGTCAGGAACATGAATAGCATAGAGTAATGATATATAATGATGACATTTATTGTGGTACAGTACTCGGTGCACAAAATCTCATCAAAGTCTCATGTAGTACATAAGAATAATGTACTATTGTCAGGATCATGAATTTAAGCGATAAGATAATATTATAAATGATGACATTTATTGTGTACAGTGCTCGGGTGCATCACAACTTATCATAAGTCTCATGTATAGTACATATAGAATAATGTTACTATCTGTTAGGATTTCATTGAATTAGCGTACAGTAAATAAATAAAAAAGTTATAAATATGATGACATTTATTGTGTACAGTGCTCGGTGTGCATCACAATCTTATCAAAGTCTCTATGATATAGTACATAGAATAATGTACTATTGTCAGGATCATGAATAGCTAGAGTAATGATATATAATGATGACATTTTATTTGTGTACAGTACTCGGTGTGCATCACAAATCTATCAAAGTCTCATGTATAGTACAAAGAATAATGCTATGTCAGGATACATGAATAGCATAGAGTAATGATATATAATGATGACATTTATTGTGTACAGTGCTCGGGTTGCATCTACAACTCATCAAAGTCTCATGTATAGTACATAGAATAATACTATTGTCAGGATCATGAAATAGCATAGTAGTAATGATATATAATGATGACATTTATGGTGTACAGTACTCGGGGTGCATCACAACTCATCAAAGTCTCATGTATAGTACATAAGAATAATGTTACTATGTCAGGATCATGAATAGCATAGAGTATGATATATAATGATGACATTTATTGTGTACAGTACTCGGGGTGCATCTACAAATCTTATCAAAGTCTCATGTATAGTACATAGAATAATGTACTATTGTCAGGATCATGAATAGCATAGAGTAATGATATATAATTGATGACATTATTGTGTACAGTACTCGGGTGCATCACAACATCAAAGTCTCATGTATAGTACATAGAATAATGTACTATTGTCAGGATCATGAATAGCATAGAGTAATGATATATAATGATGACATTTATTGTGTTACAGTGCTCGGGTGCATCACAACTTATCAAAGTCTCATGTATAGTACATAGAATAATGTACTATTGTCAGGATCATGAATAGCATAGAGTAATATATATATGATGACATTATTGTGTACAGTACTCGGTGTGCATCACAACTCAATTCAAAGTCTCATGTATAGTACATAGATATAATGTTACTATTGTTCAGAATCATGGAATAGCATAGAGTAAATGATATTATAATGATGACATTTATTGTGTACGTACTCGGGTGCATCACAACTCATCAAAGTCTCATGTTATTAGTACATAGAATAATGTACTATTGTCAGGATCATGAATAGCATAGAGTAATGATATATAATGATGACATTTATTGTGTACAGTACTCTCGGTGCATCACAACTTATCATAAAGTCTCATGTATAGTACATAGAAAATGTACTATTGTCAGGATCATGAATAGCATAGAGTAATGATATATAATGATGACATTTATTGTGTACAGTACTCGGGTGCATAAACTCTATTCAAAGTCTCATAGTATAGTACATAGAATAATGTACTATTGTCAGGATCATGAATAGCGTACAGTAATAATATATAATGATGACATTTATTGTGTACATGTGCTCGCGTGCATCACAACTTATCAAAGTCTCATGTATAGTACATAGAATAATGTCCTATTGTCAGGATCATGAATAGCAAGAGTAATGATATATATGATGACATTTATTGTGTTACAGTGCTCGGTGCATCTCAACTCATTCAAAGTCTCATGTATAGTACATAGAATAATGTACTATTGTCAGGATCATGAATAGCATAGAGTAATGATATATAATGAATGACATTTATTGTGTACAGTACTCGGGTGCACACAACTCATCAAAGTCTCATGTAATAGTACATAGAATAATGTACTATTGTCAGGATCATGAATAGCATAAGAGTAATGATATATAATGATGACATTATTGTGTACAGTATGCGTCGGTGCATTACAACTTATCAAAGTCTCATGTATAGTACATAGAATAATGTACTATTGCTCAGGATTCATGAATAGCTACAGTAATAATATATAATGAATGACATTTTTGTGTACAGTGCTCGGGTGCATCACAACTTATCTCAAAGTCTCAGTGGATAGTACATAGAAAATGTCCTATTTGTTCAGGATCATTGAATAGCATAGAGTAATGATATTATAATGATGACATTTATTGTGTACATGTGCTCGGTGCATCTCAACTCATCAAAGTCTCATGTATAGTGACATAGAATAATGTACTATGTGTCAGGATCATGAATAGCATAGAGTAATTGATATATAATGATGACATTTTATCTGTCGTACAGTTGATTCGGGGTTGCATTTCAACAACTCATGGCAACTCAAAGTCTCATGTATAGTACATAGAATAATGTCCTATTGTCAGGATCATGAATAGCATAGAGTAATGATATATAATGATGACATTTATTGTGTACAGTTGCTCGGGTGCATCTCAACCTCATCAAAGTCTCATGTATAGTACATAGAATAATGTACTATTGTCAGGATCATGAATAGCATAGAGTAATGAATATTAATGATGAACATTTATTGTGTACAGTACTCGGGTGCATCACAACTCATCAAAGTTCCATGTATAGTACATAGAATAATGTACTATTTGTCAGGATCATGAATAGCATAGAGTAATGATATATAATGATGACATTTATTGTGTACAGTGCTTCGGGTGCATCTCAACTCATCAAAGTCTCATGTATTAGTACATAGAATAATGTACTATTGTCAGGATCATGAATAGCATAGAGTAATGATATATAATGATGACATTTATTGTGTACAGTACTCGGGTGCATCACAAAACTCATCAAAGTCTCATGTATAGTACATAGTAATAATGTACTATTGTCAGGATCATGAATTAGCATAGAGTAATGATATATATAATGATGACATTTATTGTGTACAGTACTCGGGTGCATCACAACTCATCAAAGTCTCATGTATAGTACATAGAATAATGTCCATTGTCAGGATCATGAATAGCATAGAGTAATGATATATAATGATGACATTTATTGTTTACAGTCCTCGGGTGCATCTCAACTCATCAAAGTCTTCATGTATAGTACATAGAATAATGTACTATTGTCAGGATCATGAATAGCATAGAGTAATGATATATAATGATGACATTTATTGTGGTACAGTACTCGGGTGCATCACAACTCATCAAAGTCTCATGTATAGTACATAGAATAATGTACTATTGTCAGGATCATGAATAGCATGAGTAATGATATATAATGATGACATTTATTGTGTACAGTGCTCGGGTGCATTCTCAACTCATCAGTCTCATGTATAGTACATAGAATAATGTACTATTGTCAGGATCATGAATAGCATAAGAGTAATGATATTATAATGATGACATTTATTGTGTACAGTACTCGGGTGCATCACAATCATCAAAGTTCTCATGTATAGTACATAGAATAATGTACTATTGTCAGGATCATGAATAGCATAGAGAGTAATGATATATAATGATGACATTTATTGTGTACAGTACTCGGGTGCATTCACAACTTATCAAAGTCTCATGTTATAGTACATAGAATAATGTACTATTGTCAGGATCATGAAATAGCGTTTATAGAAGTAATAATATATAATGATGACATTTATTGTGTACAGTGCTCGGTGCATCACAACTTATCAAAGTCTCATGTATAGATACATAGAATAATGTCCTATTGTCAGGATCATGAATAGCATAGAGTAATGATATATAATGATGACATTTATTGTGTACAGTACTCGGGTGCATCACAACTCATCAAAGTCTCATGTATAGTACATAGAATAATGTCCTATTGTCAGGATCATGAATAGCATAGAGTAATGATATATAATGATGACATTTATTGTGTACAGTGCTCGGGTGCATCTCAACTCATCAAAGTCTCATGTATAGTACATAGAATAATGTACTATTGTCAGGATCATGAATAGCATAGAGTAATGATATATAATGATGACATTATTTGTGTACAGTACTCGGGTGCATCACAACTCATCAAAGTCTCATGTATAGTACATAAATAATGTACTATTGTCAGGATCATGAATAGCATAGAGTAATGATATATAATGATGACATTTATTGTGTACAGTGCTCGGGTGCATCTCAACTCATCAAAGTCTCATGTATAGTACATAGAATAATTACTATTGTCAGGATCATGAATAGCATAGAGTAATGATATATAATGATGACATTTATTGTGTACAGTACTCGGGTGCATCACAACTCATCAAAGTCTCATGTATAGTACATAGAATAATGTACTATTGTCAGGATCATGAATAGCATAGAGTAATGATATATAATGATGACATTTATTGTGTACAGTACTCGGGTGCATCACAAACTCATCAAAGTCTCATGTATAGTACATAGAATAATGTCCTATTGTCAGGATCATGAATAGCATAGAGAGTAATGATATATAATGATGACATTTATTGTGTACAGTCCTCGGGTGCATCTCAACTCATCAAAGTCTCATGTATAGTACATAGAATAATGTACTATTGTCAGGATCATGAATAGCATAGAGTAATGATATATAATGATGACATTTATTGTGTACAGTACTCGGGTGCATCACAACTCATCAAAGTCTCATGTATAGTACATAGAATAATGTACTATTGTCAGGATCATGAATAGCATAGAGTAATGATATATAATGATGACATTTATTGTGTACAGTGCTCGGGTGCATCTCAACTCATCAAAGTCTCATGTATAGTACATAGAATAATGTACTATTGTCAGGATCATGAATAGCATAGAGTAATGATATATAATGATGACATTTATTGTGTACAGTACTCGGGTGCATCACAACTCATCAAAGTCTCATGTATAGTACATAGAATAATGTTACTATTGTCAGGATCATGAATAGCATAGAGAGTAATGATATATAATGATGACATTTATTGTGTACAGTGCTCGGGTGCATCTCAACTCATCAAAGTCTCATGTATAGTACATAGAATAATGTACTATTGTCAGGATCATGAATAGCATAGAGTAATGATATATAATGATGACATTTATTGTGTACAGTACTCGGGTGCATCACAACTTCATCAAAGTCTCATGTATAGTACATAGAATAATGTACTATTGTCAGGATCATGAATAGCATAGAGTAATGATATATAATGATGACATTTATTGTGTACAGTACTCGGGTGCATCACAACTTATCAAAGTCTCATGTATAGTACATAGAATAATGTACTATTGTCAGGATCATGAATAGCGTACAGTAATAATATATAATGATGACATTTATTGTGTACAGTGCTCGGGTGCATCACAACTTATCAAAGTCTCATGTATAGTACATAGAATAATGTCCTATTGTCAGGATCATGAATAGCATAGAGTAATGATATATAATGATGACATTTATTTTGTACAGTGCTCGGTGCATCTCAACTCATCAAAGTCTCATGTATAGTACATAGAATAATGTACTATTGTCAGGATCATGAATTAGCATAGAGTAATGATATATAATGATGACATTTATTGTGTACAGTGCTCGGGTGCATCTCAACTCATCAAAGTCTCATGTATAGTACATAGAATAATGTACTATTGTCAGGATCATGAATAGCATAGAGTAATGATATTATAATGATGACATTTATTGTGTACAGTGCTCGGGGTGCATCTCAACTCATCAAAGTCTCATGTATAGTACATAGAATAATGTACTATTGTCAGGATCATGAATAGCATACAGAATAATATTACACTTTCTCAAAAAGTCCTAATTTCAAGTTACCATGACGCGATCAGCGTATGTACGACCTAGTAAGTAAAGTAAAGTCGTCGGGGTGGCCTAATGTCGGTATCAGCCAGACAGTGAGGGAGGCTATCCCCTTTTCACCAGCGCTTGACCAAGGAGATTATTTTAACATCTGAGGTGGGGCGCTACACCTACCATCAGCT
>CM042168.1:27115263-27130263 GCA_023376005.1 Doryteuthis pealeii
TTGAATCACTCATAATTGCAGCACAAGGCAATGCCATAAGAACAAACTATGTGAAAATAATAATAGATAAGACGCAACCGAATAGCAAGTGTAGAATGTGTGGAGACAAAGATGAAACTGCTAATCATATAATAAGCGAATGTAGCAAACTCGCACAACGAGAATACAAGGCTAGGTAGGACTGGGTTGGGAAGGTGATCCACCGGAAATTGTGCAAGAAACTCAATTTTGATCATACAGCAAAATGGTATATGCACAAACCGGAATCCATTCTTGGGAATGAAACGCATAAAATTCTCTAAGACTTTAAGATACAGACAGGTCAACTTATACCAGCCAGTAGGTCGGACCTAGTATTGATTAACAAGAAGAAAAGAACTTACCAACTGGCAGATTTTGTAGCGCCAGCAAATCACAGGGTAAAGATGAAAGAAAACGAAAAGATAAACCAATACCTGGACCTTGCTAGAGAATTGAAATTGGAAAAAAAACTGCGGAAAATGAGGGTGAAAGTGATACTAATTGTAATCGGTGCGTTTGGAACGGTCTCCAAGAGTATAAAAACAGACTAGAGGAATCGGAAATCAGAGGAAGAATTGACACCATCCAGAAAAGAGCATTGTTACGGCCAGAAAGAATACTCAGAAGAGTCCTGGAGACCAGAGAAAACTTAGTGAAGGGAATTCAGTTTACGCTGGTGGGAAAACTCAAAGGAGTAAAATAATGATTTTTGGAAAATACATCTACAAGATGCGTTGGGATGCATCGTCAGTAATGTTTCCCTGTATTCATTACCAGTTTCGGGTCTTTCAACATTATTCTGGTTCCCACAGGAGACCCAGTTCAAAATGTTAAATTTCGGGCTAGCATCCCCGCAATATTTTGCTACTTCATTGTGTGGCATCACTTTTTAAGTATGGCATTTTGTGACAGTGTTGGTTTATAAGAGATTCTTTAACCATACCGAGGTTGAGTGGTGACATCCCATTGGCCAGTGCTATTTGCTTCGAGTACAGCTGGCCAATGATAATAAAGCAAGGAAACAAAACAACAAAACAGATTGACTGAAAAATAATAACAAAACGTATAATTCCACATCTTACTAATAGACGACTTTTCAGGATTCTAAAAATTAAGACGGATCACAATTTCAAAGACCGCAATTGAAAGTTTTTTTGTGGGGTAGTTGTGCCGTGCCATAGAATAGAATATGAAAGTAACTTGATAGTTCTGAGTGGACTTTTATATACTGGGGTAATTATAACTATAAAAGGCATCGTATTGCTCCTCTCGTGTTTTCTCAAACATTATTTGTGAAAATGCTTTTTAAAATATAGAGAAAAAATATTCTTTCAAAGTCGGTAACTATGGCACAGTCAAACGACGAATCTAAAGGATTCGTCGTTGAGTCTTTAGCTGACAAAATTATTGAAGCAATTAAGTATTTATCCAACATGTTTTCCACGAGTATTTGACACAAGGTTGAGTGTATTGGGCATCCATCGAGGATGAAACACCCTATTCAGTAGTAATGGATCTGCAAGTCCACTCTTGTTACCCGTTATACCGCAAAAATTATAACCAATAACTCTAAAGTTATTCGGTATTAAAATCTTGTGTACTCATTAAACAGTATAAAATTTAAAGTTTGACTTTTACCATTACTAGATATCTTCTTTTTTTTAATATAATCTACTACAATAAAATTCCACGTGTATTTGTATATTTACTTTTGTTGATATAGTTATTTACTAAGCTTAGCTTAGATGTGGCACATGGCCAGAATCATGGGGCACCCAATGAGAATCGAACTCATTAACAATGGTCTGCGAAGCGATCTTTGCTAACCATTACACCACGTGAGGTGCCCATATAGTTATTTACTAAGCTTAACTTAGATGTGGCACAAGACCAGAAGTAGGGGGCGCTCAGTGAGAATCGAACTCACTAACAATGATCTGCGAATCTAGCTTGCTAAACATTACACCACGTGAGGTGCCCTCCTTTTGTTGATATGTATTTACACAACCTCCCTGCCCCACCACGAGCAGGATGTGACACAAGATCAATTTTCAGCGGGTCACTATGTCTTTGAATTCTGTGTTTTTCCTTTTCTTATAATGGTTGTCATACCAAGATTAATGGGCCCAGTCTTACCCATAGCTAGAGGATATAATAAGCATATATATATATATATATATATATATATATATATATATATATATATATATATACTATATATATGTGTTGTGTGTGTGTGTGTGTGTGTGTGTGTTGTGTGTGTGTGTGTTCACGGTATCCATGATACTGAAACGTAGGCCAAGTCGAGTGTAGTAAATGACGGGCACCTGCGGGATATATTGGTCAACTAATTAGGCTATCAGACAATTGTTAATGAATTAGATTCTCACTGGGTGCCCCATAATCTTAGGCAACTAGCTTAATAAATGATAACACACACACACACACACACACACACACACACACATATATATATATATATATATATATATATATATTCTTTTAGAATTCCGTCGCCGACGACGATGACGTCACTACATGACGTTCAACAGTTGTGGGCCGTCTGGTGGCAACAGCAGAGGCATCTCCCTCCTTACAACCTCGGGTAAGATTCTCACCAGGATTCTACTCTCCAGATCTCTTGACCATATTGCTGAAAATGTTTTGTCAGAATCTCAGAGTGATTTTAGATAAGGAAGAAGCAATGTAGATATGTTGTTTGTTGCTAGACAACTCCAGGAAAAAGCTTTAAACAACAACAAGATTTCTACATGATTTTTGTTGATCTAGCAAAAGCCTTTGACACTGTCAATAGAACTGTTGCGTAGCGGCGTCGTCACGGTACTAAATTGCAATAGTTTTATCTTCGTTGTAAGGGATAACAATAACACCAAAGTTATCCTCCAGAAGTTTATTGAAATAAATTCAAGCTTCTTAACTTCGAGAGAGAGAGGGTCAGTTTAATTAATATATTCAGTCTTTAGACTTTCGGTCCTTCGATTAAATTTCTGGGTGACAAGCTTTTTCAGTTGGTAAATATTAAGGCTAGCTTTTCCAACACCAACTACACGAGGTCCCGCTCGGCCAACTAACTCGCATCGACTCTCCCGACTACTGACCCGATCACCTCACTCTCTCTCCGGCTGACTGCCTCCGGGGCTGACTGACGACTGACCTGTCTCGAGCCCTCGGTTCTTTTATATTCATAGCTACTCCTACACATTTTTATCTCTTGATCTGATAACGGGAAGTTGTTATATTTCTTTGTTTAATAAAACCGGAAATTCATATTTCCGTTTGTACAATATATAACAGAACCATGCTCTAAGAAACTCTGAGAAAGTTTTGTTGCCCTTCTAGTTTCCTGACTGTGCTTAGATCTTTCCATTTTGGCTCAGTGACCAAAGTATCAAGTGCAGGCCCAAAATCTCATGTCTTCCAAGACATTATGAAATTGCATTCTTTGTATATTTATAATATATAATATTTATATATTTTGCTGTTGTTTCTTATGAGTCTTATGGTGTAAGTATGAACAAAAATGCACATCTGTTTATACCAGTGGTTTTCAACCTTTTTGTTACTTATGGACCCCTTTCATTCTATTTTACTCCGGTGGACCCCCATAGCCATTTGATGTTTAAAAACATCCAATTATATCTTTATAATTAAATATCATCAGGAATTGTATCAAAAGATTGATAAAATATTTTGTGTCATAGAAGTATAATGAATTTATTGCACATAAACTTTAACAACTGACTAAATTCTAAGGAAAATGAATCTTCACTAGTAAATTAAGTCATAAATATATTGACCACTAAAATACTAGAAGTTAGGAAATCACGTACATTCTATATTCATATTTACATTATTTTTGCTGTTGTTTTTTTCTAAGTCTTTTATTCATCTTATGGTGTAAGTATAAACAAAAATGCACATCTGTTTCTACCAGTGGTTCTCAACCTTTTTGTTACTTCTAGACCCCTTTCATTCTATTTTACTCCGGTGAACCCCCATAGACATTTGATGTTTAAAAAGATACAATTCTATTTTTATAATTAAATATTATCAGGAATTGTATCAAAAGATTGATAAAATATTTTGTGTATTATAGAAGTATAACTAATTTATTGCACATAAACTTTAACAACTAACTTACTAAATTCTATGGAAAACGATTATTAACTAGTAAAATAAGTCATAAATATAGTGACCACTAAAATGATATTACTATTTACTTACTATTTTACTGGCATGGCCCAAAAAGATGTTATATGAACCATATGGCCCACGGTTGAGAACCACTATTCTAGACGGACATAGTAATAATCAGAACTTTGCGGTTTGGTTTGCATAATTGATTGATTGATTGATTGATTGATTTTAACGGCACGTCAACCCATCAGTGTTATTTTATGCCAAGTGGTTCGAGAATAATGTTCCTTGTAAGTTTATATTTATATTTTTGTGTGGTTGCTTCTTAAGAAACTTTTTTCACGGCCCTTTCTAATATGCATATTTTTAAACAGATCTATTCGACCTGTCGATGGGACCCTAACAGGTGCTAACACTCCTAGTGGATCTTGAAGTAATAGCAATGAAGGGGTACTCTACGCGCCCCATATCACCAGTACTGGAGACTTATCATCATATGCAGTTTAGTGTCCATATTGTGTCATATCCAGGATAAGATAATCTTCAGTTAGGCATCAAACATTACCTGTCGTAGATGTAGGACAAACTTTCTCGAGCGGGACATTAAATATTACCTTAGAATAAAGATCATACATTCTGGAGTGAGACATCGAACATTACCGACCGTAGAATACAGACAAGACTTTCTATAGTGGGACATTAATCATCATCTGTCTTAGAATAAATATCCGATTTTCTTGAGACAGACATCAGACATTATCAGTCGTAGAAGAAAGACAAGACTTTCTCGAGCGGAGCATCAAATATTATCTTAGATTTTCTTGAGACAGACATCGGACATTATCAGTCGGAGAATAAAGACAAGAGTTTCTCGAGCGGTGCATCAAATATTATCTTAGAATAAAGATCCGATTTTCTTGAGACAGACATCAGACATTATCAGTCGTAGAAGAAAGACAAGACTTTCTCGAGCGGTGCATCAAATATTATCTTAGAATAAAGATCAGATTTTCTTGAGACAGACATCAGACATTATCAGTCGTAGAATAAAGACAAGACTTTCTCGAGCGGGGCATCAAATATTATCTTAGAATAAAGATCAGATTTTCTTGAAACAGACATCAGACATTATCAGTCGTAGAAGAAAGACAAGACTTTCTCGAGCGGGGCATCAAATATTATCTTAGATTTTCTTGAGACAGACATCAGACATTATCAGTCGTAGAAGAAAGACAAGACTTTCTCGAGCGGGCATCAAATATTATCTTAGATTTTCTTGAGACAGACATCAGACATTATCAGTCGTAGAAGAAAGACAAGACTTTCTCGAGCGGGCATCAAATATTATCTTAGATTTTCTTGAGTTAGACATCAAACATTATCAGTCGTAGAATAAAGACAAGACTTTCTCGAGCGGGACATCAAATAGTATCTTAGAATAAAGATCAGATTTTCTTGATACAAACATCAGAAAGTCTTGTCTTTCTTCTACGACTGGTAATGTTTACCAGTCGTAGAAGAAAGACAAGACTTTCTCGAGCGGCACCTCAAACATTATCTGTCTTAAAACGAAGATCAAATTTTCTTGAGACAGACATCAAGCATTACCGTTATAAAATAAAAACAAAACTTTTTCGAGTTGGACCTCAAACACTATCTGTCTTAGAACGAAGACCAGATTTTCTTGAGATATATATATCACTCAAAAAAAGTTTTTCTGTGTTTCTGTTTTTGAAAATGTTCCCATCTATTCCCTGTCAAGCTATTCACACGGGCATCGAACTCTCTCTCTCTCTCTCTCTCTCTCTCTCTCTCTCTCTCTCTCTCTCTCTCTCTCTCTCTCTCTCTCTCTCTCTCTCTCTCTCTCTGTATTCGACTTGCGTGTCTTCCCGTAGGGAGTGATCGGTGAGTTGACCCGGTAAGGCTGAAGATTACGAACACAAAAGAAGTAAAGACGATTCTTGAAACTAAAATCCCCGCGCGTCGATGAGGGGGCCGTGGGTGAGGAGGGGGAGGGTTTGACGAAAACTGAAAAATCAGTCGGAGGAGACGAGATCCATTAAAAATTAACGAACACATCAAAAGAATTGTTTATTAATAATGACATTTTCAAATTACCATATTTTTAGTTTTTTGGGGGTTTTTTTTATAAATATTTTAATCGCGGTAATAAAGTTCTCTGCATTTAAATTCATCTTTTAATTCAGGAAAATTCAATTTCAATAACAACTTTGTTCATGTGATGTTTTTGTTTGTTTTGTTTTTTGTTTGTTTTGTTTTTTGTTATTTTGGGGTTTGTTAGTTTTTTTCTTTTTACTTTTTTTTAATTTGTTTTAATTATTTTGTTCCGTTTTGTTTTTTCTTTCTTTTCTTTCTTTTCTTTTTTTTTTTTTTTTATTTCGGTTGAAATTGGGGATAGTCTCTCTAACTATTCGCCTCAAAATGTAAATTATTCATGAATTTCATTGCATTTTAATTCTCTTCAAACATAATTCTTCATTTTAGTTCTGTTTTATCTTCCCTCCCACCCACAAACACCATTTTAATTCTGTGACGAAAAAAAAAATCTAAATGGCAACTCATCAATATTCGATACTCAAGATTTTACGAGCAAAACAATCAGAATACCTGTTTTAACCATTTCACTACAGTGTACACCTATGATCGACTTCAAAAACAAATTATTATTATTAAGTATAAATAATTACTTGAATCCATATGATCATTAGTATTAGATAGGAATAGTTAAAATCATACAACTGTGTGCAAATTATTTCTGTTAGATAGGAATAGTTGAAATCTTACTACTGTGTGTAAATTATTTCTGTTATATAAGAATAGTTGAAATCTTACTACTGTGTGCAAATTATTTCTGTTAGATAGGAATAGTTGAACTCTTACTACTGTGTGCAAATTATTTCTTTTAGATAGGAATAGTTGAACTCTTACTACTGTGTGCAAATTATTTCTGTTAGATAGGAATAGTTGAAATCTTACTACTGTGTGCAAATTATTTCTGTTAGATAGGAATAGTTGCTACTGTGAGCAAATTATTTCTGTTAGATAGGAATAGTTGAAATCTTACTACTGTGTGCAAATTATTTCTGTTAGATAGGAATAGTTGAAATCTTACTACTGTGTGCAAATTATTTCTGTTAGATAGGAATAGTTGAAATCTTACTACTGTGTGCAAATTATTTCTGTTAGATAGGAATAGTTGAACTCTTACTACTGTGTGCAAATTATTTCTGTTAGATAGGTATAGTTGAAATCTTACTACTGTGTGCAAATTATTTCTGTTAGATAGGAATAGTTGAAATCTTACTATGCTTACTACTGTGTGCAAATTATTTCTTTTAGATAGGAATAGTTGAAATCTTACTACTGTGTGCAAATTATTTCTGTTAGATAGGAATAGTTGAAATCTTACTACTGTGTGCAAATTATTTCTTTTAGATAGGAATAGTTGAAATCTTACTACTGTGTGCAAATTATTTCTGTTAGATAGGAATAGTTGAACTCTTACTACTGTGTGCAAATTATTTCTTTTAGATAGGAATAGTTGAAATCTTACTACTGTGTGCAAATTATTTTCTTTTAGATAGGAATAGTTGAAATCTTACTACTGTGTGCAAATTATTTCTTTAGATAGGAATAGTTGAAATCTTACTACTGTGTGCAAATTATTTCTTTTAGATAGGAATAGTTGAAATCTTACTACTGTGTGCAAATTATTTCTTTTAGATAGAATAGTTGAAATCTTACTACTGTGTGCAAATTATTTCTGTTAGATAGGAACACTTTATATATAACTCTAATTTGTTACTTGAAGGTTTTTATTTATTTGCTTTAATGGCATATAAACCCTCGTGGATTATTTAATGCCAAGACTATTATACACGGCGTTCTATAACCAAAGATCTATGCCATCAAATTCCATCATTTTTTTATTTTTTATCTTTTTATTTCTTCTTTATTTTATTTTTTTGTTTGTTTGGTTGGATTTTACGGCATGTCAACCATTGATGGGTTATTTTATGCTGAAGCTATTTTGTTTATTCATTCTTGATGGGTATTCAAATTTATTTTCAGATTCAATCTTTTTAATGCATTTTTCTCATTTTTTCTATTTGACCTATAGATGATACCCTAACCGGTACTACCACTCTGGGTCATTAGATGCAGTTTAACGTCAGGACACTAATACCCTCAGCCACCGCTTTCTAACACATGTATGATAAAAGGGATTGGAGGTTACCATAAGGGTAATAGGGTTGGGACAATCATATAATTGTTAGGGCTTGACATGATTACTCGATTGGTCGGAGGGGGCCTCTCCGACCAGCCGTCTAGACCAAGTAAGGGCTAAAGTGGAGTGTTGCATATTATGGACAGTTCGGTCACTAGGATTCTGTCCTTAAGCATCTCAGGTCACCACCTACGGTCAACAGATGAACCCATTGGGGGTAGATTTTACCCCTCTGCAGAGGTGCAGTTGGTGTATTCTACAGCCTCAGCCGAGAGGACGGTCAAAAATCGGTTAAATCGAACTTAACGGACCTAAATTCTACCATCGTACGTCACATACGATGGTAGAATTTAGGTCCGTTAAGTTCGATTTAACCGAATGAAAAAAATACCAAAAATCAGGGAATTAACCGAATTTAATGAAATTTTCAGTGTTGATATATTAATGAATAAAAGATATAATGCATTATTTATTTTATTTTAAAACTTTTACATTTTTTCAGGCCAGTTAACTTTGAACCACGTATCTTTGAGGTGTAACACAGATTCTCAAAGATACGTGGTTCAAAGTTGACAGACCTGAAAAAATGTAAAAGTTTTATAATAAAATAAATGGTTCATTATATCTTTTATTCATTAATATATCAGCACTGAAAATTTCATTAAATTCAGTTAATTCCCTGAATTTTGTCTTTTTTTCTTTCGGCAGGTGACATACGATGGTGGAATTTAGGTCCGTTAAGTTCGATTTAACCCAAAAATCTTTGTTTTCCATACTTCAAAAGGTATTTTGTCATTACCTGTATTTTCTGCTTTTAATTATTTTTAGAGGTGTGTCAAATTAATCCTCTATAAATTGTTCAAATCAGTTGCTCAGTTGCTCGTGAATAATTTGTCAGTTATTTCAGGAGGGTGTCCAAGCCGATTCACGCCCTGTCGGTGGGGCTGTAGAATAAGATAACTGCACCTCTTCTGAGGGATAAAATCGACAAACCCTAGCACCTATATGATTGTCCCAACCCTATTGCGCTTATCGCAAGCCCCAACACTTTCTATCATATATGTGAAAGAAGGTGGTGGCTGAGTGTTACGATTTTTGTGACCATCCTTTAGGCTTCAAGCAAGAGCGCTGTCCAACGGAGATCCTTTGTGTTAAGCAGAGCGCGATCCTTAGTGAAGAATTCTTTGGTTGTTCCTTAGTGCTCCTCAGTCTTGCAGGTCCTTCGTCAATGATTGTAAATGGACGCCTGTTAGTATCAGCCGATTAAGTAGTTAACCAACCACATATTCGGGCTGCTGATTTGCAGAGGTTTAAACCACGTGACCTCGCTTAAGTCTATGCATTTAAGTGGTAGATTGTAATACGGCTTATATCCAACACTGCGGGTCTTAATGTCCTGGGTATAACCATAAACACTATCTGATGGTATTCTGGGGCTCTGGGGAATTTGGAGTACCCCTTCATCACCATTACTCCCAGGTCCACCCTGACCCAGAGTGATAGTACTTGTTAGAGTCCCATCTAAAAAAATGAGTTTTTAAAAATGTGTTAAAAAGAAATGATTGTAATAAAGAAAAATGTAATACCCATCAGGTATGAATAGAACAAAACGTATTCGGCATGAAATAACCCAACAAGTGTTTACATGCCTTAAAATCCAATAAACCAAGCCAATTCTTGAAATGTTCTTTCCATTTCTGAAGACTGGCAGAGTTTTAGTTTTGATATCGAGGTGCTTTTCCTTCCACTAACCCCTTTGAATTGTCAGCTACATTTTCTGGTGTAAAAAAGATAATAAATTAAATGAACAAGCAAAATAAAAAAAAAAATACCCTCCGGGCGATGTAAAAATAGATTTTTGAAACATATTGCCTGAGGGATGGGAGTTAAAAATTCAATGTCAGCGAGTTTGTTCCCTAAATAAGTAAAATCATCAAATTCATTAAAGGGTTAAACAATAAAACAATTTAAAATGTAAACTTTAAATATGTATTAAAATAAAACAAACTATATATAGATATATAATACCAGTCATGTATTTATCAAAACTTGTTTTCAAAAACAATGAGGACTGTCTAATATTGCATGTTCAAATTTTGAGTGTATTTATTCTATGTTATGACGATTTTGGGTAATGTGACGTAAGCAGTGACGTAATTTTTGTTACAGACAAAAACCGGAAGCGAATCTCCATTATTAATAGATATATTTATTACTTTAACTCAACAAACAATTAAGAACTGGATTTAACTTTTTTTGTCATATGTACAAAAAGGTGTTTTTTAAGTAACATATTGTTTCGAAACACTCACTTTCCTATGCATATATTGACACAGCATTCTGAAGATGAGATATTGTTATTTAGGTATATGAATTAGTCGACTAATTTCATAGACTTATCATCCAACCCAGATGGGCTTCCATCTTTTTAAACACATGAACTCCATTTTATCTGAGTTCACATAGAGGCCAATGCTTGCCGCATACTCTAGACTATGCAGCAGTGACCCGGCTTGTGTATTTGGGAGAAGCGCTAGACTAGCTGTGTAGTCCACATCTGAAATAGTTTCTGTGGGACATCGTCGGCTTCTTGCTATTTTCTTTCATGAGATCTAATGACATTCGTAGTACGTAGTCTAGGTAGATCATATATATATATATAATATATATATATATATATATATATATATATAGTGCTAATGTGTCACTATAAGTTGAACGAATCATTGCTTTCTTGGCACCCCAGCAAAGAAAACAGTAATTAACCAGACCTGTCGAATGGAGCTGTAGAATACGCTGACTGCACATATGCGGGAGGGGGGGGGGGCACTCAATATAGCAAACTGTTGGTCGTTGGTGGCCACCCATGGTACTTAAGGGCGGATTTCTGGTGGCTGAGCAGTTCATGACATGCAACACTCCTTGGCCCTTACTTGGGTTAGACGGACAGTCGGAGAAATCCTATTCGATCAATCAGCTGCTCAAGTCAAGCTCTAGCACTTATATGATTTTTCGAACCGTATTGCTCTTATGGCAAACCCGAGTCCATTTCATCATTTATGTGCAAGAAGGTGGTGGATAATAATAATAATAATAATAATAATAATAATAATAATAATAATAATAATAAGAAGAAGAAGAAGAAGAAGAAGAAGAAGAAACCTCAAAATAGAAACTGAATCACTAATAATTGCTATACAGAATAATGCCATAAGGACAAACTATATCAAAGCAAAAATTGATAAGACCCAACAAAATAGTAAATGTAAACTTTGCGGTAATAGAGATGAGACTGTAAACCATGTACTCTGCGAATGTAGCAAACTAGCACAACGGGAGTACAAAACTAGACACGACTGGGTTAGGAAGGTGATCCACTGGGAATTATGCAAAAAATGTAATTTTGACCATACATCAAAATGGTATATGCATAAACCAGAATCTGTTCTTGAGAACGAAACGCATAAAATTCTCTGGGACTTTGAAATAAAAACGGATCACCTTATATCCAGCAAAGAAAACCAGACCTAGTGCTGATAACAAAAAAGAAAGAACGGTGGATTTTGCAGTTCCAGCAGATCACAGGAAAATGAAAATAATAGACCAAATATCATGACCATCTTCTTCTCNAGAGAGTTTAACAGTGCTGTAGTCTGGATGGTCTCGATTCTTCTCTAATTAGCACCCAGACTCTTTTCCAGACCCTGGGGACCGTTTTAAGGACCAATTACAATTGATACGACCTTCACTTCATTCCCACAGTTTCTCGGTTTCTGGTAAGGTCAAGTATTTGTCTATTTTTCGCTTTCTTCCTTTTCACTCGGTGTTCGCCGGGACGGCAAAATCCAGAGAATGACAAGTTTCTCTCTTGTAAAACATTAGGTCTGGTCTCCTGCCGGATATTATATTCGTCTGTACTTCAAAGTGCCAGAGAATCTTATGCGTGTCACTCTCCAGGAGATTCAGGTTTGTGCATGTATATTTAGTTGAATGGTGATCACCTTCACACAGTTTGTGCCTAGATTATACTCTATCTTTGCTAGTTTGCTGCTATTATTATCATTTTCTTCTTTTGAGTTTTTCACATCAGCGTTAGCTGATGGTATTCCGGAGTCTGAGTGACATGTCTCCTCAGGTCTCAGGATCTTCTGAGTATTCTCAGCGATTGCAGAGTGAGTAGTTGGATGTCTCAATTTTCCTCTGATTGCAGATTTTTCCAGTCTTTTTCTCTCTCTCTCTCTCTCTCTCTCTCTCTCTTCTCTCTATTTGACTCTTATGCTTACTTGCCCTTTGTCTATAATCATTCCTACATGGGCGCCTCGGGCTGCAATTGTTAACGAGCTAGTCTTGAAATTCAATTACAACTGAAGTAGTGATTCCATCCACACTGTTGCCTCATATTCCTGATTTTGTGCCAAAACTAAGCTCCTATTTATTTTTTCGATGTCAAGAAATAACTCTTAAGATACAACAACAAAAAAATATAATATTAGTAACAAATGGACGCGATTCCTAACCTCTGTATATATATTATATATATATATATAATATACCAACCCCTCGGCACGAGTAGGATGCGACACAAGGTCAATTCTTAAGCGGAGTTAACAGGTTTGAATTCAGAATTTCCTTCTCCAAGACTGGTTGCCTCACCAACGTTGAAGAGCCCAGTCTGCCCTACTATGTGCCATATCTGGAGGAATATAGTTGGATTCATACCTTTCCAAAGGTATTAGCGCTATGTGAAATTTAAACATCCTTGTCCAGGAATTGAACTCGGGTCGACGGTCCATTTCCTACGACTCTAACCATTATTCCACGCACTTCCAGAACCTCTGTATATATCTAAACGTAGACGCGTTGACAACAGTTTAAAATCAATATATTAACTTTATTTAAACTGGCAATTAGATAATCATAACCAAAATAATACTAGGTTACACTTGTGATATCTCTATTATAATGGAGATTGTGTGTTTGTCTGTCTGTAACCGAAAACTTATATTACTATACACGTCCCTTTATTATTTCACCGCACTCTCCATGATTTTATTTTTTATTTAACCTCAATTATTAGTAAAATTGTTTTACATCATCAAGACTGTTACACATATCTACATACTAATAACATGCATTGTATTTATATATTCAACGAAATAGTGGATTACAGTGTGAATGGAAGGCCTAATTTGCATATTGATCTTTAAAATTTGATTTTAATAAATATGTGCTTAGTATTATTGATTTCTAATTGTTGGTTTTATCTTAATAAAATATGAGCAAAAAACTCGGTATAAATCTTTAACAAATCTATTAACATAAAGAAATTCTGTAATTTTATTCTTTTCTTCTATTTAACTAAATAGTTTAAATTAGGGAAATTTACCACTGAAAGACGGAGTAAGGGGAAAATGGTTGAACAGTTAGTTTCAAAGTTGTTCTATTTTCGATTATACCCCCTCTGTTCCAAATATTTTTATCTGAATTCTTATTCAGTTTCATTAGCCTTTCTAATTTAACATGATATTTATTATATTAAAACTTAGATACTTGCACCCGAGGGTGCATATTTTGCTAGTTAGGAAATATAAACAACTGAGATGCGAAATGAATAGCAAAGGGATTCCATAAAATGTAGTTAAAATATACGGAAATAAGATAAAGAGAGGGTTCATATGACATTGTGGTTAATGTACTGAACTGCCACATGAATAGCGAGTTGGAACTCAAATCACGCTATTACGTTAACTTTTAAACTAATACCGGACGATATTACCTTTAGGCACCCTTTTGATCACGATGAAGAAAGGACATTTTTTTCATTTACACGTCAATATCCGGTTGTTTGTTAGGGGTTAGGGTTAGGGATTAGTTTTATGTGTGTTTTTTTATCTAAAAATCGTCTGTTAAAACAACCGGATATTGACGGTGTAAATGAAAAACATGTCCTTTCTTAATCGAGATCAAAAAGGGGTGCCTAAAGGTCATATTGTACCTAATACCTTTGGGAAATCTATAAACCCCTCACATCCCTAACTATGGGAGTGATATTACCACTACTGTTCTTCTACAAGGATGGCTTTAGCATTAAATAACCCACAAAAGGTTGATATGCCATTAAACATATAAACCAAACCAAACCAGATAAGAGTATGTTTCAGTTGTTATATTCATTTCTTTTTGATAATTAAATTTTTACGTACAGTGCTCAGGTGTACCACAGCTCATCAAAGTCGCATGTATAGTACATAGAATCATGTACTATTGCCAGGAACATGAATAGCATACAGTAATAATATATATGATGAAATTTATTGCGTACAGTGCTCGGGTGCATCACAACTCATCAAAGTCTCATGTATAGTACATAGAAGTAATATTGCCAGGAACATGAATAGCGTACAGAATAATATACACTTTATCAAAAAGTCTAAATTTCAAGTTACCTGACGCGATCAGCGTATGTACGACCTAGTAAGTAAAGTAAAGTCGTCGGGTGGCCTAATGTCGGGTATCAGCAGACAGTGAGGGAGCTATCCCCTTTTCACCAGCGCTGACCAAGGAGATTATTT
>CM042168.1:27137763-27171225 GCA_023376005.1 Doryteuthis pealeii
TAACTAATTTATTGCACATAAACTTTAACAACTAACTTATTAAATTCTATGGAAAACGATTATTAACTAGTAAAATAAGTCATAAATATATTGACCACTAAAATGATATTACTATTTACTTACTATTTTACTGGCATGGCCCAAAAAGATGTTATATGAACCATATGGCCCACGGTTGAGAACCACTATTCTAGACGGACATAGTAATAATCAGAACTTTGCGGTTTGGTTTGAATAATTGATTGATTGATTGATTGATTTTAACGGCACGTCAACCCATCAGTGTTATTTTATGCCAAGTGGTTCGAGAATAATGTTCCTTGTAAGTTTATATTTATATTTTTGTGTGGTTGCTTCTTAAGAAACTTTTTTCACGGTCCTTTCTAATATGCATATTTTTAAACAGATCTATTCGACCTGTCGATGGGACCCTAACAGGTGCTAACACTCCGAGTGGATCTTGAAGTAATAGCAATGAAGGGGTACTCTACGCTCCCCATATCACCAGTACTGGAGACTTACCATCATATGCAGTTTAGTGTCCATATTGTGTCATATTCAGGATAAGATAATCTTCAGTTAGGCATCAAACATTACCTGTCGTAGAAGAAAGACAAACTTTCTCGAGTGAGACATTAAATATTACCTTAGAATAAAGATCATACATTCTGGAGTGAGACATCGAACATTACCGGCCGTAGAATACAGACAAGACTTTCTATAGTGGGACATTAATCATCATCTGTCTTAGAATAAAGATCAGATTTTCTTGAGACAGACATCAAACATTATCAGTCGTAGAAGAAAGACAAGACTTTCTCGAGCGGGGCATCAAATATTATCTTAGAATAAAGATCCGATTTTCTTGAGACAGACATCAGACATTATCAGTCGTAGAAGAAAGACAAGACTTTCTCGAGCGGCACCTCAAACATTATCTGTCTTAGAACGAAGATCAAATTTTCTTGAGACAGACATCAAGCATTACCGTTATAAAATAAAAACAAAACTTTTTCGAGTTGGACCTCAAACACTATCTGTCTTAGAACGAAGACCAGATTTTCTTGAGATATATATATCACTCAAAAACAGTTTTTCTGTGTTTCTGTTTTTGAAAATGTTCCCATCTATTCTCTGTCAAGCTATTCACACGGGCATCGAACTCTCTCTCTCTCTCTCTCTCTCTCTCTCTCTCTCTCTCTCTCTCTCTCTCTCTCTCTCTCTCTGTATTCGACTTGCGTGTCTTCCCGTAGGGAGTGATCGGTGAGTTGACCCGGTAAGGCTGAAGATTACGAACACAAAAGAAGTAAAGACGATTCTTGAAACTAAAATCCCCGCGCGTCGATGAGGGGGCCGTGGGTGGGGAGGGGGAGGGTTTGACGAAAACTGAAAAATCAGTCGGAGGAGACGAGATCCATTAAAAATTAACGAACACATCAAAAGAATTGTTTATTAATAATGACATTTTCAAATTACCATATTTTTAGTTTTTTGGGGTGTTTTTTTTATAAATATTTTAATCGCGGTAATAAAGTTCTCTGCATTTAAATTCATCTTTTAATTCAGGAAAATTCAATTTCAATAACAACTTTGTTCATGTGATGTTTTAGTTTGTTTTGTTTTTTTGTTTTGTTTTGTTTTTTGTTATTTTTTGGGTTTGTTAGTTTTTTTCTTTTTACTTTTTTTTAATTTGTTTTAATTATTTGTTCCGTTTTGTTTTCTTTTCTTTTCTTTTCTTTTTTTTTTTTTTTTTATTTCGGTTGAAATTGGGGATAGTCTCTCCAACTATTCGCCTCAAAATGTAAATTATTCATGAATTTCATTGCATTTTAATTCTCTTCAAACATAATTCTTCATTTAGTTCTGTTTTATCTTCCCTCCCACCCACAAACACCATTTTAATTCTGTGACGAAAAAAATCTAAATGGCAACTCATCAATATTCGATACTCAAGAATTTTACGAGCAAACAATCAGAATTACCTGTTTAACCATTTCACTACAGTATAACACCTATGATCGACTTCAAAAACAAATTATTATTATTAAGTATAAATAATTACTTGAATCCATATGATCATTAGTTTAGATAGGAATAGTTAAAATCATACAACTGTGTGCAAATTATTTCTGTAGATAGGAATAGTTAAAATCATACAAACTGTGTGCAAATTATTTCTGTTAGATAGGAATAGTTAAAATCATACAACTGTGTGCAAATTATTTCTGTTAGATAGGAATAGTTAAAATCATACAACTGTGTGCAAATTATTTCTGTTAGATAGGAATAGTTAAAATCATACAACTGTGTGCAAATTATTTCTGTTAGATAATAAATAGTTGAAATCATACTGTGTGCAATTATTTCTGTTAGATAGAATAGTTAAAATCATACAACTGTGTGAAATTATTTCTGTTTAGATAGGAATAGTTAAAATCATACAACTGTGTGCAAATTATTTCTGTTAGATAGGAATAGTTGAAATCTTACTACAGTGTGCAAATTATTTCTGTTAGATAGGAATAGTTGAAATCATACAACTGTGTGCAAATTATTTCTGTTAGATACGAATAGTTGAATTACTACTGTGTAAATTATTTCTGTTAGATAGGAATATTTGAAATCATACAACTGTGTGCAAATTATTTTCTGTTAGATAGGAATAGTTAAAATCATACAACTGTGTGCAAATTATTTCTGTTAGATAGGAATAGTTAAAATCATACAACTGTGTGCAAATTATTTCTGTTAGATAGGAATAGTTAAATCATACAACTGTGTGTAAATTATTTCTGTTAGATAGGAATAGTTAAAAATCATACAACTGTGTGCAAATTATTTCTGTTAGATAGGAATAGTTGAAATCTTACTACAGTGTGTAAATTATTTGTTAGATAGGAATAGTTGAAATCTTACTACTGTGTGCAAATTATTTCTGTTAGATAGGAATAGTTAAAATCATACAACTGTGTGCAAATTATTTAGAATAGTTGAAATTTACTATAGTGTGCAAATTATTACTTTAGATAGGAATAGTTGAAGTCTTACTACTGTGTGCAAATTATTTCTGTTAGATACGAATAGTTGAAATCTTACTACTGTGTGCAAATTATTTCTGTTAGATACGAATAGTTGAAATCTTACTACAGTGTGCAAATTATTTCTGTTAGATAGGAATAGTTGAAATCATACAACTGTGTGCAAATTATTTCTGTTAGATACGAATAGTTGAAATCTTACTACTGTGTTCAAATTATTTTCTGTTAGATAGGAATAGTTGAAATCATACAACTGTGTGCAAATTATTTATGGTAGATAGGAATAGTTGAAATCATACAACTGTGTGCTGTGTGCAAATTATTTCTGTAGATAGAATAGTTGAAATCATACAACTGTGTGCAAATTATTTCTCTGTAGATAGGAATAGTTGAAATCATACAACTGTGTGCAAATTATTTCTGGTAGATAGGAATAGTTGAAATCATACAACTGTGTGCAAATTATTTCTGTTAGATATGAATAGTTGAAATCATACAACTGTGTGCAAATTATTTCTGGTAGATAGGAACACTTTATATATAACTCTAATTTGTTACTTGGAGGTTTTTATTTATTTGCTTTAATGGCATATAAACCCTCGTGGATTATTTAATGCCAAGACTATTATACACGGCGTTCTATAATCAAAGAACTATGCCATCAAATTCCATCATTTTTTTATTCTTTATCTTTTTATTTCTTCTTTATTTTATTTTTTTGTTTGTTTGTTTGGATTTTACGGCATTTCAACCATTGATGGGTTATTTTATGCTGAAGCTATTTTGTTTATTCGTTCTTGATGGGTATTCAAATTTACTTTCAGATTCAATCTTTTTAATGCATTTTTCTCATTTTTTTCTATTTGACCTATAGATGGGACCCTAACCGGTACTACCACTCTGGGTCATTAGATGCAGTTTAACATCAGGACACTAATACCCTCAGCCACCGCTTTCTAACACACACATGATAAAAGGGATTGGAGGTTGCCATAAGGGTAATAGGGTTGGGACAATCATATAATTGTTAGGGCTTGATATGATTATTCGATTGGTCGGAGGGGGCCTCTCCGACCACCCGTCTAGACCAAGTAAGGGCCAAAGTGGAGTGTTGCATGTTATGCACAGCTCGGTCACTAGGATTCTGTCCTTAAGCATCTCAGGTCACCAACCATGGTCAACAGATGAACCCATTGGGGGTAGATTTTACCCCTCTGCCGAGGTGCAGTTGGTGTATTCTACAGCCTCAGCCGACAGGACGGTCAAAAATCGGTTAAATCGAACTTAACGGACCTAAATTCTACCATCGTATGTGACGTACGATGGTAGAATTTAGGTCCGTTAAGTTCGATTTAACCGAATTAAAAAAATACCAAAAATCAGGGAATTAACTGAATTTAATGAAATTTTCAGTGTTGATATATTAATGAATAAAATATATAATGCATTATTTATTTTATTTTAAAACTTTTACATTTTTTCAGGCCAGTTAACTTTGAACCACGTATCTTTGAGGTGTAACACAGATTCTCAAAGATACGTGGTTCAAAGTTAACTGACCTGAAAAAATGTAAAAGTTTTATAATAAAATAAATGGTTCATTATATCTTTTATTCATTAATATATCAGCACTGAAAATTTCATTAAATTCAGTTAATTCCCTGATTTTTTTTTCTTTCAGCGGGTGACATACGATGGTGGAATTTAGGTCCGTTAAGTTCGATTTAACCCAAAAATCTTTGTTTTCCATACTTCAAAAGGTATTTTGTCATTACCTGTATTTTCTGCTTTTAATTATTTTTAGAGGTGTGACAAATTAATCCTCTATAAATTGTCCAAATCAGTTGCTTAGTTGCTCGTGAATAATTTGTCAGTTATTTCAGGAGGGTGTCCAAGCCGATTCACGTCCTGTCGGCAGGGATTGTAGAATAAGACAACTGCACCTCTTCTAAGGGATAAAATCAACAAACCCTAGCACCTATATGATTGCCCCAACCCTATTGCGCTTATCGCAAGCCCCAACACTTTCTATCATATATGTGAAAGAAGGCGGTGGCTGAGTGTTACGATTTTTGTGGCCATCCTTAAGGCTTCAAGCAAGAGCGCTGTCCAGCGGAGATCCTTTCTGTTAAGCAGGGCGCGATCCTTAGTAAAGAATCCTTTTGTTGTTCCTTAGTGCTCCTCAGTCTTGCAAGTCCTTCGTCAATGATTGCAAATGGACGTCTCTCAATATCAGCGATTAAGTAGTTAACCAGCCACGTATTCGGGGTGTTGATTGGCTGAGGTTTAAACCACGTAACCTCGCTTAAGTCTATGCATTTATGTGGTAGATTGCAGCACGGCTTATATCCAGCACTGCGGGTCTTAATGTCCTGGGTATAACCTTAAACACTATCTGATGGTATTCTGGAGCTCTGGTGAATTTGGAGTACCCCTTCATCACCATTACTCCCAGGTCCACCCTGACCCAGAGTGATAGTCCTCGTTAGAGTCCCATCTATGGTTTGAATAGAAAAAAAGAGTTTTTAAAAATGTGTTAAAAAGAAATGATTGTAATAAAAAATATGTAATACCAATCAGGTATGAATAGAACAAAGCGTATTCGGCATGAAATAACGCAACAAGGGTTTACATGCCTTAAAATCCAACAAACCAAGCCAATTCTTGAAATGTTCTTTCCATTTCTGAAGACTGGCAGAGTTTTAGTTTTGATATCGAGGTGATTTTCCTTCCACTAACTTCTTTGAATTGTCAGCTACATTTTTCGGTGTAAAAAAAAGATAATAAATTAAATGAATATATTTATCACTTTATTCAACAAACAATTAAGAACGGGATTTAATTTTTTTGTCATATGTACAAAATCTATTATTATTTTTAAATAACCAAATGAAATGAAATAATAATAATAGAAAAAATGTAGAAATTTTCCGCACACAAAGAAGTATCGACCTTCCTCAGAGTGAATTCTTAATTGTTTAAATAAAATTCGTTGGAAAGCGGAGAATTTTTGAAATGTTCGAAAAAATAACTTTTTAAAAAATCATGTGAAGAGAGTGTTTAAGCGCGGTCGATAAAGACGGTTATAATGACGTCATGTCGCACGCGAAGGATTTTGAAACGTAGAGTGGATGGCTGGAATAAAGTTATGTGGAATTTTAATTTTCAAAGAATGGGGGATTTTTTTTAATAGAAATTATACGTATGTGTGATTTGTTGGTGGTTCATTTATTAATTTGTTATTAATGTCATTATAGTGATTTTCTAATTAAAAATTGTTGTTTTAGTAAAATCAAAGTGAGTATTTAAATATGTTAGGGAACATAAACAAACTTGCTGTTTCATTATTTAAAAATAATAATCGATTGAATAATGTACACATGGATAAACTCCTGACCGAAACACGTGTAAGTAAAATTGATTAAAATATCCTATTTTATCCATTCTATACTTTCTTTCCTTTATTTCTTTTTTTCAACATATTATATATATATATATATATAATATATAATATATATATATATATATGGCGCTAATGCGTCACTATAAGTTGAACGAATCATTGCTTTCTTGGCACCCCAGCAAGAAAACAGTAATTAACCAAACCTGTCGGATGGAGCTGTAGAATACGCTGACTGTACCTATACGGGGGGGAGGGCACTCAATAAGGCAAACTGTTGGTCGTTGGTGGCCATCCATGATACTTAATGGCGGATTTCTGGTGGCTGAGCAGTTCATGACATGCAACACTCCTTGGCCCTTACTTGGGTTAGACGGACAGTCGGAGAAATCCTATTCGATCAATCAGCTGCTCAAGTCAAGCCCTAGCACTTATATGATTTTCCGAACTGTATTGCTCTTATGGCAAACCCCGAATCCATTTCATCATTTATGAGCAAGAAGGTGGTGGATGAATAATAATAATAATAATAATAATAATAATAATAATAATAATAATAATAATAATGAGAACAAATCTTGTTTTGATTGACAAGAAGAGGAAGACTTGTCATCTCGTGGACTTTGCCATCCCGGCCGATCACAGACTGAAAATGAAAGAAAACGAAAAGATTGATAAATACTTAGACCTTGCCAGAGAACTAAGAAAACTGTGGAACATGAGGGTTAAGGTCGTGCCGATCGTGATTGGGGCCCTTGGAACAATCCCCAAGGGGTTGGAAAGGAGTCTGGATGAATTAAAAATCGGAGGAAGAATCGAGACCATCCAGACTACAGCATTATTGAGATCGGCTGGAATACTCAGAAGAGTCCTGGAGAACTGAGGAGACTTGCTGTCACTCAGCCTCCAGTAAACCACCGGCTTCTGCAGGTATGAAAAACTCGAATGGAGTGAAATAATAATAATAATAATAATAATAATAATAATAATAATAATAATAATAATAATAATAATAATAATACCCGGCAAGAAGACCAGACCTAGTGTTGATAAACAAAAAAGAAAGAACTTGTCAACTGGTGGATTTTGCAGTGCCAGCAGATCACAGGGTGAAGCTGAAGGAAAATGAAAAAATGGACAAATGTCTGGACCTTGCCAGAGAACTGAAAAAATTATGGAATATGAAAGTGATACGAATTGTAGTTGGTGCACTTGGAACAGTCCCAAAAGGATTGGAAAAGGGTCTGGAATGTTTGGAAATCAGAGGAAGGATTGAAACCATTCAGAACACTGCGCTGCAGCAATCTGCCAGAATACTCAGAAGAGTCCTGGAGACCTGAGGAGACTTGCTGTCACTCAGACTCCAGTGAAAGACCATCAGCTAACGCTAATGTGAAAACTCAAAAGGAGTAAATAATAATAATAATAATAATAATAATAATAATAATAAGGAAAAACTAATTGCAGCAGCATGAAGAAGCAATTGCAACATATTGACAAGCAGAAATACATCAAAAACCATTAATAAAATTTAAAAAACCATTAATAAAATTTTAAAAATGGGAAGAAAAACAACTATATGGGTACTTCAAGCGACAAACTCAAGAGATATCACATCAAAAGACATGGACATGGCTAAGAAAAGGAAGCCACAAGAAATAATCCGAATCTCTTATTATCGCAACACAAGACAATACCATAAGAACAAACTATATAAAGGCAAAAATAGATAAGACGCAGCTTAGTGACCTGGGTATAACGTTAACTGGATCTAGTGGTGAGGTTCCAATTCCTGAGCTCTGGAATGTGTGGAGTACCCTTTCATTGCCATTACACCCAGGTCCACTCTGACTCGGAGTGGTAATACCTGTTAGGGTCCCATCTATAGGTAAATAAATTTAAAAAATGAGTTTAAAACAGTATAAAAGAATGGGTTTAAAAAAAAACTTTGAATACCCGACAAGAATGAATAAAACAAAACGTCTTCGGCATAAATTAACCCAATAAGGGTTGACATGTCGTAAAAACCAACCGACCGACCGTGCTGAGACAATTCGCTGCCCCTCTCAAAACTTTCAATTTGTGTCAACGGACAGCGAGGGAGTCTATCCTCTTTTCACTAGCGCTAAACCAGGGATATGGTGTTTGCGTCTGAGGTGAGGCATGCACCTACCTTCCCACCAAGAATGAATAAATAATTTAATACCTAACAAGAATGAATAAAATAAAAATGTCTTCGGCATAAAATAACCCAACAAGGTAAAATCAACCAACCAGCCAGCCAACCAACCGACCATGCATGTCACTTTCAAAATCTGATATCACGAATGTATGCATCGTGAAAGGACCCTTGGATAGGACAACATCAGCTTCCAAACTAGAATGAATAAAACAAAAACGTCTTCGGCATAAAATCGCCCTCGTGCTACTGGGTAATTATGAACTTTTGTTTAGTAAATTCGGGTGTCCCAGAAAAAACAGAACCCTCAAATTTTGAAACAAAACTGTTTATTTTAACTACAGGGTTTAGGGTTAGGGTTAGGGTTAGAGTTAGGATTGGGGTTTAGGGTTAGTGTTGGTGTTTAGGGTTTAGGGTTAGTTTAATGGGAAAATAAATAAATAATTTGGGTTCTGTTTTTTCTGGGTCACCCTGTACAGGGTGACTCAGAAAAAACAGAACCCAAACCCTAATCCTAATCCTAACCCTAACCCAACCCTAATCCCAACCCCAACCATAACCCTAAACCCTAACCCTAACCCTAAAGTCTCTAGTTAAAATTAACAGTTTTATTACAAAATTTGTGGGTTCTGTTTTTTCTGGGACACACGAATTTACTAAACAAAAGTTCATAATTACCGCGCTACTGAAAGAGAGATAGACTCTCTCACTGTCCGGCTGATACCGACAATAGGACAGAATGCTACTATACTATTCAATGCAGAATCGTCATTTTGATAATTAAAGGACACGGGTTGCTTACAGTACCTGCTATTGCTTAAGCGGTCAACTAATTAAGTACTGGACAACATCATCGTTGCTTAACTTCCTTAATCTAGCAGGATGCGCGCTGCTTTCAGTGTGACTTGACCGTAATCCAAAGATGTGAGCCAAGTTAGTTCCTACTAGCTGTTTATCTTCTACAGAATTATTTATTTACATTTCGTTGAAATTTAGCTCCCCGAAATGCCACAGATGGGTGTGTTTTTTTTTGGGGGGGGGGATTGTTTTGTTTGATTGTTTTTTAATGTCGAGTTTAAATATCGAAATATTAAAAGATTTAAAATTTTAGAATTGAAAAAAAAAAGAAGAAATACAAAAAGAATTAATTAATTCCCCCACCGCCCACCAGGGGGTCCCTTGTAACTAATTCCTCAGTTATTTCAGTTCGATGATCGGACGAACGCGAACGGGCCGACAAACGAGCGGAAAGAGTAATCGGCAGTCATTGAATATTATGCTAAATTGCACTTAAAATCCTCCATACAAATAATGGATAATTGTTCCCTAATTATTGCTATTGATTTTTGTCTGTTTTTAGAGAGCGAGGCAATGGATTAAGGGGAGGTAAATGCGTACAGTTATTAGCAAAGGAATGGAACAAAAGGCAAAAGTGATCAGTGATTAGCGTTTTTAAATAGTTTTGAAAAAATGTCTTGCTTTTTTGATCATCTGTTTCGGATTGATTGTGGGTTTTTTTGTGTTGGTCTTTAGGGTGCTTTTTAGGATGATGATGATGAAGAAGAAGAAGAAGAAGAAGAAGAAGAAGAAGAAGAAGAAGAAGAAGAAGAAGAAGAATGATGATGAGGATGATGATAATGATGATTATATAGCAAAGAACAAGAACAAGAAGAACAATAACAAGAAATACGCGACAAAAAGAAATAAGCGAGAAGAAGAAGAAGAAGAAGAAGAAGAAGAAGAAGAAGAAGAAAGAAGAAGATGTGAGGATTATGATGATGCTGATAATGATTGTATAGAAGAGGAGGAGAAAAGATGATGATGATATGATGATGAGGATGATGGTGATGTAAACAAGAATAGATGAGAAAATGACGAGGACAGTGAAGAAGAAGAAGAAGAAGAAGAAGAAGAAAAGAAAGAAGAAGAAGAAAGAAGAAAGAAAAGAAGAAGAAGAAATTGTGAGGATGCTGATAATGGTTGTATAGAAGAGGAGGGGGAAAAGTTGATGGTGATAATGATGATGAGGATGATGATGATGATGTAAACAAGAATGAGGATTAGAAAATGTCGAGGACAGTGAAAAGAAGAAGAAGAAGAAGAAGAAGAAGAAGAAGAAGAAGAAGAAGAAGAAGAAGAAGAAGAAGAAGAAACCTCAAAATAGAAACTGAATCACTAATAATTGCTATACAGAATAATGCCATAAGGACAAACTATATCAAAGCAAAAATTGATAAGACTCAACAAAATAGTAAATGTAAACTTTGTGGTAATAGAGATGAGACTGTAAACCATGTACTCTGAAGAAGAAGTTCGCCGAGCAGCATCAACCTCAGGGATCTCATGAAATAAATCTTCCTATTTTTTCTTAAATACTCACTTAGACCTATCCCTAAAATGACTTATTATTAGTTATTTACTACATAAATGCCCGATAGAATTTAATGGCTTACTATGTTCATTTATACATATATAAAGGGCAGTTGTGTGAATCTGTATGTCCGGAGGAAACTTCGAAAATAAAACAATTAACAACAAAGTAAATATATATATACACATTAGATATCACCAGGGCTTGGTTTTAGAGAAAAAATAATTAAGATTTGATTTATATTTGTGAAGATAATTAAAAAATAAAATTTAAATGATAACAGCATGGATTTTTTTTTTTTCATTTAATATTTTAGATAGTAGACATTAACATTTTCTTTTCAGAATAGCTGGATCAAGGCCTATTTTTTACATAGGGATTTAAATGGGGCATCCAACGGAGAACTCAACTCACGATTCAGTAATAATGGATCTGCGGGACTAACTTTAAAAGATTTCCCCTCTACCCAGGCGACGCCGGGTAGCCGATGCTAGTTTAGAATAAATTAGTTTTTCTTCAAAATAGAGAATAATCATTTACTATTTCTTTAATTGTTGATTCAATTCCTTTACTTTTCTAGTAGTGAAAAATATCAGAAGCTTTTTTTTATTCGTGGAATTGCTAAAATTGATAAGGAAAAGGTTTTTAAAAAATGGGTTAAAAACGATTGAGAACCACTGATCTAGTACATCATCTCAATGTTAGGGCACCTAATGAGGATCACACTCAATATAGATATAACACATTTTATTTGTAAGAGCCTGTCCTACCAAGAATAAGTAATTTGTGTATGTAATATAATACATAAAAGATGATAATATAATCGTCTGTTTTCTATAAATACATCAATCAGCTCTGTACAGATTCTACATGCTGCGCGGAGGACCTACCAGGGATGATGACCGATAATGACGTGAGAGAGAGAGAAAGAGGGAGAGAGAGAGAAAGAGAGTGTGTGGTGTGTGTGTGAGAGAGAGAGAGAGAGAGAGAGAGAGGAGAGAGAGAGAGAGAGAGAAAATGGGTTCCGTGTTAGTGCGACGTGATGATGATTATATATATCCTGTAATAGTTCAATGAGTGTTATCCAAATTAATATAATTTTTATATATTTTATAAAGCATGTAGAAGAACGGTAATTGGTTTAAGTATCATTTCCTCGTACGGAGTAAATATATATAAGTACAATTAACGACAAAGTAATAACAAATAGACTTTTTTGCCTGAGAAAACTTAATAGAAGAAGAATACAAAACAGGATTGAAGAATACAAAGAAGAGTTTATACATTTGTGTATAGAAGAAATGTCCTAATAGTATAAGAGTCTTTTATAGGTAAAGTCTTGAGGCTGAACCATCACTCATGAACCAGACTTTATTGCCTGAGCAAACTTAATAGAAGAATACAAAACAGGAGAGAAGAACACAAAGAAGGGTGTATACATTTGTGTATAGAAGAAATGTGCTAATAGGATAAGAATCTTTTATAGCTAAAGTCTTGGGGCTGCATGTAATAGAGTAAAGTATAACACTTAACATGATCTTGCATGCCATGCGACATGAGGTTGGGGGGCTCAAAGCCGCTCCCTGTGCCCCTGTGCACCTGTCCTGGGGATAGAAGATGCAACGGTTCTTCTCTCGTGGATAGAAGGTGAAAAGTGGTATTTGACTTTGGCCCTTCCACTTTTATAAGTCTTCTTGAAATATCACCTAGCGCCTAACGGAAGAATCGTAGGGTCATATAGTACCTAAAGGGGGACAATAGAATCGACTGTTTTCAATAAATAGTGAAACCTTGGACGAGAGAATTGAACGAAACTTCACAGACTTGTGAATGCAACCTATCAGTTACTGATTATTTGTTTACTGTGTCTTTCTTAGTAAAACTGTTTTTGCCTTACCTAAAATACTCATTGTGCTTTCTTCCTACTTTCTCTTTTAACTCGGATACATGAGTTTACAACAGTATAGTAATTCCAAATAGTCACAAACAAAAATAATCTACAACTTTTATGATAATGATTCTTTCTTTCTTCTTTTGGAAGTCCGTCACAGACGACGATGACGTCACTCCATATCTTCATTTGTGGACCCTATAGTGGCTCATTAGTCCAATTCTGGACTTGCAGATGCGGTCACACACATTGTAGGGGAAATTCCCATCTACATTTGGTTGTTCATGACGACGAAGACGTCGCCGCTCTGCAGTCCTGTTTATCTCATTATTGAGCTGCTTAGCTCCTGTGCGGCAGGCGTCTCACCAACCCTCTCTGTTGGAAGTCAGATCTTCCATGCTTGAATGTGTGATGTTACATTTCTTCACGGCTTAATAAGAAACAAATTCCACAAGAGAGGCCCATACTATGACTGAATAAATAATTAATTTTGAAATATGATTGTCTGCCTCTTTTCGTGGATATTTAGATTGTTCCAGAACATGATCAAAACTATTATAAGCACATCTTCTGTCAAAAGTATATCTTATTATAATGGAGATTGTGTGTCTGTATGTCTGTAACTGAAACTATATTACTACTCATGTCACAATTCCTTTAGTTATTTACGTCACCTTCACCATGATTTGATTTTTATTTAAACCTCAATTATCAATAAAATTGTTTTACATTATTAATACTGTTGACCATATCTACATACTAATAACATACAATATTACTACTCATGTCACAATTCCTGTAGTTATTTACGTCACCTTCACCATGATTTGATTTTTATTTAAACCTCAATTATCAATAAAACTGTTTTACATTATTAATACTGTTGACCTTATCTACATACTAATAACATACAATTGTATTTATATATACAACAAAATAGCAGTTTACAGTGTGAACGGGAAGGATAAGTTGCATATTGATATTAAAAATTTGATTTGAATAAATATGTACTTGGTATTATTGATTTCTAATTGTTTGGTTTTATGTTAATGAATATGAGCAAAAATCTCAGAGATAAATCTTAAAAGAAATCCATTAACAAAATGAAATAACTGTAATTTTATCATTTACTTCCTATTTTGACTAAATAGTTAAATTAGGAAAATTTAGCAATGAAAGACGGGACTGAAGGAAGGGTAAGTTTCAGTTATTCTATTTTTCGATTATAACACCTTCTGTTTAAAATCTTTTTATCTGAATTCTTATTTAGCTTCATTTGTCTTTCTAATTTAATGTGATATTTTATTACATTAAAACTTGAATATTTTCTTATTTCTCTGAACTTTTGAGATGAGGCTTGATGATTAATATTATCTGCATTATTCGGACTATTGTCATCATCTTCATTGTTATCTGTACAACGTTTCGGTCGATCTATCCCAGCTATGGTTAGCGGAATGAGAACAGGATACCCCCGTGGACTGAATAAAGAGTTAGGTTCAAAGTTCCGTGATGGCTCCCGATTACGACAAGAAGGTTCCCGATTACGACAAGAAGGTTGCCGAGTTCGAAAAGAAGGTTCCCGAATCCGAGATGGTTCCCGAGTCCGAGAAGGTTCCCGAGTCTGACAAGAAATACCTGAAGAAGGCCGGAGGGTACATCGGCCGAAACGTTGTACAGATAACAATGAAGATGAGGACAATAGATTGATGAAAAAGTTTCTCGTACGATCTTTATATTCAGAATGTCTTCGACGTTTACTCAGCACTTTATTTTGTGTGCAATTATAGTCCATTATAGTTTGTTGTTTACCGCCCTAAGGAAGAATTTTAAGAAAATGGCTATCATATAAACTTGCGGAACTGAACAGTGTTTACTTAACTTTATATTGTCTAAAAATAATTTACCGTATTTGACGGCATATAAGACGCACGGGCATATAAGAATATCATAAAATGTGTTATTAATAACAATTAAGTTCATTTCAAATAATGCACAAGCACAATTAAGAACACATTTTATGATATTTTCGTGTTAAAACATTCAGTAGTACTGATTCGAAAAAATTCGTATTTCCAGTGTAGATTTACGGTGAAATGAAAATGGCATTTTCAGCCGGTCAGATTCAGGAAAAAAAGGTTTTAGTGTATTTAAGCATGTATTGTTGAAAACAGTCTAGCTGTGTATTACACAAGCAGAAACAAGCTGTATAAAAGCAATTAGCAGTTTAGGACAGGTAAAAGTACTGAGCGTAAGCTGGATTAGTGAGCATCATAGAGAAGATTAGCCTAGGCCTACGGCAGGTCTCAAACTTCACCTACGATGTATAAGACGCAGGGCATTTTTTAGCCAAAATTTTCGAAGAAAAAAGTGCGTCCTATATGCTGTCAAATACGATACTTCTATGTCAAAACTAAATATTCAGTGAAGATTTAAGAATTTATAAGAATAAAAACTAAAGTAAAATATTCAGATAGAATTTTGAACCCATATCAGCTTGGGTTTTTTTTCCCGAATTGCACTATTCCGAAGTAACATAAAATGAGTATGTGTATCATTTTTATATTCACCGGTCTTTTAAAAAATGTTTCAACTGCAAACGCATAGTGTGCACGTCCATGTCATAATTGATGGTATCTGAAAAAATGATAAGATATTGGTTAGATGGAGTTACTATTACCACCTTCCCATGTCAACTAGCACCAAACAGGTGACAGTTAAAAATATGGGAAGTATTTCTGCCGGACACTATAGCATTCTCTTCTTCAAAAAGATATTAAAACCGATGGAGCTACCATTACCACTTGCCTATGTTCACTTGCACCGCACAAGAGACATTTTAAATTGTGATAAATATTTCTACTGCACCCATTTCTCTTTTCAAAAAGACATTAGCGAGATTGAGCTACCATTACCACTTGCCTATGTTAACTTGCACCGCACAAGAGACATTTTAAATTGTGATAAATATTTCTACTGCACCCTATAGCATTCGCTTCTTCAAAAAGTCATTAGCGAGATCGAGCTACCATTAGCACTTGCCTATGTTCACTTGCACCATACATATGACAGTTTAAAATATGAGAGGTATTTCTACCACACCTGTACAAATATTACTGGACCCTTTAACCTAGGTATATCAACCGTTCTAGAAGGAAAATCTTGAATTCAGTTCTAGACCCGGAGAGGGAGGGGTTCTGTCAGATCATTTATTTCTGCCCAAAACACGCTACATGAATAGTGCCCATGGAGGCGCGTGGTGTAATGGCCAGAGTCGTGTGAAATGGATTCGTCGACCCGAGTTCAAATCCTAGACGAGGCTGTCTACATTTCACATGGCGCTAATACCCCTGGGAAAGGTATGCATCCACCTGTTCTCCCTCCAGCTATGGGTAAATAGCAGGACAGACTGGACTCTTTAAATCTTAGGTAATCAATACAACTGCACATTTTAACACGAAAATATCATAAAATGTGTTCTTAATAACAATTAAGTTCATTTCGAATAATGCACAAGCACAATTAAGAACACATTTTATGATATTTTCGTGTTAAAAGATTCAGTTGTATTGATTCGAACAAGTTCGTATTTCCAGTGTAGATTTACGGTGAAATGAAAATGGCCGACCAAAACAGACGGCTTCCTCAAAGTGAAAGAAACAAGGGGAGGTTACTCTCATTTATGTTGCTAATGTTCAGATTACCGATAATCGTTACGCTAAGTGCGTCTCGTCGCTGGTATGATAGTTACAAATAATTGTCGCCATGAAATCTGACAGTCCTAATCATGCCTCTTTGTTCCTGATCTATAAGATGGGTGCGGAGAGATACAACACCCGATACGAAGAAGATGTCCCCCGACCGAAGAGAGTACGACAAAAGGCTTAGCAGAGAATAGACAATTTACAATATATTCGATTTTATGTTACGATTTTATGGGCCATCCTTTAGGCTTCATGCAAGAGCGCTTGGTAAGGAATCCTTTGGTTGTTCCTTGGTGCTCCTCAGTATTGCAAGTTTCTTCGTCAGTGATTGCAAAAGGACAGTATCAGTGATTAAGTTGTCAACTAGCCACGCATTCATGGCTGTTGATCGGCGGAGGAATAAACCACGTGACCCGGATTAGTCTATAAATTTATAAACTTATATACAATAATAATGGAGGCCCGTGGTCTAATGGTTAGAGTCGTAGGAAATGGACTCGTCAACGCGAGTTCAATTCCTGGACGAAGCTGTTGGAATTTCACATGGCGCTAATACCCTTGGGAAAGGTATGAATCCAATTCTCCCTCCAGCTATGGATGAACAGCAGGGCAGACTGGACTCTTTAACCATGGCTAGGTAACCAGTCTAGGAGAAGGAAAACTCTGAATTCAAACCTGTTAAATTCCGCTTAAGAAATTGACCTTGTGTCGCATCCTGCTCGTGCGGAGGGGTTGGTAAATATTTATACAAACAATAATGGGAAGCGCGTAGTGTAATGGTTAAAGTCATGGGAAATGGACTAATCGCCCCGAGTTCAAATCCTGGATGTGGTAATTGCATTTCACTTAGCGCTAATACCCTTGGGAAAGGTATGAATCCAACTATTCTCTCTCAGCTATGGATGAATAGCAGGGCAGACTGGGCTCTATAACCATGGTTAGGCAACCGGTCTAGGAGAAGGAAAACTCTGAATTCAAACCTGTTGAACTCCGCTTAAGAAATTGACCTTGTGTCACATCCTGCTCGGTGCGGCGGGGTTGATATATATATATATATATATAATATATATTATATATTATATATATATAATCAATGGTATGGTTTACACTCATAACTTGAAGTTTCATGGTATTCCAATCATCAGATGAGATCAATGGTTGAGATGTTAAAAACCAGTCGTGAAATGATTGAGATGTAAAAAACAAATTTTTTTAGCGTTTATATGAAGCGTTTTCACGCGATGGGAAATATAAAGCTAAAATTGTTTTTTTTTTAACTGTGGCTTGTTTAACGTTCATTATATATATATATATATTATATATATATATATTATATATATATTATATATATATATATATTTATATATATATATATATATATATATAATATATAATAATGCAACAAACAGAATAAGAATAAATAGGAAGACTGTCCAACACAGATGGAGTCATGCCTTTCCCAAGGGTATTAGCGCGAAGTGAAACGCAAACAGTCGAGTCAAGGATTTGAACTCGGGTCGCCGATTCTATAATAGCCGTTACGCTGAGAACGTCTCATCGTCAGTATCATAGTTATAAATCATTGTCACCATGAAAGCTACCAGTCCTAATCATTATTAATAACCCAATCACTGTCATTATATCAGCCATCAAAATTATTTTCTTGTTATTTCTGGACCGTCGAGCTTAACCCAAACCCAACCATCCACCAACCAATTCGATTTTTGAATGTTAATCAATTAGTTATTTGACTTTATCACAATCCAATTCGTTTCCGCTAGTCTGTTGTAACTGCGGTGATCTTTGAAAAAGGAAAACAATTATAGTCCTTCCTTGTTTTGTTTTGTTTTGTTTTTTGTTTTTCATAAGCGATTTATCCTTTTATTTTTGCCTTCAAAACAAAAAATCGAAATGTCTGTCCCTGTTGACCGGATTTAATGTTCTTTCGTGCCGCGATCCATTGATATTAAATGAATTCATGTCCATTCTCTCAATGTGGGACTGGGGACGGGGGGGATCAGAGCAGAAATTAGCATGAGGAATGGAGGAGAGGAAGAAGAATGAAGAAGAAGGAGATGAGAAGAAGAAAGAAGGGAGCGAGAAGAAAAGAAGAAGAAGGATAAGAGCGAAGAAGAAGAAAGAAGAAAAGCGAAGAAGAAGAAAGAAGAAGAGAAGAAGAAGAAAGAATGAGAAGAGATGAAGCGAGAGAAAGAATGAAGAAGAGAAGAGAAGAAGAAAGAGAGAGAAAGAAATGAGCGAGAAGAAGAAATAGAAGAAGAAGAAGAAGAAGAAGAAGAGAAGAAGAAGAAGAAGAAGAAGAAGAATGAGCGAGAAGAAGAAATGAGCGAGAAGAAGAAGAAGAAGAAGAAGAAGAAGAAGAAAAGAAGAAGAAGAGAAGAAGAAGAAGAAGAAGAAGAAGAAGAAAAGTGAGCGAGAAGAAGAAGAAGAGAAGAAGAAGAAGAAGAAGAAGAAGAAGAAGAAGAAGAAGAAGAAGAAGAAATGAGCGAAGAAGAAGAAGAAGAAGAGAAGAAGAGAGAAGAAGAAGAAGAATGAGCGAGAAATGAGAAGAAGAAGAAGAAGAAGAAAGAAGAAAAGAAGAAGAGAAGAAAGAAGAGAAGAAGAAGAAGAAGAAAGAAGAGAAGAAATGAGCGAGAAGAGAAGAAGAAGAAGAAGAAGAGAAGAAAAGAGAGAAGAAGAAATGAGCGAAAAGAAATGAGCGAGAAGAAGGGAGAAGAAGAAGAAGAAGAAGAGAAGAAGAAGAAATGAGCGAGAAGAAGAAAGAAGAAGAGAAGAAGAGAGAAGAAGAAGAAGAAGAGAAATGAGCGAGAAGAAGAAGAAGAGAAGAAGAAGAAAGAGGAAGAAGAAGAAGAAGAATGAAGGTGAGCGAGAAGAAGAAGAAGAAGAAGAAGAAGAAGAAGAAGAATGAGGAGAAGAAGGAAGAAGAAGAGAAGAAGAAGAAAGAAAAGAAGAAGAAGAAGAAGAAGAAGAGAGAAGAAGCGAAGAGAAGAAGAAGAAGAAGAAGAAGAAGAATGAGCGAGAAGAAGAAGAAGAAGAAGAAGAAGAAGAAGAAGAAGAAAGAAATGAGCGAAGAAGAAGAAGAAGAAGAAGAAGAAAGAAGAAGAAGAGGAAGAGAGGATAGAGGAGAAGAGAGAAGAAGAAGAAGAAGAAGAGAGAAGAAGAAGAGAAGAAGAAGAAGAAGAGAAGAAGAGAAAATCAAAAGGACAGATGAAGATCCAAGAGGCTGATCAGCAGTATGAAGGAAAAATGAAGGAGTGTATGAAAAATAAGAAGAAATGAGTAGAGACAAAGATATGAAGAAAGGAAAATGAAATAAAGTAGGAGAAAAATGATCTCGCGCTAGGGAAAAGGGGATAGACCCCCTCGCTGTCTGGCTGATACGGACAATAGGGCACTCCAAAAGTGAATGTAATAGCGCGAAACACCAGAACAGATTTAGCATGACGATGGAAGAAGAAGAAGAAGAAGAAGAAGAAGAAGAAGAAGAAGAAGAAGAAGAAGAAGAGAAGAAGGGGTTGAATAAAAATCCAAGAAGAAGCAGAAGAAGGGGTTGAATAAAAATCCGAGAAGAAGAAGAAGAAGAAGAAGAAGAAGAAGAAGAAGAAGAAGAAGAAGTCCAAAGGACAGATGAAGAAGATCCAAGAGGCTCATCAGTAGCATGAAGAAAAAATGAAGGAGTACATGAAAAAGAAGAAAGGAGTAGAGACAAAAATATGAAAAAAGGAAAATGAAATAAAGAGAAAAATAATCTCCTAGGTCTCGCTCTAGTGAAAAGGGGATAGACCCCCTCGCTGTCTGGTTGATACTGACAATAGGGCACTCTGAAAGTGAATGTAATAGCGCGAAACACCAGAACAGATTTAATCAAACCCACTTTGGAAGACTGGAGACCAGTCTTAAGGAAGTCTAGAAACGAACAAGTCATTGTGTCCCGATTACGCATTGGACGCACAAGACTAACGCACTCCTATATACTGAAAACAAGAACAACAACCACAATGTGAAACATGTCAAACACCTTTGACTGTTAAACACTTATTCATAGAATGTAGGTTTTTTCTCACATCCGAAACAGTTATTTTAATGCAAACAATATGAAAGATATATTTGAAAATGTCAACATGGAGGACATTCTATCCTTTTTGAGGGAAATAAAATTATACCATAGAATATAGACATGAACTTAATCAATACCATACAACATGAAAGATCTATTTGAAAATGTCAACATGGAGGACATTCTGTCCTTTTTGAGGGAAATAAAATTATACCATAGAATATAGACATGAACTTAATCAATACCATACAACATGATCCCCAATGATGTCAACACATTGTTAAAACCAATTACTAAATAAGTATGAATATAAATACACAACATATATTACTTCCTAACCGTTAGGCATGACATAACCCGCAGACGTTAAAATCAACCAACCAACTAGGACAGATTTAGCATGACGATGGAAGTAGCAGGAAGAAGAAGGGGTTGAATAAGATCTGAGAAGAAGAAGAAGAAGAAGAGAAGAAGAAGAAGAAGAAGGGAATAAAAGAAGAAGAAGAAGAAGAAGAAGAAGAAGAAGAAAATAATGATAAAGAAAAAGAAAACAATAATCAAGAAGAAGAAGAAGAAGAAATGAGCGAGAAGAAGAAAAAGAAAAGAAGAAGAAGAAGAAGAAGAAGAAGCAAGAAAAAGAAGAAGAAAATGAAAAATATGAAGATGAGGAGTAGAGTCAAAAACATGCCAAAAAGGAAAATAAATTAAAGTAAGAGAAAAATAACCTCCCAGGTCTAGTGCTAGTAAAAAGGGAATAGACTCCCTCGCTTTCTGGCTGATAAAGCACTCCGAAAGTGAATGTAATAGCACGACTGGTGTTTGAACCCGCTTACTACGATGTCGAAGTCCATCACGTTAGCCACGGTACTTCCCTCAGTAATGGTAATAGAAGTCGTTCTACTAGTCAAATGTATTTACCCAACCTATCTGCATGATGTGACACAATATCAATTTTAAAGCGGAGTAAAGTTGGTTTGAATTCAGAGTTTTCCTTCTCTAAGACTGGTTGACTAACCAATATTAAAGAGCCCTGTCTGACCTACTATCATCACATAGGATATAGATGTATTCCTTAACCTATGACCATGAGTGAACGTAAGCACTTGAAGATTACCAAGAAAAAATATTCCGTGATTTTTTAATAAAACCTGTTAAATGAAAGGTAAACAGCTCCGTACTGGATTTGAACTCGTTTCGCCAATTCCATTTTCTACGCTGCGGCGTTAAACGTTACGCTTAACGCTTCCCAAATCTAGTCTGAGTATGTTGTAATCCACGTTAGCCACGGTACATCCCTCAGTAATGGTAATAGAAGTCCTTCTACTAGTCATATGTATTTAGCCAACCTATCTGCATGATGTGACACAATATCAACTTTAAAGCGGAGTATGCAACTGAAATCAAAACGAAATAAATGCATATCAAAAATGAATAGTGGTTCACAATGATTCATCTAATAATAATAAAATTCAAAATACTCAACTCGTGTTGGGTTATTTTATACCGACGACGTTTTTGTTTTATTCATTCTTGTTGGGTATTCGAATTCTTGTTTTAAACTCATTTTGAAACACATTTTTAAAACTCATTTTTGAATCTATTTAACCCTATTAGGTACTACCACTCCGGTTCAGAGCAGAGCTGGGAGTAATGGCAATGAAGGGGTACTCCACACACACCCAGAGAACCAAAATTGGAAATTCAATATTTTTTTAATAACTCCACACTCTCCCAGCGAACCAGAGCAAATATATAAGTAAAGAAATAACAAAAGACTTAGAGATTTAGCTTTATAGTCTATTTCAGGGAGCTTCATTTAAGCTCGCCTTGAAAATAGACCTATAATGGCTGATAATCTCTGAACGTCGTTGTTGTTTTTTTTTACGTGTATATATTTTGTGCTTGACTTGTGCTTGCTTAGCTGTAAGAAGCAAGTGTCGTGCTGGGTGGCCATTGAGATCTTTAAACTGCGAACTGTGTGTTTGTTTAAATAAACTCTTGGGTGGTCGTAATGGAAGAGTTTACTTGCTCTGGGATTTTTGGATTATGATAGTATGAACTTGAGGTCTTATATATTAGGATTAAGTCTATAGGTATTCAAGTTATCGTAGATGGACTATTGTCGACTGAGGTAGCTTTTAGCATAGGTTTAGCGGGTAAACATGCTCCATCCCACAGAATGATGACGTACGTTAATATGACGTATGAGGTAATGAGGACATTGGGCCGCTATAGGATAAATGAATTTGTGTTATGCGTGGATCATATGGAAGTGGCCAAATCTCAACAGAGCAAGTGTGTTGAGAGGAAGAGAGGTCAGTGATGTGCTTTATCCATGGTCGCCGGTGGTGGTGAGTAGATGAACAGTACTAGTGCTTGTAGAGTGTGCTGCTGAAGACGATCCTGGGCACGCTAAGCGGATCAGCGATAGAGATAAACGCTAGATTGTGGGGAGCGGTTGTACAGAATGCTGCGGGTGATCCTGAAACAAGATCGTTGGAAACTATAAGACCTATGGGACGTAGGTGTGATGAGAAAGTTGTCAGCTGTACGGTCACGCCTGCGGACGGTGGCTATCACCGAAACGGATTGGCAAGGTAAGTAGTACTGGACGAAGAAGGCTAGCGGCGGTGGTATGAGTTGGGTTGTTGGTGTGTGGCTGGTTTGAGTGTTAGTTGTGTGGCGGGTGTGTGTATCTTGAGGGCGACGGGTATCAGGGAGCATTGCTGGAGAAGCAAAGGACGAACATCATAAGCGACTTGTTCTGGGGAGTCGATTGGTGGAAAGGCCACATCATGGACACCAGTGGTTGGGCCGAGCCAGCGAAAGACGTAGTTCTTATATCAGCTATGGTGCAGATGCAGGAGCTGCAGTAGAGACCGTCCCGAAGAATCATGGAGCGATAGGGACGGTATCAAGAGGAGATTTGTCATGGGTTGATATCCACGCTGACAGCGCGACATGAATGATGATATATATAATATATATATGATATTTGTGTGGTGTGTGTGGTGTTGTGGTGTGTGTGTGTGTGTCGTTGATTTTTCTTGTAAAGGAAGGTCATGCTTCTGAATATAGAATAAAATAAAATGGAAATTATCTGCCTATTAGACGTTAGAACCTCTGGAGTTTCATATTATATGGTTTTATAGGTGTGGGGTCCACTGTTATTCTACTCCATTTGTCTGTTGATTGGGACGACAGTTTTAGCGCGTCGTGAATGTGGAGCCTGGTTGGATCCAAGTCAATATAGTGGTTATATGACAGCACAATCGTGCAGCAGGTGTGGCTGGAGTGCTAGGCAGCCGCTGCTGACAACCGCACGCGAAAGACCATGAGGCAATAGTAGATCTAAAATGAGTAGTCGATGACTGTTAGTTGTTGGGTGAATTTGGGGAGAGTCTGAGCGGGCGAGGTAGTAGGGTGTGTTTGTAGTGAGTCTTTGTAATATCATATTTTACTGTGTGTGGCTGGGGAGGATGAGCTGGGTGCGGCAAGGACACGCCAGGATTCATGTGGCCTGCTAGCGCGGCGAACACATAGGTATATACAAGTATGAATAAGTAATAGGTGTTCAGGCTCCATATGGCTTTATAGCGTATGGGTGAAGATTGCCTAATAGCGTGAGAGTAAGGAATCTGGGAATGATACTCGTAGGTATATTCTGAGATATCTTATTTTACCGGGATGTAGGGGATGATTGTGTGGTGTGGTTTGTGATATGTTCTGGTGCTGTACCGAAACTACATCCACCGTTACTACTCGATCGGAATAATTTATGCCCTGGTCTCAAGCAATTCGTGGCTTCGTTATCTTCCATCACATTCTCGCACTTGATTTTATTTATTCATTGCTAACCTCAAGTTTTAGTAAAGATTGCTTCCAACGGCCCCGGTTCTTGCGTTATGTAGTGGCTATCCTCCAATCCTGCGGACTCATATGATCCCCTACTACGAAATGAGAATGCCTTGGTATGTATTGACTATTCAAGAAGACTTAGCGGTTTAACAGATGTGAATTTGGGGAAGGGCTAAGTGCATAGTTGATAGTTAAAAGTGTTGATTTATTAAATTGTGCTTGTATTCTATTTAAGGATTTCCTAATTGTTTTGTTTATTTAATGAATATAGGCAAAAATCTCTCTGGTCAACGTGAATCTTAATGAAATCCTTGCAAGATAAAATAATGTCCTTGTTGTCTTATTCCTTACCTTCCTCTTTGATGAGTACTAGAAGTATCGGCCTTTTAATGTAGAAAAAAACGTAACGAATGAAAGGACTACATCGACGGGAAGTGATTGGACAGAGTAAGTTTCAGATTGTTCTCCAGTTTTTTTTATGACCTTCCTCTTGTGGGTCAATAATCTTTCTTATCTTCCTATCTGTCTATCAAATCTTTTTTTATTCTGTATTGTCTCTATTTAGTTCATTAGCCCTGATCTACGTATTTAAAGTAGAAGATATGTTGTGGTTAGGTGCGTACAGTATAAAGACTTAAAATACTTGCCTGTGGGTACGGGAGGGTTGAATAATATATCTTGCTAGTATTGATGAGAATTGGGTTAAAGAAAGAGCATAAATGTGGCGGTGCAGTTTGTTGCGTTTGTGTTTGAAATTATTTCTAAGTCTTCCCAGTGGACAAATGAGAGAATAGATTAGTATTAGAGCCACAAAATGGACGTATTTTTTAGCTCTTTTTCTCTTACCAATTTAGTTGTATAAGCACTATAGTTGATAGTAGTAAGTTATAGTATGATATGAAGTCCTGTCGAGTCGAAAATCGACGGGAGAGTCCCAGTTTATATATAATTTGGGTAAAAGAAAGAAGCCATAGAGTCGGTACATGGTTGCGGGTTGATATAGTCGTATTTTTCGTTAAGGTGTGGGAACACGTGTGAACCCACGGCTAGAGTGGTGAGTAGATAGTATGTTAGGTAGTAAGTTATTAAGTATGGCTGCCGGTTACGCGAGAAAGTAGGGGGATAAATGCGCGCCGTTGAGCAGTGAATGTCCTGAGTCATAATAAAGTTACCTGTTATGGTGCCATGGGAAATATAGTCTGGTCTGGGAAGATTCGCTGGTTATGTCTGTTTTAATTTCATAGACATTTTTCAGTGAAGGTATTGCTATTACTAATAGCCCACCTTTTGGCATGCTAGGGGAAGGGGGGCTTGCGGAGATCGCACCCACTGATTCCTATCTGAGCATTATCATGAGCATGTTTTGTGACGCCTCGCACTACCGTACAAAATACTGTTGTATTCATAGGTGGGTTGTGCGATAGAAGGACGATACCCCCGGTCGCTCTGTCACGTGGGCACAAGGTGTGGACCCGGGGGGGTGGTGAGATTGAGAGACGAGATATTGACGTGTGGAGCCGTGTCAGAAGTGGCCCTAATTGGCCGCCGCTCTCTTCACCCAAATACTTCAAAATGGGTCGCTGGTGGCAAATTTCCTTAAAGAAAATGGCAGAAGAATGAATTGACCGAAGAGGAAAAAGAAAAGAGACAGGGAAATTTAATTATAAAAGTAGGTCATCAACGAGAAGAAGAAGAAGAAGAAGATCAGAGACAGAAGAAGAAAGAAGAAGATGTGGTTCGAGAAGGAAAGAAGCCATGATGAAGGAAGCGAAGGCATGAGAAGAAGAGAGAGCAGAAGAAGAGTGAGCGGGCGGAAGAAGAAGAAAAGCCAAGAAGAAAGAAAAAGAAGCAGAAGAAGGAGATGCCGGCGAGAAGAGCAGAAGAGAAGAGCAGAAGAAAGAGAGAAAGGGCGAAATGGCGAGAAGAAAAGAAAGAAGAAGAACCGAAGAAGAAGAAGAAGAAGAAATGAATCGAGATGAACGAGAAGCAGTGAATATGAGAGGACAGAGAAGAAGAGAAGATGAAGCGGAAGAAGGCGGAGATCGAAGAAGAATGAGAGAAGACAAGTAAGAAGGAGAAGAGCCCACGAAGAATGAGCGAGAAAAGAAGACATGATAGAGAAGAAATGATCGAGGAAGGTATAGAAGAAGCAGAAGAAGAAAGAACAGTGCGACAAGAGGAAGAAGAAGAAGAAGAAGAAGATCAGAAGATGACGCCGGACGGAGGAAGAGGAGAGAAGAAGAACAGAAAATGTAATCAGATTAACATACAATAAGACCAGAAGAAAGAGAAGGAAGAAGAAGAAAGTGATCGAGACAGAAGAAGAGAGAGAAGAGAAGAGGAAAGAATGATCGAGAAGAACGAGCCAGAGAGAGAAAAGAGAGAGATAGAAGAAGAAGAAGAGCACAAGAAAATGAGCGAGAAATATAAGACAGTAAAGAAGATGAGCGAGAAGAGCGCAAAGAGGAAAAGAAGAAGAAGAAAGAAGAAGAGACAGAGAAGAATGAAGAAGGAATCGAAAGGGTAAAGGAAAAGAAAACAAACACAAGTTTAAAAAAATAGATCGGATGGTACATGAAAAGAAGGAAAAGATTCTACCCTCCACACTAACCGCCCACGCAACGAAAAGTCGAAAGAAGCCCCCATAAAAAAAGAAGAAAAGAAGAAATGGAATTGCAGTAGAGTGGGAGAGTGGAGCAAGAAGAAGAAGAAGAAGAAGAGACGAAGAGAGAAGAACGAATGTCTACGGAAACGCAGAACCGCGGAAAGTTTTTGTATTTGTTGGTTTTTCTTTGTTTATTTTGTTTGTTTGTCTTTATTTTTTTTTTATTTTTTATTTTCTTTTTGTTTTGTTTTTTGTTTTTTTCTCGGCGTCTTAGTTTTTTTGATTTCTGGGTCAAGCGTTCTTTCACTAATGAGGATCGGCTCGCCTTAGAAATGAATGACGTCCGATGAGGATCTACGAGAGTTGAAACGAGACAATAATCATTTCAAGCTTTTGCTTGTCTTGATGTGAAGATCATTATTTAAATGTTGTGACCGACAAGAAGGAAAAAATAATAAAGTAAAAAAAACGTTTTTGTCCAAACGCTGGAACAATTAATGTTGATTCTTTCAAAGACATACTAATATTTGTGATTGATAGATAAGAACAGATTGAGAGTAGATAGATAGATAGATATGATATTTTTTATCTTTTTGGTTTAAGTTGTCTGTTTAGTTTCTTTTTGTTTGTTTGATTGTTTGGGGTTTGGGGTATTTTTTAATATAAGATTAGATGTTTTAGGGGTATCATAAAACTCTGGAAGGGTTGGGAATTAGGTATTAAAACTTTTGGGATATAGAGGGTATGATAAAATTCTGTGTTTTTTTGTCTGTTTTTTTATATAATGCAATAATACATGTAACCCCACACACACACACACACACAACAGTGGAGATTGCTTATGCGAAGTGCTGTTGCCAACACATCCGACATATATATATATAACGTATATTTATATTATATATTAATATAATTAAACTACCCCTCCATGCGATATGGGATGTGAAACATGGTAATGCTTTTCTTAAGTTCGGAGTTTAACCTCGGTTTAAATTCTAGAGTTTTCCTTCTCTGGACGTTGCCTAGGATTCACCCTAGCTGAGGGGAGAATAATGGGGACTTATACCTTTTCAAAAAATATTATCAGCTTGGGGTATGCAAACAGCATCGTCTGGATTTGTGAACTCGTCACGTCGGTGTCCAACCATTCATAAGTATCAAACACACGATATTCTAATTGGACTGCTCTAGTGTGCGCTATTTTACTCCATTGAGCTGGGGTGGAGAATAAATTGGATTCATGACTTTCCCAGAGTATCTATGGCGCTATGGAAAGCAAGACAGCGTCATTCGCAAGAGATTTGAACTACGTCTCTCGTCGTCCTCCTATTTTATACAGACGGTTTGCATTAAGCATTGTCAGCTTGCGGTTACATATACAACGTACATAACTGGGTTACAGGTCTAATTATTATCCTAGGATATTTATGCAATTAGTGTAGAATCAAAATGGCCGTTATAGTTAGCTACAGTCCACACTGAAGGATGATGACAGGTTGGACCTCAGTCCTATATCGCTTGATTGCTGCTCCTGTGTCGGTGGATACCGTGAGACCGGTCGGTAGGAGGCACCTCCGTTCTTCTTCGGGTTTAGATGTAAGTTCTCAAGTCAGTTAGAAGGCTAGGAGCCCCGGCTCGTAGGTATGTAAGTCCTCTTACTGCGCAGGATGTCTGGTTGGGATTGAAAATAAAAGTAACATCAAAGTAATCGAAAGTCTTGTGTTTAATTACCTAAAACTAACAATGACACATAAGGCTTCTGATAGAGGGAAATCCTAACAGAAACCAGATCCCGAAGTCCCAGAAAGTCCGACTTAGAAGAGACCAGGACCAAGATAGGTGATCAGAATAGCGCAAAGCCGGCCGAGAATGAAAGATACGAGCCAGAAGTAAGAAAGTAAGAAAGGGATACACAAAACACTATTTACTATAGTGAAAGGGAGATTGTTAGATTCATCCTTTTCTCATGCGTATAACCGTGTTATGTGAATATGCTTCATACAGCTCTACCGCCCCGCCTGCTCCCCGCGCCCCCCCCCCCCCCTGCGGTCCCCTCATGGGGCCAGGATTTGAATACTGACGCCTTGTGATGGCGTATGGGAGGTAGGTAAATAAAACATTTTTTGGCATATGTTAAAAAGTATTATTTGAGAATTATTGCGGAACTATGTCCTCTATGCGTTTATCTGGTTTATCTGTATCAGCGCGTCGTTAGCCTTCCATTGCAGGTATTTCTTGTCGGGGCTCGCTGAGTCCTTCGCGACGGCGTCGGGAACTTTCTTTTCGACTCGAGACTCTGTTCTGTCGTAATCGGAGGTCAAGCACGAACTTGAACTCAAAACCCTTTATTTAATCGGAAGGGGGTATCCCTGTTCTCTATTCCGCGTAACCATGAGCTGGGTGACAGGTGTAAGCCGTGTGTAACTTTATATTCTAATGTTAACTGTCGCTGAGAGATGTAGAACTGTCCTGTACAATCATACGCTGTTTGTCATTCCCTGACGGGGCGCCATGGTGGTCCAATTGGACAGATCCAGAGTGAATTTGGGAACTTTTAAACCTATTAGGTGTCTTTGGTTTTACCTTAGAAAACTACCTTTTTAGTTATGTATTCGCATTTTTTTAACTTGATCTTTGGTTTTGTTTGTTTGTTTTTTTATTTGGTTTGTGTTTTCTTGTTTTTTGTGTTTTTTTTGTGGAGGGCTTTCAGAGAAAGGGCTTAGAAGTTTGAAAACACCTTACGCAGTCTATGAAGTGGTATCTAACGACTCAGCGAGGTAGTCACTTCTCTTCACAGCCTAGAAACCCAAGGGAGATTGGTTATTGCGTCTGAGGTGGAGCGCCACACCTACCACAGCTCTTACTTTACCCCGCAAGGACAAGTGCTACTTCTGCTAACTATCTAACCATTGTAACCGACCGGCATGATGAAGAGAGAGTCTTTTCAATGCTCCGTAGCGTATTTTCTTCTCTTTTGTTTGTAAATTTATTTGAAATTTTTGTATCCAGCTCTTCGTAAAGATTTTTCGGGTGGTTTTGTTCCACACCATGTTTCAGTTTTGTTTAATTCAACCGTGAGCCCGATTGGCCTATTGCTTCGTGTGGAATGTAAATTAACGGATTAAAAATTTGCTTCTGAAGTTTTTAAAGAAATCAAAGTTGTCTCGTTTTTTATATCGTTGTTTAAGTGGCAATAGATATGGCTTATTGTTCATGTTTATTATTCCTCTGAACTGAGAACAGTTTTCAAGAGGCAGACGTACGATCGTATATAGTATGAGATTATCACAGGACAATGGGAACCTCTGAAATAAAATAAAATAAATTCGAGGACATTTTTTTTTTCGTTGTGAAGATATGTGAAGGCAATCATAAAAATTGATTTAAATGTTGATAATAGTCGTTACTTTAAAGTCTTAAAAATAGAATATTTTTTAAAAATCAAATAAACAAACAAAAAAACGGGAGTATTTTTTTTGCAATTGGAAGAAATATAAATTTGGAAATTAAAATTTATGCCCTTCAATTCTCGTCTGACAAAAAAAAACTGTCTGAAATTTTATGAGATTAATTGATTATATTATTATTTATTATTATTATTATTATTATTAGTATCTGTTGAATTAATGATCTTTTTTGCACAATTTAACTCAGCCTTCCCCCAAAGAATAAGATACCAGATGTGGAATTTAACTGCGTCTTTTCGTTTTCATCTCTTGTTAATCATTCCATCTCATTTCTTGTCACGTCCCTGTTCTTGATGTTTTTTTGATTTTCTTCTTTTTTCTCTTTTTTTCTCTTTTTCGTTTCCTTTCTTTCTTTCTTTCCTTTCTTCGGTCGTTCTTGTTTTTCTTTCTTTTTTTCTTTTTTTTTCTATTTTCTCTTGTTTCTTGTCTATTAATTTATTTTACTATTTATTTCGTGTTGTTTTCTTCGGTTCGTTCGTCTCTTTTTTTTTCCTTTCTCTTTTTTTTCGTTCTATTTTCCTGCTTGTTACTTCTTTCTTTTCGTTTCTTTCTTCAGTTCGTCTTTCTTTTTTTTTCTTTTCTTTTTCTTTCTATTTTCTCTCTTTCTGTCTTTCTGTTCTTTCGTTCTTTCTTTCGGTTCGTTCTTTTTTTTATTCTCTCTCTCTCTTTTTCTATTTCTCATTTTTTTTCGTTCTTTTCTTTCGTTCTTTCGTTTTGTCTTCGGTTCGTGTCTTGTTTTTCTGTTTTTTTTTCTTTTTTTTTTATATTTTTCGTCTCTTTCTTTGCTTCTTTCTTTCGTTCTTTCTTCGTTCTTTCTTTCTTTTTTCTATTTTTCTCTGTGTTCTTGTCTTGTCTCTTCTTCTTTCTTGTTCTCTTTCTTTTTCTCTGGTCGTTTCTTTTCTTCGTTTTCTTCTTTTCACTTTCCTCTGTTCTATTTTAAACCCTTTTGGTTCTTGTCTGTCTCTGGTCTTTTCGCTTTTCTTTGTTTTTTTTTTCGTTTCTTCTTTTCTTCTTCTTCTTCTTCTTCTTCTTCTTCATTCTTCTTCTTTCGTTTATCTTTAATCTGTCCTTTCTCTTAGTCGCCTTTTCTCTTTCTTTTTCCTCTTGTTTGTTTCATTTATTTCTAGTTCTTGTCTTTTGCTTTGTTATCGTTTCTCTTTTTTTCTTTTGCTTTATTTCTTAGACTGGCAACATGATTGTGAGTTGATCCTCACTGGGGCCCCATACATTGGCCTTGTGCACATGTATGTTGCGCTTAGTAAGATAATTATCCTTTTTCTTTTCTTTTCTTGATATTCCTGACCGCCCCTTAGCTTTTTTTTTTTTCAGTGTTTTTTTTTTTTTCATTTTCATTTCCTTAATTCTTTATTCTTTTATCTTTTCCATTTTTCCTTTTCCCCGGTATGTTTCAAATCGTTCCTTTACTTCCTTCTTTCTTTCTTTCTCTTTCTTTTTTACCTGTTCGTTTTTGTTTTTCTTTCCCTGTATGCTTGTTCTTGTCTTTCTCCTTCTCTTATTTCTGTGCCTATAAATATTTAATTTTCCATTTTTCTTAGCTTTCTTTTCCCATCTTTATTTGTTGTTTCTTTCTTTGTTTTCTCTTTTTTATTTTGTTCATTTTTCTTTCCTTTCTTTTTTCCTCCTTGCTCTTTTGTTTTTTTCCCCCTTTTTTTTCTCTCTTTCTGTTTTCAATGTTCATATTTTTCATTTTTATTACCTTTGTTTGTTCTTGTTTCTCTTTCTTTCCCTCTTGGCTGTTGCAGTTTCTTTTATTTCTTTTTCTTTCTTTTTCCTAGTTTCTTTTCGTTTCCTTTTTTTCCCTTTTCTCTTTTTTTTTCCTTTTTATTTTTTTTTTCTTCTTCTTTCTTTTGCGTCAGCATTTTCCTTTATTTCTTTTCCCAGTTTCTTTTCTTTTCTTTTTTTCTTTTTTTTCTTGGTTTTTTTCCTTTTCCCTTCTTTTTTCCTTTCTTGTGTCATTTTTTTTTCCCTTCTTTCTCCCTTTTTTTTTTTTTGTTCATTTTTCTTCCGCCTTTTTTGTTCTTTTTGCTCTTTCCTGTGCAAAATATCATTTTTTTTCCACCCCGTGGAGACACCTCGAAGTTTTTTTTACCCTTATTCCAGCGAAATTACAAGACTCTTTCTTGTCCAATCTAGGGTTTAAAAAGAGAATTAAACCACAAATCAAATGCCACACTATAGGCCATTTAAATTTGGGCTTTTAATAGAAGACCAACATGTTCGAACATTTCTTTTAAGTAACTTTTTTTAATTTAACTAACTCATCCGTGGCGTGTGACGTGTGTTCTTCTTGGTTTCTTTGTTTAGTGACAATATAACTTCGTTGGTTATTTAAATTTGGTTCTTTTCTTTCTATTAAGAGATGCATTTGGCAGACATGTTCTTAGTAGAAGACAAACTATAATTTTTTGGCAAAGACTATGTGACCATTGTTGGTGGGCTCGGAAAATACGTCAGGATCTGTATAGGATCAGTGTGTAGTATTGCTCAATCTAAAAGTCTCATCTATTCCGCCCGCAGCGGACATTTCTGCCAAATGATCGGGGAGTAAGTATCGGCAACCCGTGGGTAATTCTTTTAAAACTTTTGCTGTTTTTTTCTTTTTTCGTTTTAAAAGAAATGTCACGCTATTTTTTTTTCCTTTTTCTTTCTTTTTAAGTCTTGAAAATTTCTATCTTCTTCATTATCTTTTTTCTTTGTTTTTTCAAATAAAATTCCGTACCTCCTTCTTCCACCATCCCTCTCTTCCTCTGTCTCTCCTTCTCACTCTCAGTCACTCTCTTCTCCTCTCCTAGCTCTCTCTCTAATATATATATAATATATATTATATTTATATATAGTATAAGTATATGAGAA
>CM042168.1:27171325-27188825 GCA_023376005.1 Doryteuthis pealeii
TTGTTTCGCGCTTTCGTCCTTTTCTTTTTTTCTTTTTCTTTTTTCTATTTCTGTATTTTCTTTCTTTCTTGTCTTTTCTTTCTTTCTTTATTTCTATTATTCATTTCGTTGTTCTTCGGTTCGTTTCGTTCTTTTTTTCTTTCTCCTTTTTCTATTTTCTCTGATTCTTTTTTCTTTCTTTCTTTTCGTTCTTTCGTCTTTCTTGCGGTCGTTTTCTTTTTTTCCTTTTTTTCTAATTTTCTTCTTTCTTTCTTCGTCTTCTTTCTTCGTTCTTCTTCTATTTTTCTATTTTCTATTATTCTATTTTTTTTCTTCTTTCTTTCTTTCTTTCTTTTCTTCTTTCTCTTTTTCGCTTTTTTCTCTGTTCGTTCTTTTCTGTTGTTCTTTTCTTTTCACTTTTCTCTGTATTATTTTATGTTTTGTTCTTTCTGTCTCTGTCTTTTCCTTTTCTTTGTTTCTTTTTTTCGTTTTTTTCTTCTTCTTTTTTTTCGTTTATTTTTAATCTGTCTTTCTCTTTCTTCTTTCTTTCTCTTTTTATTTCATTATTTCTTTAGTTCTTTCTTTTCTTTTATCTTTCTCTATTTTTTTCTTTTGCTTTATTTCTTAGACTGGCAAACCATAACTTGTGAGTTCGATCCTCACTGGGTGCCCCATACATTCGGCCTTGCGCTACATCTAAGTGCAGCTTAGTAGATAATTATCCTTTTTCTTTCTTTCATTGATATTTTCTGACTCCTTAGCTTTTTTTTATTTTTATTTTTTATTTTTTTCGTTTTCATTTCTTAATTCTTTATTTCTTTTACTTTCCATTCTCTTTTTCTCGGTAATTTTCAATCGTTTCTTTACTTCCTTCTTTCTTTCTTTCTTTTTACCTTCGTTTTTGTTTTTCTTTCCTTTGCTTTTCTTTCTTGCATTCCTTCTTTTTCTTCCTATACTATATTTATTTTCCATTTTTCTACGTTTTTCTTTTCATTCTTTATTTTGTTTTTCTTTCTTTTGTTTTCCTTTCTTATTTTAGTTCATTTTTCTTTCCTCCTTTTTCCCTTTCTTTTTTCCCTTTTTTTCTCTCTTTCTTTCAATTCATTTTTTCTTGTTTTACCTTGTATTTCTTTTTCTCCAGTTTCTTTTCTTTCTTTTCTTTTTTTTCTTTTTTCTTGGTTTTTCTTTTCCTTCTTTTTCCTTTTCTTGTTCATTTTTTTCCCTTCTTTCTCCTTTTTTTTGTTCATTTTTCTTCCCCTTTTTTCTTTTTGCTCTTTCCTTCAAAATATCATTTTTCCCACCCCGTGAGACACACATTTTTTTTATTATTCCATGAAATCTACAAAGACATCTTTATTGTCAATTCAGGGTTTAAAAGAGACATTAAACCAAAAATACAAATGACACACTATAGCCATTTAATTTGGGCTTTATAGACAGACAACATGGTCGACATTTTCTTTTAGTAACTTTTTTTATTCAACTAACTCATCACGTGACGTGTGACGTGGTTTCTTGGTTTGTTTTTTTAGTGGCATATAAAACTTAGTTGGTTATTTAATATTTGTTCTTCTATAAGGATGGCTTTGGCAGCCATCCTTATAGAAGAACAAACTATAATTTTTACAAAGACTATGTGACCAGGAAAAAATACGTCAGGATTTCTGTACAGGATCAGTGTGTAGTATCTGCGCAATTCTAAGTCTCATCTATTCCGACATTTCTGCCGATGATCGGGGCGTAGTATCTGCACCCGTGGAAAACCCGGTTGGTAATTTTTTACGTTTTCTTTCATAAATGTCACATTCTTGCCTTTTTGCTTCTTTTAAGTTAAAATCTCTACTTTCTTTTTTCTTTGTTTCTTTCAAATAAAATTCCATTAACCTCCTTCTTCCCCCATCTCTTCTCTCTTCCTCTCTCTCTCTCTCTCTATATATATATATATATATATATATATATATATATTATATATATATAACATATCCGACAGTGTAAAGAAAATATATAATATAGAAAAAACACAACAAAATTAAGTCAAAGATTGACCCACCGACGCATTTATATCCATTATATTAAGCCCTGTTGACTGGGTTTATTGAAACCGAAAGTCGATCTTTGATTAATTTTTTTTCTCAATATATATCTAAAGTATTATATATATATATATATATATATATATATATATTATATATATATCATGCACACACACACAACACACACGTAAGAATAAAATTTCAATTTCTTTTTTTTGCTTTAAATGAAATTCCACATTCTCTCTCTCTCTCTCTCTTCTCTCTCTCTCTCTCTATCTCTCTTCTCTCTCTTCCTCACACCACACACGACACACGTCTCTCTCTCTCTCTCTTTCTCTCTCTCCTCTCTCTCTTTATATAATATATATATAATATATTATATATATATATAAATTTGGGAGATTATTGTTGCTTAATTAAAGTCATACCCAATTTGTTAACTAATTAATTTATAATTAAATGAATTAGGCCTCATCAGCAGAGCTATAGACAGGGCAGTGCTTTGTGCGTGATTCGAAACCCTAACTGTCAGGGCTGACAGGCGACAATAAAGCACTGCCCATGTCTAAGCTCTGCTGATGAGGCCTAATGGGCTGAAATGTACATACAGAGATTGACTTTTTCTCGATTTGTTACGCTTTACATTTAAAACCGAAGTTCACGCCTAATTCATTTAATTATAATTTAATTAGTTAACAAATTAGGTAAGACTTTAATTAAGCCACATATATCTCCCAAAAAATTGTCGGCATCGCCTTTCAAACATATTGTTGTTCACTTTCATATATAATATATATATATATATATATATTATATATATATATATATATTATATAATCCCGGCCAGAAGACCAGACCAATATTGATTAAAAAGAAAAAGAGAATCCGTCATCTGCGTGGATTTTGCCATCCGACCGACCACCGAGTAAATAACGAAAAGATAGACAAATACTTGGACCTTGGCAGAGAAATAAGAAAACTGTGAAAAATATGAAGGTGAAGGTCACACCAATTGTAATTGGTGCTCTTGGAATGGTCCCCGAAGGTCTGGAAAAGAATTTGGGCGAACTGAAAATCAGAAGAAGAATTGAAATCATCCAGACTACAACATTGTTAAGATCGGCTGGAATACCCAGAAGAGTCCTGGTGATCTGAGAAGACTTGCTGTCACTCGGCCTCCAGTGAACCAACTGGCTATGGCAGGTGTGAAAAACTCGATGATAACAACAATAATAGTATCTTTTCAGCTAGTATATTAGATCTGAGACCTGTCAGCTATTCCTTATATTTAAAACATTTATCATATTTTTCTCCAATTCATCAAACCTTGCCTTAAAAGAGTTCAGAGATGGAGCATTCACTACTGATGATGGTAGTTTATTCTATGAATCTATTACCCTGTTACTAAAATAATTTTGTCTTACATTTAATTTGCAAAATTTTTTTTGAAAGTTTTAATTTATGGCCCCTGGGATTGAGCAACGTTCAATAGATTAAATTTTGTTGAATAAAATCCATGAGTATTTCGATAGACTTCAATCATATCACATCTGGTTCGTCGATAAGCCAAACTCGGTCAATCTTACTAAGTCTTTCTTTATTCTAATGACATAAATGTTATGCTGCTTATTCTGGACACAAAATTTCTCATTTATCATATTTTTTGGAGAGGATCTCCGGGAAGATACTAATTGAAATCAAATTACCTGACAACGTTTACAGTCAGATCAGAATCACGAAAAAAGAAAGACGAAAAAAAAAAGAGTTATGAATAACGAAAAGAAAAAAATAAAGTACGATGTGAAGAAAGAAAGAAAGAAAGAAAAAAGAAAAAAACAGTTATGAATAACAAAAAGAAAAAATAGATAAAGTATGATTGAAAGAAAGAAAGAAAGAAAGAAAGAAAGAAAGAAAGAAGAGTTATGAATAACAAAAAGGAAAACATAAAGAAAGTACGATTTGAAGAACGAAAGGAAGGAAAAAGAGTTATGAATAGCAAAAAAAAAGAAAGTATGATTTGAAGAAGAAAGAAAGAAAAAAAAAGTATGAAAGAGCAAAAAAGAAAGAAGAAAGAAGAAAGAAGAATGAATAGCAAAAAAAAAGAAAGAAGAAAGAAGATTTGAAAAAAGATTGAAAGGAAAGAAAGAAAGAAAGAAAGAAAGTATGATTTGAAGAAGAAAGTACGATTTGAAGAATGAAAGGAAGAAAAAGAGTTATGAATAGCAAAAAAAAAAGAAAGTATGATTTGAAGAAAGAAAGAAAGAAAGAAAGAAAGAAAGAAAGAAAGAAGAAAGAAAGTACGATTGAAGAATGAAAGGAAGGAAAAAGAGTTATGAATAGCAAAAAAAAAGAAAGTATGATTTGAGAAAGAAAGAAAGAAAAAATAGTTATGAATAGCAAAAAAAAAGAAAGTATGATTTGAAAGAAAGAAAGAAAGAAAGAAAGAAAGAAAGAAAGAAAGAAAGAAAGAAAGTACGATTTTGAAGAAAGAAAGAAAGGAAATCTGAAAACACAAAAGAATGAAAGAAAACGATATAATCAAATAACCGACTCGATCGAGAAAAATAAATAAGAAAAATATGACAGTGAAAAGAGTTGTAAATAAGAAAGAGAGAAAAATAAAGTACGATTTAAAGAAAGAAAGAAAAAAGAACAAAAGAAAAGAAGAAAAAAGAGTTATGAATAACAAAAGAGAAAAATAAAGACAGCAGGATTTGAAGAAAGAAAGAAAGAAAGAAAGAAAGAAAGAAAGAAAGAAAACCTGAAAACACAAAAAAAAATGAATGAAAATGATAGGATCAAATAACAGACTCGATCGGGAAACGAAAGAAATCGAAATGGATTCCTTATCTAAAGAGCACAACGAATCTCTCAAAATATTTGGACTGTAATGGCCGACGTTTTGTCGATGATGTCGTTAGGCGGGAAAAAATGTAGGAATCCGCGCATCTTTAATGGCCATTTTATGTCACATTCGCAGTTGATAAAAATCGCCTCTAAATGCTGAATTGCGACGCCGAATCTGACGACGAGCTACTTTCCTAGGGAAGAACTAAACAAACCAGACGATAGCATCACTTTTCCATTTGGGGCGGAATCATTCGATATTTCCGATTACTTTGGCAAACATGGAATTGTTTGCTGGTGGTATGGACCCGAGAATGGGATAAAGAGGCTTTTTATACCCGCCCGTGTATAATTAAAAACTATTGTGCTTCTAACCATAGGGGCCGGTTTAGCTCAGTCGGTAGAACATCCCGCCAGGAATCGCAAGGTTCCTGGTTCGATGACTGTCCCCGCCAACTCAGTTACTGACAGTTTCTCACCAATGCGATCTTCAGAGCAAATGTCTAATTTGGTCTGAAGATTGCATACGCGAAAAACTATCAGTAACCAGGTGTTTACTCCATGTCCACGCTACCTTAACATCAATATAAAAGTTTTATCAATGATATTAAGTACTGTCTACCTACAAATATAGCACCAATATTATCTACAATATATATATATATATATATATATATATTTATTTATTTATTTATTTTACAATGTTTTCATACAAACTGTGATTGAGCACTGTATTTTCTTTGTTTCATCGCAAAAAAAAAATTTTGTTTTACATATACTATATATATATATATATATATATAATATTCGTAGGTGGGTTACCAGGTAATTTGGTGTGAAGATGATTCTAAGCTGGTCCTTTCTTCCAACGGTAAAATGTTAGAGCGTTCATGTCCAATTTGAGAGCTCGATACCATTCTCAATAAAGATAGCGGTCTGATGAAGCTCATGGTTATATTCAGATACCTGTGAGTGGAAATGGTACCTTAACCGCATAATAGCCGATTTTAAGCTTTTTTCTTTAATATATATATATATATATATATATATATATATATATTATATTCAAACAAATTTGGTTAAAAATAATGGAATCCTTATTGCTCTCAAGTTTTTTTCTTTCAAGTTTTCTAATAATTTTTATGTTATCATCTTGAAAGGTATTAATGAGAAATACGTACGTAAATCCCTTGGTTTCAATTGGGTAATCTAATCTGTACGGTAAATGGGGAAGCTGACATTAGGTGTGGCGCTCCACCTCTGAAAATAGCGTACCTGGTCTAGCGCTAGCGAAACGGGGATAGACTTCATTGCTGTCCGGCTGATACCGACAATAGGCTACTCCACCAACTATACTTTTACTTAAAGAGAAAGACCTATCTCGCCATTATTGGGCATGTTGCTACGTACTGATATAAGTTCGCTTGCGTCTAGGTGTTACGAATTTTGTGTGACCATCCTTTAGGCTTCAAGCAAGAGCGCTTGTCCAGCGGAAATCCTTTGTGTTATGCAGAACGCGATCCTTAATAAAGAATCCTTTGGTTGTTCCTTGGTGCTCCTCAGTCTTGCAGGTCCTTCGTCAATGATTGCAAATGGACGTCTCTCAGTATCAGCGATTAAGTAGTTAACCAGCCACGTATTCGGGCTGTTTATTGGTTGAGGTTTAAAACCATGTGACCTCGCTTAGTCTATAGATTTAAGTGGTGTATTGTAGCACGGCTTATATACAACAAATAATCTAACACTGGGGAAGAGGGTGTAATAAAGATAAGATAGGTAGAGGCAAAAGAAATTGTCTCAAGAAGAATTTTTGTACGAAATATACATGGTGCACCAGTTATTTTAGAATATACATTCAGCGGATTATAAATTGAAGGCGGCCTAATATTATGTTCCGTAGATTGTGCCAAATTTAGATTTTCTCGTTTCTCTTAAATATATTAAGACCACTAACCGTATAGTCATCTGAAATATAAAAGTGTGTGACAGGCAGATAGATAGATAGATAGATAGATAGATAGATATGAATACACTTAGAAGAAAGAAAGAAAGAAAGAAAGAAAGAAGACGTGAATAGGCTTAGAGATAGATAGTTGAAGGTACGTGGTGTAATGGTTAGAGTCGTAGGAAATGGACTTGTCGACCCGAGTTCAACTCCTGGGCGAAGCTACAGTTCACATAGCTCTAATACCTTTGGGAAGGTATGAATCCAACTACTCTTTCTGCAGATATGAGTAAATAGTAGGCAGATTGTGCTCTTTAACCTTGGTTAGGCAACCAGTCTAGGAGAAGGAAAACTCTGAATTCAAACCTGTTAAACCCGCTTGGTGTAATCACTACTAGAATAGGGTCAGTCTTAATTAGTGATCTATTTCACTAATTAATTCTAATAATAGATAGATAGATAGATAGATAGATAGATAGATATGGATAAACAGAGAAAGAAAGAAAGAAAGAAAGAAAATGTGAATAGGCTTAGAGATAGATAGATAGATAGATAGATAGAGAGAGAGAGAGAGAGAGAGAGATGGATAAACCGAGAAAGAAAGAAAGAAAGAAAGAAAGAAAGAAAGAAAACGTGAATAGGTTTAGATATAGATAGATAGATAGAGAGGGGGAGATAGAGAGATAGAGAGAGATATGGATAAACTGAGAAAGAAAGAAAGAAAGAAAATGTGAATAGGCTTAGAGGAGAGAGAGAGAGAGGAGAGAGAGAGAGAGAGAGAGATGGATAAACTGAGAAAGAAAGAAAGAAAGAAAGAAAGAAAGAAAACGTGAATTTGCTTAGATATAGATAGATAGATAGAGAGAGAGAGAGAGAGAGAGAGAGAGAGAGAGAGAGGGGGGTGGAGATAGAGAGATAGATAGATATGGATAAACTGAGAAAGAAAGAAAGAAAGAAAAACGTGAATAGGCTTAGAGATAGATAGATAGATAGATAGATAGATGTAATTAATATTCTTAAAGGGGGAATCATGACTGGTTTTCTCAAATGAGAAAACAAAATCCTATCTTGAGTAGAGGATCCGAGAAAAATGACCTTCACGAGTTTAGAACGTGATTAAAAAAAAGTCAACATAGATCCGATTTAAAAATTTTAATTTTACCAAAAGAAACAAGTATATTTGTCATTTTGTTTTGTTATTGCCACCACTTTGTTGTTTTTTTGTTTTGTTTTTTAAGATTATACCATTCAAATGATGGCCTTTCGCAGCTATACAATCTTGAAGCCTTGAAGTAAATACAGAGTTCGTCAGAATAATCTCTAAGGTTTGGAACTTTAATGGTTGATTAATGATGCTATGAAATTATATGAGAATTGGTGTAAGGTCATAGAAAGGCAGGGAAAATACTTTGATGACTGAATAATGATGCTATGAATTTATATGAGGGTTTGTGGGGCGTGTGGTATAATGGTTAGAGTCATAGGAAATGGATTCGTCAACCCAAGTTCAATTCCTGGATGAAGCTGTTTGCATTTCACATAGCGCTAATACCCTTGGGAAAGGTACGAATTCGATTCTCCCTCCAGCTATGGGTAAATAGCAGGGCAGACTGGGCTCTTTAACCTTGGTTAGGTAATCAGTCTAGGAGAAGGAAAACTCAGTATTCAAACTCGTTAGACTCCGCGTAAGAAATTGACGTTGTGTCGCATCCTACTCGTGCGGAGGGTCCTTGTACAGTCATAGGAATGCTGGGAAACTGAATAATGGTGACTGAATAACGATGTTATGAGTTTGGCGTGTATGTTTCGGATTGCATCCGGATCTCTACACCCGAGGATATGTTAAAATATGAAAATAACTTGATTGTTATCACTGTACACATACTCTCTCTCTCTCTCTCTCTCTCTCTCTCTCTCTCTCTCTCTCTCTCTCTCTCTCTCTCTCTCTCTCTTTTAATTAAAGTTGCATTCTTTGGGATTTTAAAATTTTAATCTTTTAAAATCTTTTTAAATTAGAAATTTTTTATTTTTTTAAACTGAATATAAATAAGTTTATTATTATTATTATTATTATTATTATTATTATTATTATTATTATCATATGCGATTTTAAGCTCATGTGTACAAGTAAATGCGTTTTCAATCATAATACTACTACTAATACTAATACTAATACTATACTACTACTAATAATAATAATAATAGTTTTTAGATGTGTATATGAAATAATACTTAAATTAAAAGTCTGTAAAAAACTCTAAAACGAAAATAATTTCGAGACGCCCGAACGATACGCACTTTTAAAGAAACATATTTTGGAAGACGCATTTATCATTATTATTACATGATTCACAAATTTGATTGAAGTCTGAGTGACAACAAGTCTCCCAGGAATCCAGGACCCTTCAAAGTATTCTAGTTGATTTCAACAGTGCTGTGGTCTGGATAATATTGATTCTTCCTCTGATTTCCAGATTTTCCAGTCTCTTTTCAATGTCTTTGGAGACCGTTCTAAGAACACCAACTACAATTTATTATTTTCACTCCCTTTGAGTTTTTTCCACTGGAGTCTGAGTGACAACAAATCTCCTCAGGTCTTCAGGACTCTTCTAAGTATTCTGGCAGATTGCAGTAGTGCAGTATTCTGGATGGTCTCAATTCTTCCTCTGATTTCCAGATTTTCCAGTCTTTTTCCCAAGCATTTTGGGGCTGTTCCAAGTGCATCAACTACAATTGGTATCTCTTCGACTTTCATATTCCATATCTTTTTCAGTTCTCTGTCAAGGTCCAGGTATTTGTCCATCTTTTTGTTTTCCTTCATCTTCACCCTGTGATCTGCTGGGACTGCAAAATTAACCAGCTGACAAGTTCTTTCTTTTTTGTTAATCGACACTAGGTCTGGTCTTCTTGCTGGGATAAGGTGACCCGTTTTTATCTCAAAGTCCCAGATAATTTTATGCGTTTCATTCTATTATTATCATTATTATTATTATTATTATTATTATTATTATTATTATTGCAAGATACAGTTAAATTCAAAAACTTTTTCAAATTTAATAAAGATGAATATATGACAATTTCAGATTTGTAAATATTTTTTTCATAAAAATCTAAACTTTAGATAACTTTAAATATATATCAAAGAGAGAAAAAAACTATGTATAAATCAATGATATCGGGCATTTATTTTATAAAAAAACTTCTTTTAAAAAGCTCGGTGGACCATCATTTTTTGGTACCTAGACTTTATATATATATATATATATATAAATGAGTTCATATAATTTTATCTAGAAATGATACTGACTATAAATTAAGTACTCATTGACAAACTTGCTTAATTCACAAAATTGCTGTGACGTAGGCAGTGGCGTAGTTTCGGTTACAGACAAATAGTGACTAAATCAACATTATATATAGATTGTTGTTGTTGTTGTTATTGTTGGTGTTGCAAGTTTTTCTCATCAGCGTTAACTGGTGATATTTCACTGGAGTCAGAGTAACAACAAGTCTTTTCTAGTCTACTGGTCTCTTCTGAGTATTATAGCTGATCCTAACAATGAAGTTGTCTGGATAGTCTCGATTCTTCCTCTGATTTGCAATTCCTCCAGTCTCTTTTCCAACCCCATGGAGACCGTTCTAAGGGTACAAACTACAACCGCCCTGTCGGTGGGGTGTTAGAATGCACCGACTGCACCTCTGCAGAGGGGTAAGACTCCCCCAATGGGGCCACCTGTTGGCCGTGGGTGGCGACCCGTGATGCTTAAGGATAGTCCAGGTGGATGAGTAGTTCATGACATGCAATACTCCACTTTGGCCCTATCTTGGGCTAGACGGGCGGTCGGAGAGGCCCCCTCCGATCAATCGGCTGGTCACGTCAAGCCCTAGGACCTATATGATTTTTCCAACCCTATTGCCCTTATGGCAAAAAAAAACTTTTTATCATATGGGTGCTAGAAGGCGGTGGCTGCGGGTCTACATGTCCTGGGAATGACGTTAAACTCTATCTGATGGTGAGGTTCCAGTTTTGGAGGTTTGGGGAATGTGGAGCACCCCTTCATCACCATTGCTCCCTGGTCCACTCTGACCCGGAGTGGTAGTACCTGTTAGGGTCCCATCTATGGGTTAAATAGAAAAACGTATTTATAAAAAAATGTATTATCCATTAAGAATTGATTTATTTCAAAACTTTATCGGCATTAAATGACCCACTGAGGTTGATATGCCGTAAAACAAAACAAACAAACTACAAGTGATATCACCTTCGTCCTCATGTTCCACATTTTTTTGTTTCGTTTTGTTTTTGTTTTGTTTTGTTTTTTGGGGGTTTTTTTTGCGGGGTAGGGTAGTTCTCTGGCAAGGTTCTGGCATTTGTCAATCTTTTCGTTTTCTTTCATTTTTACTCTGTGATCCACCGGGATGGTAAAATCTACTAGTTGACAAGTTCTTTTCTTGTTAATAAATACTATGTCCGGTCTTCTGGCCGGGGTTAGGTGATCCTGTTGCATAATTTATAAGCGGTTTATAAATTATGAACGTACCTGTAGTTAGAATTTTGAATTGGGGTCAGTTAGATTTAGAATGACGGGGTCCATAGAAAGTTACCCAACAGTTGTTGACGGGTACTAACCTTTTGCTCGACCCCTTGAAAGGGCGCGAGATAGTTTAGTTTATATTAGGCAGAGATTTCAGAGCGAACGGACGTGTAGGTTGTCGCTCTGAGCCGATCTGAGTGGAATCAAATGGGCAGAGTTGCGAAATAAAGTTTGATCAAGAAAACAACCAAGACTTGTTTGTTAATTAAATATTAAAAACAATGATCAGACCAACACGAAGAAGAATCAACAAAGAAGAATAAACCCCCAGCCAGCAGAGAAGTAAGCCCAACCAGAGAAGATGGCGATCAGACGAGTTAGCAGGAACCAGCAGAAGCAGAAGTGTAACAAGTAAGACCATCATCATCATCATCTACCCTATCTATCTAACTGATTGTCTGTCTGTCTGTCTCTCTCTCTCACACACCACATACACACTCTCTCTCTCACACACACACACTCCTCTCTCTCTCTCTCTCTCTCTCTCTCTCTCTTCTCTCTCTCTCTCTCTCTCTCTCTCTCTCTTATATACCCGCAGAAGCAGAAGTGTAACAAGTAAGACCATCATCATCATCATCAACCCTGTCTGTCTGCTGTCTGTCAGTCTGTCTGTCTGTCTCTGTCTGTCTGTCTGTCTGTCTGTCTCTCTCTCTCTCTCTCTCTCTCTCTCTCTCTCTCTCTCTCTCTCTCTCTCTCTCTCTCTTATATACTCGAGAAGGGCTATATAACAATCCGTCTGTATCCCGGTCCCATAGAATATTATGTGTCTCATTCTGTAGGACGCATTCCGGTTTATGCATATACTATTTGGTTGCATTGTCAAAATCTAATTTTTTGCACAATTCCAAGTGGATCCCCTTTCCAGCCCAATCGTGCCTAGTCGTGTACGCTCTTTGTGCTAGTTTGCTGCATTCGCTTATTACATGGTTGATCGTTTCATTTCTGTTTCCTCACATCCCACACTTGCTGTTCTTTTGTGTCTTTTATCTATTTTCGCTTTGATATAATAGTTCTTACGACATTGTCTTGTGCTGCAATTATGAGGGATGTAGTTTCTCTCTTGGGGTTTCCCGCTCTTAACCATGTCTGTGTAATGATTATCCTCGTAAAAGCTCGTGGTGAAATGATAACTGTCACAGTAAATGGACACGGTGAGACAAGTTCAAATTCTGGACGTGGTTGTTTGTATTTCACATAGCACTAATACCCTTGGGAAATGTATTAATCGTATTATTCCCCCTCCAGCTATGGGTAAAATAATGGGACAGACTGGGCTCGTTAACCTTAATCTCTCCACACGGGCAGGATGCCACACAATGTCAATTTTTAAGCGAAGTTTAACAGGATTGAATTAAGAAATTTCCTTCTCCTAGACTGGTTGCCAGTCTAGGAGAAGGAAATTTCTTAATTCAGTCCTGTTAAACTTCGCTTAAAAATTGACATTGTGTGGCATCCTGCCCGTGTGGAGAGATTGAGTAAATATATATATTTTCATACCTCCGAAGCAATATCCCATCTACAGAAACTGATCTCAATATACGCGTAGAAAAAGCATGGACTGATATTGACAGATTATCGATCTCTCTGATGAAATAAAACAAGAATTCTTCAAGTCTGTAGCCATGTCATTACTACTGTATGGTTGCACCACTTCAACTTTAACGAAACACTTGGAGAAAAGATCTAGATATGGACTACACAAGGATTCCGAATAAATCCTGGAAGAAGCAGCCCTCTAAACAGCAGCTGTACGGCAATTTTCATCCCATCTCGCAAGCTGTCTAAGTAAGGCGATCAAGACATGCTATGCACTGCTGGAGAAGCAAGGACGAATTGCTAAACGACGCACAGACAAACCAGTATTGACTGACCAGCAAAAACTTACATTCACCAGGGATGTTTGGACACTGTATGCCGTCTAGAGTGTTTATCAAACGTGATGGCCGATATACACGGACGGCGAGAAAGAGAGAGAGAGAGAGAGAGAGAGAGAGAGAGAGAGAAAAAGCAAAGAAGTTTGAGCTGTCACGCACGCCTTGATGATGATGATGATGATGATGATGATCCTTGCTTTTATCACAAAAAATCTTGGTAGATACACTCTTTGTTATAACTATTATTTTATAACTAGTTTTACTCCACCTTATCATTACAGTCTCCAACCTATCATTGCACAATATCAATTAGTATAGTAGGAGCTCTCAAAGTTTTTTGGGGTTTTTTTTCTGACGAGAACAGAGCCCCTTTGATACGAATTCTGAGTTTTCCTTCTCCTAGACCAGTTGTATCCTACTATGTACCTATATATGCAGGGAGAATAATTGGGTCCGTACCTTTCCCAAACAGCCGCGTCCAGGATTTGAACTCACTATTACACCACGCGCCTCAACTCACAATATTATTTCACGATATTATTTTATTACTAGTTTAACGAAAAAATTATAGTTAAATTATCTGACCCTGGCACCAGAGGGCGAATCGACAATATTCCATATTGTCACCTAAATTAAATTCCTTAACGAAAGTCACTTATTGTGTTGTGCAGTCAACCAGCGAGTCGCGTTTTTCAAGCGCTCTCTTTACCTTCTTCACCCTCAGTACTTATAGTGTTGGGCAGTCAACCAGCGAGGGTGTTATCCAGCGCTCCCTTTACCTTCATCCTCAGCAAGATAAGTCTTGTAGCAAACGCCATCAAGTTTGCAACTTTTTGTACCTTTTTGAATATATGTTTTGTTTTTTTATCTTCAATTGTTGTTCTCGTTTTCTTTCATCCGAATTTACTTGCTTCCACCTGGGAAATTATAAGAGTCCCGCAAATTCCTTTTAAGTTTTACTTGAGCTTTGGTTAAATCGAACTTAACGGACATAAATTCCATCATCGTATGTCACCCCACCGAAAGAAAAAAAATACTAAAAATCAAGAAATTAACCGAATTTAATGAAATTTTCAGTGTTGATACATTAATGAATAAAAGATATAATTCATCAGTTATTTTATTTGAAAACTTTTACATTTTCTCAGGTCAATTAACTTTGAACAACGTATGTTTGTGAATCTGTGTTACGCCTGAAAGATTCGTGATTCAGAGTTAACTGACCTGAAAAAATGTAAGAGTTTTCACATAAAAGAACTAGTGCATTGTATTGCTTATTCATTAATATATCAACACTGAACATTTCAGTTGGGTTAATTCCTTGATTTTTAGTATTTTTTTCTTTCGGCGGGGTGACATACAATGGTGGAATTTATGTCCGTTAAGTAGGATTTAACCTAAGATGGAGTAAAACTTAAGGGGCATTTATGGGACTCTTATAATTTCCCAGTAGTAAGCAAGTAAATTCAAATGAAAGAAGACGAGAATAACAATTAAAGATATTTTTAAAAAAAACATTTATTCAAAAAGGTACAAACGGTTGCAAAGGATTTAACACCATCTTATTATTACTGGTTTTTATTACAACTGTGTTCGATTGCCAAGGAAAACTACTTGAATGTCAAAATGGCGACAAAATACATCTTTATAAACAAAACAAAAATGTCGAATGGATACGTTTGCCTCACGCTGATGAATCCGGTTTTCATACGCCGGCTTAAACTCCTTCCACAGACAGAAAGGCGACAATCTCACCCACTCGGCAGGTGCATATAACTCTGATTATTTTAAGCTTGTCATTCGTATCAGTGAATATTTAAAAGATCGTTAAAAAAAAAAAAAGAATCTGTCAGTATAGTTAGAATCGCGCATGCGTATCACTGCGTCTACACGTTTGCGCATGTTCAAAAATCTGTACGAACCCTCGCGTCGTCCTGTGAACTGTGTATATTTATGAGTGTTCATACACTTCTTTACGTATGTACGCGTCCACACACACATAGACACGCGCACACACATACATACCCACACACAAGTTGGAAAAATAGTCAGTCACTAAAGGTAAGACCGCGCATGCGTATCACTACATCTGCGCGTTTGCGCATGCTCAAAATCTGTACAAACCCACGCATCATTCTGTGAACTGTGTATGTCTACGAGTGTTCATACAACTCTTTGCGTGTGCATGCGTACACACTTTCATACACACACACAAGCACACACACACATACACACAAACACAAACACACACATACACACAAACACAAACACACACACACACACACACACATACATACAAACACACTGGCGAAAACTTTAAAAACTGTATCTGTCACAATAGGTAGAACGGCACACGCGTATCATTGTGTCTGCTCCTTTGTGCATGCTCAAAATCTGTACGAACTTCTGCGTTATCCTGTGAACTGTGTATTACAGTAGGGCGATTTTTCACTTTAAAAAAAATATCAAATTGTCTATCTAAGCGAAAGTTGTGTGTTAGTATACTGAATACTGATACCAAAAATTAGATATTTTATTTGCACCATTGTGTGAGGAAATAGCATCAAAGATCGTCTACTAAAATGCACTTAAAATCCTCGTTTCAGCAAAATTCAGCCTTTAGAAAACGAGGATTTTTTAGTGCATTTTAGTAGACGATCTTTGGTGCTATTTCCTCAAACAATGGTGCAAGTAAAAGATCTAATTTTTGGTATCAGTATTCAGTATACTAACACACAACTTTCGCTTAGATAGACAATTTGATATTTTTTAAAGTGAAAAATCAACCTACTCTACAGTGTATGTCTACGAGTGTTCATACAAGTATACACGTCCACACTCACATACACACACACACACACACACACACACACACACACATACACAATCACACACATGCGAAAGTTGTCAGACCAAAGAAATAACTATCTCTTAATAACTATCTAGTATCTGGTGGACGGGGTAAGATAGAAGGGATTTTAAAAATGACTGGCAGTTTAATCTGACTTCTTAAGAAAGGGGTTATATTTTTCAAATACTTGAAAATAAATTTCGCATCTTAGCTCCTATGCTAGAGTCTCGTTTACAACGAGATTTGTCGTCTGCATTGTGTCATTTTTTTCTTCTCTCTTCTCTTGACAGTCTTTTGAGAATACAAATCTGATTTGGAGATGGTATCATACAAAAGTTAATAAGATATGATGTCATTGAATTAGATTCCGATAGGAGACACTTGAAATAAAAAGAAAGACAGGAAAGGATTAACTTTAAAAAAAAAAGAAAAGAAAGAATTAGATTTAATTTAAATTAGAACAGGCTTTGATTTTATATATTTATTTATTTATTCATTTTTTTTAAAATATTTTTGAAAATTTGATTTAATTTTATTTATTTTTTGACGCCGGTGTTGGAGAGATAATCCCGACAAAGAAAGAAGATTAGATGTTTATCCGTTATTCTTTAATCCTTTGAATAACTATTTTTATTATTATTATTTCCTCTCGTCTGTTAACGTTTCTGTCAATAAATACATTTCTGATGCTTGATTAACATCCTATTTTTTATTTTGTTTTATTTATCTTTGTTTTTTATTCATTTATTTATTTATTTATTTTGGTAATGAGAGAGCAATGTTGTCTTTTGTCTAATAATAAATGCGAATGTCTGTATTTTGTAATGTCACATCTGTTAATAATGGAGATTCGGTCTCTTTTTGTCTGCAACTGAAACTACGTCACTGCTACGTCACAATTATTTTTTTTAATTCTATGAAAAATCAATTAAGAGTCAATTTTTTTACGAATATACGCATATATATATATACATACATATAAATATATAATATATATAATATATATATATATATATAAAGGTATATATGAATGACCTACTTAATTTTCACAAATTAGGATCATCAGGGTTAATTGTAATGAATTAATCAAGAAATTGATTTGTTAAAGACAATTGCGGAAGTGAATAGAACAATGTATAGCCGTCGAAAACAGTTTCGTAGTAAAGATGAACTGTGAAACTGTTTTCAACGGCCATAATTGTATTATTCTCATCCATAATCGTCTTTAATTAATCAATTTCTTGATTAATTCCTTACAATTAAACCTGATATATGATCATGTAAGAGCTGTTTAAAATATTGTCAAGTGTGGTGTAATCTAGACTATTGGGACCATATTACCTTTAGGTACCCCTTTTTGATCTCGATTAAGAAAG
>CM042168.1:27193825-27236325 GCA_023376005.1 Doryteuthis pealeii
GTGGCCCGTGCTTTAATAATATCAGTAACTGTCGGGTAATTCCATGTCAAACCATCTAGGCCATGTCACCCACCCCTTTAAATTTTCTGAAATTCTGTCCATGTGTGGATTATGTTAAAGTTAGACAATCCCCAAAATGTTAACTTCCAATTCCAAAAATTGGCGGAGTTATGTCGATTTTTAATTCTCCAAATTTGGGGGGAGAAGAGAAATATGGCTATTTTTTGTAATCTATTTTTGTCTGTAAAATGAGTTCTGGAGCTTACCTACTCCTAAAAATTGGTTTATAAATGCATTTTCGTTATAGGAATCCAAAAGTGCTATCAAAAAAGTCTTAAAGTTAACCAATTTTAAATCATTAAAGATTTCTGATTTGCAAAATTTCAACTGATTCCTTGGGCAAAAATGCTTTTATAAACCAAGTTTTAGTAGTTTGTTAACATAGTCCACACCTGGAAAAAATCTCATAAGCGGGTGGGTGACAATTTTATTTTTTTCTGGATGATTTGATATATAATTACCCTGTCTTCTTTAGGCATATCTTGATAGTACTAGTCCTATCAAGGTCACAGTAGGGGAACTGTCTTCTTTATGCATATCTTAATAGTAAAAGTCCTTTGGGCCAATGTCAAGGTCACAGCAAGGGATTCAGAGACAAAAAAGACATACATTGATTCTTAAACATTATTCATAGGGCCACTATTCTATGACTGTGAAGGTTCCAGCTATGATTAGAGTGGACCTGGTAGTACTTACAGTGAAGTATTCAGCTTTGCACGGATACGTGATGCAGTGCAGAGGACCTTCAAGAAGCGATGGATGATTGGGACGGATGGCGTGGAAGAGTCATGAAGATTCAAACTGTCGGCACGACATGATAAATTGAAAGAGGAGGGGATCTTTTTTTTATTTTTGACTAACAAAAAGAGAGTTTTCTTTCTCCTAGAGTGGTTGCTATACCAAGGTTAAAGAGTCCAGTCTGCCCTGCTATTTTCCCATAGATGGAGGGTGAATAGTTAGATTCGTACCATTTCCAAGGGTATACAGTTATGTACGACGTTAACCATTGCACCACGCGCCTCCAACCATGAAGATGATGATGATGATGCTGATGATTTATAAGCAAACAAACACACACACACACACACACACACACACACACACACACATATATATATATATATATATATATATATATATATATATATATGCAAGGTGTGTAAAAAAGGATTGAGATAGAAGCTGTATTTTACCAAGATAGAAATGAAGAATGAATGGAACATTATTTTTTTCAGAATACAAGGTGTGTCAAACAGTACCAAGTTTAAAGCTGTATTTACCAAGATAGAAATGAAGAATGAATGAAACGTTATTTTTTTCAGAATACAAGGTGTGTCAAACAGTACCAAGTTTAAAGCTGTATTTACCAAGATAGAAATGAAGAATGAAGGGAACGTTATTTTTTCAGAATACAAGGTGTGTCAAATAGTACCAAGTTTAAAGCTGTATTTACCAAGATAGAAACGAAGAATGAAGGGAACGTTATTTTTTCAGAATACAAGGTGTGTCAAAAAGTTTTAAAATCTCGATACTTTATTGACACACCATATATATATATATATATATATATATATATATATATATATATATACGTATATGTTGTGTCAATAAAGTATCGAGATTTTTTAAAACTTTTTGACACACACACACACACACACACATATATATATATATATATATATATATATATATATATATATAGGTGGGGAGAGAGCGAAGGAGATTTTAACTGACTAAAATAGATAGATAGATAGATAGATAGATAGATAGATAGATGACTGAAAAAGTAAAGTAAACAATATTTACTGGTCCAATGTGTTTATTACTATACAAATAAAATATTGCTATATCATACCAGAACTACTATGCTACTTTTCCGCATAGTCACCTTCGAGATTGGTGAGCCTGTCCCATCAGTGCACGGCCGTATAAATAACCTCCTTGAAGAACATGGCGTCAAGTCAATTATTTTCCAGTCAATTGGCCTTTGAAGATGATATACCAATCACTAGTCTAAGATTCCATGGATTCCTGACTTTGGAAAATCAAGATCCACGGCCGTATCACAATGTTTCCGCCGTCTGCCATCTTGGATCAAAGCTTCAGTGAGCGCACTGTCGTCGACAACATTGCACGCTTGGGAGATTTGATTCCAAATGACAGACAGTGCAGATTTCGTGACATGGCCGTGGAACTTTGTCTTCCGGAGTCAGGGTTCCATGAAATTTTTCTGTCTTCAAAGTTGTTAACAATGCCAGCGGAGGGGGTGGGGAGTTTTACGTTAATATTAACCCTTCGAGTCTGGAAAATTAGAAGATTGGATATCTATTCAACATATTTGTTAATTTTTAAGTGTTTTCCAGAATGACTGAGATCTCTGAACAAACCCAAAATTGTCTTCTCTACGCCACTCCACGCTGTAAACCAGGGTTTCAGCGTCGAAATTTATAAGGTCCGACTTCTTGTGTTCCTAAGATGCCGACTCAGACTTAGACTCAAAGGATTTCTATAATTCCGACTCCGATTCTCGACTTCGATTCCAGACTCTACACATACCTCCGGCTTCCCACTTTACCGCACATAGCCAAACTTTGCTATTCATATGCTGAGTTGGCGATAGCCGGTATTGAACCCAGAATCTTGTGGTTCTGAGCCGGATGCTCTACCAACTGACCTAATATCTTGCTATTCAAACAAATTTAGTTAGAAATAATGGAATGCTTATTTGCCTCAGACTATCATCTCTACGGCCCCATGAAAGAGGGTTTGATAAGCAAACATTATTCCAGTGACGAGGAAGTGAAATCTGTAGTGAAGAAGTGGCTCAAAGAACAGTCAACAGAATTTTACGGGACAAGGATATATGCTCTCATTCAAAGATTGAACATTGCTATTGAGAGAAACAGTGACTATTTAGAGAAGTATGGATGTGATCAACAGAGGGCCAGCTTCATTTTGGTGTATGATACATGTTTCTTTGTTGATAAGTATACCTGTCCTAAACAAAATGACATTACTTTTTGACTAACCCTTGTAAATATGGAAAATAGCATATATGTATTTACTGACCCCTTCCCCTAGACTGGTGTTATATACCCTACCTATGAACATAAATGTGTATGCCCCAATCCTCACCACCAATATAGGAATATTATACTGGCTGAGTAGTCTTATACCACTAGCAATGGTTTACCCTTCTTCACGCCGCCTGACGATTATTGTATTTTGTTAATGTATAAAGATTCCATTCTATTTCCAACCTCTATTTGGTTATTCCTCATTTAGTAACCTTTGTTCAGTTACAACAGCTGGTTGTCTAACCAAGGCTAAAGAACCTACTCTGCCCTAATATTTACCAATAGCTGGAGGAGAGAAGAGATGGATTCACACTTTTCCCTTGGACATTAGCGCGAAGTGAAATGCAAACAGAACCATCCAGTATATTAGAGCTCGATTCGCCGCTTCCATTTCCTACGACCATAACTGTTGGAGTGTATTGTTGGTATAAAGTGTGCTAATGACCACGACTTATATTTATAGACTGTTCCAAAACAGCGTTGGCTGAATTGGCTAATCAAAAATGCCCAAACATGTATTTAATTTGCTATTTAAAGGCGTTGATAGATTGTCCTAGAATTACTCGCAGGACGAACAGACCAACAGACGAGGATTATACAACTCTCTACTTCAAGACAAAATGAACTCTGATACAACTCCTTTCTACTTCAAGAGAGGATAAACTCTGATACAACTCCTTTCTACTTCAAAACAGGATAAACTGTGATACAACTCCTTTCTACTTCAAGACAGGATCAAACTCTGATACAACTCCTTTCTACTTCAAAACAGGATAAACTCTGATACAACTCCTTTCTACTTCAAGACAGGATCAACTCTGATACAACTCCTGGATCAACTCTGATACAACTCCTTTCTACTTCAAGACAGGATCAACTCTGATACAACTCCTTTCTACTTCAAGACAGGATCAACTCTGATACAACCTTTCTACTTCAAGACAGGATCAACTCTGATACAACTCCTTTCTACTTCAAGACAGGATCACTCTGATACAACTCCTTTCTGGATAAACTCTGAACAAGGATGGATATACAACTCCTTTCTATTCAAGACAGGATCAACTCTGATACAACTCCTTTCTACTTCAAGACAGGATCAACTCTGATACAACTCCTTTCTACTTCTACTGGACAGGATCAACTCTGATACAACTCCTGACAGGATCAACTCTGATACAACTCCTTTCTACTTCAAGACAGGATCAACTCTGATACAACTCCTTTCTACTTCAAGACAGGATCAACTCTGATCAACTCCTTTCTACTTCAAGACAGGATCAACTCTGATACAAAACTCCTTTCTATTCAAGACAAATGAACTCTGATACAACTCCTTTCTACTTCAAAAACAGGATCAACTCTGATACAACTCCTTTCTACTTCAAAACAGGATAAACTCTGAACAACTCCTTCTACTTCAAACAGGATATCTGATACAACTCCTTTCTACTTCAGACAGGATCAACTCTGATACAAACTCCTTTCTACTTCAAGACAGGATCAACTCTGATGAACTCTGATACATCCTTTCTACTTCAAAAACAGGATCAACTCTGATACAACTCCTTCTACTTTTGGATAAACTCTGATACAACTCCTTTCTACTTCAAGACAGGATCAACTCTGATACAACTCTTTCTACTTCTGACAGGATCAACTCTGATGTGTTACTGTTGGATTATCTGCAGTATAAAGTGTGTTAATGACCACGACTTATATTTATAGACTGTTCCAAAACAGCAGTGGCTGAATTGGCCAATCAGAAAAGCCCAAACATGTATTTAATTTACTATCTAAAGGCGTTGATAAATTGTCAAAAAATTACTCGCTGGAAGGACAGACAAAGATTATACAACTTTCTACTTCAAGGCAGGATAAACTCTGGGATGTTAGATGTTTTTAAAAAAAAACTGGGAGTTAAGATTCTATATTGAAGAGATTTAAGCTCTCAGAGAGAATCTCATTATATTTCTCTGTGTGTAGGGGGAAGGGTAATTATTTAATATTAAAATCAATAGTGGAAAAAATATTTTACTGTAGTGTTTTGAAATAGATGAACATGATTTATAAACTCTTAATTAGCTGTACTAGCAAGAACATGCGCCTTCCGGCCGTGAGTATTTAAGTTTTAATGAATGTAATGATATATATAAAATTATAAAGATTAACAAAATCAAATAAGAACATATATAGAAATATAACACTTTTTTGAAATGGTTTCTATATAAAATCATTTATGGGATCGATTTTAATACGTTGGAGAATAAAACAATACTATTAGAGCTCAATAACACCAAGTAATTATTTAAGAGCTTTGAAAATAGATCAACAGACGAGGATTAAAACTGATACTACATCTTTCTTTCGAGAAAGGATCAAACTTTATGCCACAAATAACTTCCACTAAAAACTGCTTTCAACTTCAGACCTGAAATGGCCACACGAATCGTAACAATAACCGTTACGCTAAGAATGCTATAGCATATGTGCTTCCAGCCCGAGAACTTTTCACACACCCCCACACACACACCACACGTTCCAGCTCTTTGTCTTTTCGCCCGAGGTCAACGTTTACTGTGAATTCACAGAAATTCGATGTTTCAATAAATGTGCACAATATGTCCCGGTATTAATTTTCGCTTCGTTCCGCATCCTTTCTCCCTCTCTGCTTTCTCCTTTCTTCCTCATCTCTTGGACGACGACGCCATCGTCCCCAGCCGCCACAACAGCAAAAACAACAAAATAACCAATCGACCAATCAAAATACAGCGTATGTCGCAGCCGTTGTCACTTTTTTTTTCTCTAAACTAGTTCGGCCATCTTGTTAGCGTCTCTCCGGGACGCCAGCCCAACGCTAACTAATATCAATCTTGTTATGCAGTAACCTTTGGCCCCTGTCAAGTCAGTAAACCACACGCGCTTGATGGGTGAAAAGACTGATGGGAAGTGACGTCGCGTCTAATCCTGTGACAGGGGTGAGAAATAGTTGGCGCGGTTGAGAGAAAAGAGAACAAGAAGGAATTTGCAGGAACGGAACGAGCAGAAGATACGCTGGAATTCACAATGACATGATCTAATCCAGCAATGGAGAACCTTTCAGTTGTTAAAGGACACGTAGAAATTTATTGTCTACTAATAATACCGCGCTCGGTAAAATATTAATTTGTTTAAAATAAAACCTAAAGTTTTAATTAAGAACTTACTTAAATTTAAGAAGGGAAAAAAATACGCAAATCTATCTATACATATATAAAGGGCAGTCTGTGTGTATGTATGTCCGGTGGAAAACTATGAAAATAAAACAATCAATGACAAAGTAAATATAGGTACACATTCATTATCACCAGATCTTGCTTTTTGAGCAAAAATAATGAAGATTTGATTTATATTCGTGAAGATAATTAAAAAAAAAAATTTAAATGATAACAGCATGGATTTTTTTTCAGTTAATATTTTAAATAGGAGATATTCATTTTTCTTTTTAGAGTGTCTGGATCAATGCAAGGTCTTTTTAGGTCGGGGTTTTAATGGGGCATTCTGCGATTCAACAATGGATCTGCGAGACAACCTTTTTTAACCACCGTACCTACCCAAGCGACACCGGATAGCCGCTTCTAGTTCTTAAATAAAGCTGTTTTATATTGTTTATAATGCTGAGAAGAGTTATTATCATTCTAAAAGTTGTTCAGACTATTGAATTCGTTATTTGTGCCGTTTTTTGTTGTTACCAGTACGTTTCAGTCAATCTATTTTCCAACCATCTTCAGGTGTACAAATGGATAGAAGACACTTTCTATAATTTGGAGAAGGGTCCTCAAGAGTTCTTCAGACTTGTACAACTTATTCTTTGTGTTGCTTTTGTTACCACTACGTTTCAGTCAATCCATTCTCCAACCATCTTTAGGTGTACAAACTGGATGGAAGACACCTTCTATAACTATTATCTGGTCAACCGTTGTGTCTTTGTGCCCACACACCATACGCTTGCATCTTATCTATATTCGATTTGAAATAGTTTGTTCTCATTGCATTATCTTGTGCTGTAATTTTGAGATTCAGTTTCTCTCTTAGCCATGTCTAGGTCTTCTTGTGTATAAATGCTCCTATTTGTCGCCTGAAGTATCTATATAGTTGTTATTCTTTCTGTTTCTGTTTTTCTATCTTTTTGTTTTCATGATTGTCCATATGTTGCAATTGCTGTTACTGGCTGCTGTAATTAATCTTTCTTTGCTCTTTTCGTGTATTCTTCGAATTCTCAATTGAGTCTATACAATCCTCAATTTTGGCGAGACATTTTCCTCCTTCTTTTCTTGAAAAATATAGTCTTTCTATGCCATCTTTCAGATGTAATGCCTTGTGCAATGACATCGATTTCCTTGTCCTTTGGTCCATCTGTCGGAGATCCTCCTTTGTCCATTTTTAGAATGGTCCATAGTATCTTATAAAGAAGTCATGATTTGTTTTGTTTTACGGAATATCAACCTCAGTGGGTTATTTAATTGCCGATAAAGTTTTGAAATAAATCAATTGTTAATGGATAATACATTTTTTTTATAAATACATTTTTCTATTTAACCCATAGATGGGACCCTAACAGGTACTACCACTCCGGGCCAGAGTGGACCAGGGAGCAATGGTGATGAGGGGTGCTCTACATTCCCCAAACCTCCAAAACTGGAACCTCACCATCAGATAGAGTTTAACGTCATTCCAGGACATGTAGACCCGCAGCCGCCGCCTTCTAGCACCCATATGATAAAGCGGGGTTGGGACTTGCCATAAGGGCAATAGGGTTGGGAAAATCATATAGGTGCTAGGGCTTGACATGACCAGCCGATTGATCGGAGGGGGCCTCTCCGACCGCCCGTCTAGCCCAAGATAGGGCCAAAGTGGAGTATTGCAAGTTATGAACTGCTCATCCACCTGGGTTCTATTCTTAAATAAAGAAGTCAGCCAAGTGTGTATTGCCTTGAGGAAATTTTTGTGACAGTGGTGGGTTTCGAGAAGTTTTCTTGTTCTTCTGATGTCTTCTTTTCTCACTTATTCTTCCATCCCTGTTTTTATGGTGTCCGCTTCCAATATTCCCAAGTACTTGTGTTGCAGATTAACTATTGTTTCAATTCTTTTGGCGCGGAAAGAAATTCAAAAAGACAAGGGAGTTGGGAAACAAAGGATGTTCCAGACAGAAGTCTGGATCGAATAAAGAGGAAGAGTGAGTAAGATCGGAGGCTTACTGCTGACCGGGTCAAACGAACTGTCCGGAAAAACAACAATAGCAGGATGACAAAGGACTTCCTATTGACTGGTGACAAATCTAGGATTGCAGGTCACGCAGTACAGTTCCGGTGTAATTTGAAAAGACCAGGGCATGCTGGGTAAAATTGAAAAAGGACGGTTAGACGGAGAGTTCAGCAATTGAGCGTTGGTAGCCACGAACTTCAGTCACTCCCGTCGACTCTCCGAAGAAAAGACTTGTTATAACTACTGTTCATTTCACCACTCATCCAAGCCGGCATCATCACACCTTTCATCCACGCCAATCTAGGAAGAAAATAAAGTCCAGCTTTCTTTTGTATACCTGCGTTGGTCTTTAATCCAGTGTACTAAACACCAGCGCTATCAACTGATACAGTATATAACACTTGTAATTGTTATTATTTCACTCTCTGGATGTTTTAAACACCTGCGTAAACTGATGGTCTTTCACTTGAGTCTGAGTGATAAGTCTCTTCGAGCCTCCAAGACTCCTCTAAGTATTCTAGCTGATCTTAACAGTGCTGTTGTCTGGGTGGTTTCGATTCTACCTCTGATTTCCAATTTTTCCTAGTCTGTTTTCCAAACTCTTAATGCACCAATTACAATTGGTAGCATTGTCACCTTCATATTCCACAGCTTTTTCAATTCTCTGGCAATGTCCAGGTATCTTCTCGTTTTATTTCATCTTCACATTGTGATCTGTTAGAACGGCAAAATCTACCATTGTTGACGAGTTATCTTCTTCTTGTTAATCATTATTAGGCCCGGTCTTCTGACTGGGATATGGTGATCCGTCTTAATCTCAAAGCCCCAGAGAACTGTATGAATGGATTCTGGTTTGTGCATTTACAATTCTTTGTTAGTTTCTTGCACAATTCCCAATGGATCGTCTTTCCAATCCTGTCGTGCCTTGTCTTGTATTCTCGTTGTGCTAATTTGCAACATTCCCTTGATACATGGTTAATCGTCTCATCTTTTTCTCTAAACACCTTGCATTTGCTGTTCTTGTTCTTATCGCATTGTATGGGGATTTTTTATCCCCGGAAAAGCACTATCTAAACCCTACGTTTTGTAGGAGGATAAACCGTACTCCGGCCGCAGTGAGGAGATGGGCGCTGCTTTGAAGAAAAGAGACAAACGACATTTTATAGAACAAAATGTTTACTTTACATGTAAAACATAAAACAAATATCAACAGGGGTATCAATATACATAAAATAAAACAACCAAACGAGTTTTAAAGAATGTTCATAGAGTTCAGTTCAAGTTAAACAGCACTAAAGTATGGTATAGCCGTAATTAGTTAGATATTTAGGTATAGTTTAGTTAAGAGTTCAATGCGTTTGGTTGGTACAGAGTATTAAGGAGAATTGAATGTAGTTAAAAGGTAGGTTGCAGCCCTGTGATCTACTGGAACTGCAAAGTTTACCAGTTGACAAGTTCTCTCTTTTATTTACTTTTTTGTTAATCAATTCTAGACCTGGTGTCTTGGCTGGGATAATGTGATCCGTCTTTATCTCGAAGTCCCAGAGACATTTATGCTTTTCATTCTCAAGAACAGATTCTGGTTTATGTATATACCTTTTTGTATAGTCAAAATTTAGTTTTTGCATAATTCCAGTGGATCCCCTTTCCACCCAGTCGTGCCTAGCTATGTATTCTCGTTGTGCTAGTTTGCTGCATTCGCTTAATACATGGTTTATGGTCTCATCTCTGTCACCACACACTCTACATTTACTGTTTCGTTGTGTCTTATCAATTTAGTTCTTATGGCATTGCTTTGAGCAGCAATTATGAGTGACTCGTTTTCTCTCTTGAGGTTTCCTCTTCTTAACAGATTTCCAGATTATTATTATTATTATTATTATTATTATTATTATTATTATTATTATTATTATAGTTCTTAGTTTTTCACACTAGCATTAGCTGATGGTATTTACCTGGAGTCTGAGTGACAACAAGTCTCCTCAGGTCTCCAGGACTTTTCTGAGTATTCTGGCAGATTGCAACAGTGCAGTAGTCTGGATGGTCTCAATTCTTCTTCTGATTTCCAGATTTTCCAGTCTTTTTCCAAGCTTTTTGGGACCGTTCCAAGTGCACCAACTACAATTGGTATCATTTCGACTTTCATATTCCATGGCTTTTTTCAGTTCTCTGGCAAGGTCCAGGTATTTATCCATCTTTTCATTTTCTTTCATATTATTATTATTATTATTATTATTATTATTATTATCGAATTTCTTTTCAACTACTTAGGCCCTACTCCATAAAATTTTAATATGTTTAAAACAAAATATAATGTTTTAATTTACTCCAAATTTAATTAATATATTACACTTGAAATAAATGAAAAAAAATATTTTAACGATTTAATCAGGATTTACATTTTTGCATTTCCTCTTGGATTATTTAGATGGTCCCATTTTTAACCAGAGGGTGTTTGCAAGATGATAATGGTCGTACAATTAAGGAACATAAGTATTGATATATAGATGCATTTCATTTTGGATGATTTGGGCAATCTCATTTTAACCAGAGTGTGTTGCAAGATGATAATGGTCGTACAATTAAAGGACATAAGTATTAATATATAGATGCATTTCCTCTTGGATTATTTAGATGGTCCCATTTTTAACCAGAGGGTGTTTGCAAGATAATAATGGTCCTATTTTGTTAGGAACACCAGGATCATCATATATACTGTGCACATTTGCTAATATATAACTTAAATAATATAAAATATATAATGTATATCATGACTGTAGTTACATAGACATTGCTTGGCCTGTCTATATGTATCAATTATATGCCATACAACAACAGAAATAAAAAGATGAAAAGAAGTAAAGAAAGAAAAAAAGAATGAGAGAGTGTTAAATCAAGATTATTATCCTTTTTACATATTGAACTATTTAGCAATAGCTCTTAAGTAAACATATCAAACGTTGTAATAATTAAATTATCATACTGTGGTATTTTTATATTGCTTTTTTTTTTAAAAAAAAAAAACATTTTTATATCAGATTCTAAATTGGAGTTGCGCAATTATAATTGATCTTTCGACAGGGCTATGGAAGGCCGCGTTTGATGGTTTAGAAGACCTTAAGGCCGCAATTTCCCCACTTCTGGACAAGTATATGACAAGAGCAGATTTATTTTCTTTTAATGGCGTTTAACGACTGAAGATTTTCAGTTTCCTGCGTTTTTGTTTTTATATATAATTTCTTCCTTTATCTTTTTCTTCTTTTTCTTTTTCTTTTTCTTTTTCTTTGACTGAAAATGAATCTGCAAACTTTATGATACCCGTTTCAAGTCTTAAGCCTCTAATCTGTATTCATGATCAAACAATTAATTGTGTCCTGACAAACGACACTCTTTGTTTTTCCCGGTTTGAAATCCATTCACCTCTACCTGCAGGGCAAAAACATTTGTTCATTTTTTTTCCTTTTTAAACTGAGAACAAAATGGCTTCTTCCCGCCAAATTCGTAGCAAAGAAAAGAAAATGTCGTAACAGGATAACTACTGCCCCGAGCAACAAACTCCTCCCTTTCAAAGATTATAATTTTTTTTTTTTTTTAGATGAAGGTTTCTTTTTCGATGATCTGGAATTTGAGAGTTTGAAAAAAATAAAACAAAAATAAGAAAAGACCTGAGGGGGTAACATGGTGTATTCTCAGTTAATATTAATTCAATCTTTATATGACTCAATAAACGTTACCTGATATGAAATGCCTATGCCGGGACACAAAGACTTCGAGCTCCGGTTTAGGTTAATAATCATGAAAGAGAAGTCACATTAGAATATATATAAGAGCAATTTCATATTTTAACTGCCTGTTTAGGGTTATTTTATTTCAAGGGGTTAGAGAATTGTGTTCATTGCATATTGATTGATTGATTGACTGATTGCTTGATCTTAATAACATTTCAACCCGTCTAAAGTTAGTTTATGTCAAGAGGTTAGAGAAATACATTCATTGTATGTTGATTGATAGATTGATTGATTTTAATTGCATGTCAACACGTCTAGGGCTATTTTATGCCTAGAGGTTAGGCAGTCCCGTTTCTCTCTCTCTCTCTCTCTCTCTCTCTCTCTCTCTCTCTCTCTATCTATCTATCTATCTATCTATCTATCTATCTCAAACACACACGCGCACATACGTACGCACACACTTTATCGCTGGTATAAAAAACTTTCATAATAATAATCTTATTATAATGGAGATTGTGTGTTTTTCTGTCTGTAACCGAAACTAAATCACTACTCAAGTCACAATTCCCTTAGTTATTGACGTCACATTCACCATGAAGTTATCCTTATTTAAACCTCAATTATTAATAAAATTGTTTTATATTATTAATACTGTTAACCATATATACATACTAACAACATGCAATTGTATTTGTATATACAACAAAATAGCGGTTTACAGTGTGAACAGAAAGGCTAATTTGCATATTGATATTAAAAATGTAATTCTAATAAATATATGCTTAGTATTATTGATTTCTAACTGTTTGGTTTTATTTTAATGAATATAAGCAAAAATCTCTTCAATGAATCTTAAATGAAATCCATTAACAAGAAAAGATAACTGTACTTTTATTCTTTACTTCCTATTTTAACTAAATACTTAAATTAGAAAAAATAACAATGAAAGACGAGAGTGATGGAAGAGTAAATTTCAGTTGTTCTATTTTTTGATTATATCCCCCTCTGTTTCAAATCTTTTTATCTGCATTCTTATTTAGTTTCATTAGCGTTTCTAATTTAATACGATATTTCATTACATTAAAACTTAAATACTTGCACCCGGAGGGTGCATATATTTGCTAGTAATAATAATAATAATAACGAGAGCAAAAAAAGATGAGAAATATGAAAGTGATTGGTGCGCATGGAACGGTCCACAAAGTCTTGGAAAAGAGTCTGGATGAATTGGAAATCAGAGGAAGAATCGAGACCATCCAAACAACAACATCGTTAAGATCGGTTAAAATACTCTGAACATGAAGTTTTTTCCTTCATTAGATCTCTCTCTCTCTCTCTCTCTCTCTCTCTCTCTCTCTCTCTCTCTCTCTCTCTCTCTCTCTCTCTCTCTCTTCTGAGTTTTTCTCTTCTTTCTTTCTTTCTTTCTTTCTTTAACGTATTTCTCCCTCTCTCTCTCTCTCACCAGCCCCGCTAACGCTGCTGTCAGTGGCCGAGGGGATAAGAATGCAGGCTGGCAAACAATCAGTCGGAGTTCGACCCTAGCCAAGGATAGTTGTTGTGTCTAGCCACACTGAAAAGGCGTGAAACGCCGAAACACGTGTCTGTGGATGACGTATTAATATATATATATATATATATATATATATATATATATATATATATATATATATAAATTTGTTTTGGGATGAAACAAAGAAATCACAGTGCTCAACCACAAATTTGTCGGAGCTTTATTTATTTGCTGAATTTTTTAAATATAAAAGTTTTTCATAAGCAACTACACAGGTTGAAAATGTCATACAACAACAGAAATAAAAAGTATTGAAAATGCATTCTTTTATATATATATATATATATATATATATATATATTATATATATATATATATATATATATATATATATATAACTTTCATTTCCCCACAAAAAAATCAAATTTTAAATTCCAAGACAGTTACAACTGTAACCATAGCTTCCTGTCTGTCAGTCTTCGCCTCAACCAAATAAAAAAATTCATGGTTGTCTTGTCATTTTTAAAACATTGTTAAATCTATTACTGCTATTAAATTCATTCAAAAAAGATTTTATGATTAATATTAATATCAAAATAATAAACGAAAAATAAAAAATAAAAAATAAAATATTAATATTAATATTAATATTAATTTAATATTGATATTAAAATAAAATAAAATAAAATAAAATAAAATACAATAAAATAGAAATGAATCATCATTGCAAGTTAATCATCACTAAAAATGTTCCAGAATATTATTTATTATTGTCATAATCATAATCATCATCATCCTCATCATCATCATCATCAACAACAACAACAACAACAACACACAAGCTTTATTCTTAAATATAGTTACACTAATACTATTTCATATTATTATACAATTTTTTTGTTATAATTAATTTGAAACACAATTAAAATAGTAATCGCCAAACAATTTATTATTGATATTAATTAATTTGTTATAGTTATTATCATTGTTATTATAATGATAATTATTATTATTAACCATCATTATTAAATGTATTATTATTATTAGTAGTAGTAGTAGTAGTAGTAGTAGTAGTAGTAGTAGTAGTGTTATTATTATTACTACTAGTATCTTTATTACTAACACCATATATTGTTATCATTATATAATTGTTACTTATTATTATAATTGTAGTACTACTATCTTTCAATTAAATACCATATCTAAACTATCAAATCATTATAATCATTCTCATCAATATTCAGCCTCTTCTTCTTCAATTTATTATTATTATTATTATTATTATTATTATTATTATTATTATTATTATTATAAAAATCCCTTTTATACGTCCTATCCAATATTAACTTACTACAGTAATAAATTTAAATTTCCTATTGTTAGATCTTCATTAAGGCAAGCAGAATTACCCATGAATAAACTCATTTAACAATTTGGATGAAGAAGCAACTTATTCATAACCCAAAATCTATTTATAGATTATGATATTTTAATTTTGACAAATATTTAAACCTCAAAATTGTTACTATCACAATAATTACCAAAATTATAAAATTCATTTAACTGTGATCAATGCAGAATTATTAAGTACTCATAACAATAATTAATTATAACTCCTTAATGCAAAATAAAATAAAATAAAACTATCACTACAATATAACACTTCAACTATCCCTATTTAGTTAAATAATATAAGTATTTGTATTCAGCCCTAAGATAGAATTATTAAAATATAAAATGAATTCTCTTTTTTTTTCCATATTATTATTATTATTATTATTATTATTATTATTATTATTATTATTATAAATCTCATCTCCACTACATTACCATATCCAAATTAGATTTATTGATTTTTATTAATTTTTATTTGTAACCTTATAAAAATATCATACCAATTACAGTTTTTTTTTTTAACTCATTCGCATTGTCGCCCTAGAGCATCCCTATTAGATTAATAAAATAGATAAATACATCTTCATATTAGTTTAAATCTATTTGTGTGTCTACATTCAAATATGAGTTCATTTATTTTATTTAGCAGCAGGCTAGTGAATCTATTTTTAATTATACTTATTTTCTCCTCAAGGCAGGGGTTACACCCACAAGTAAAACTTTTAAGGGTAGAAGATTTTTTGATGAATTTCTATTTAATTTGTGGTCTCCAAAAACATCTTGATAGGGCCGAATTGTTTGTTAATCTAACTTGTGAATAGATATGTCCTCCTCCTCCTTCTCATCATCATCATCATCATCATCATCACCACCACCAACAACAACAACACAACCACCATCAAGTCGTGCTAGCAGCACGGGTATCAATTACTCTCTCGACAACCGTCACTTTAACTCTTTTCCTACCAAATCCCCCCCCCACGTCTGTACAAAATTTTCTTTGTATTTTTAACTGTATAATGGGATATTTCAAAGTCCTCTATCTATTCACCTCAGAACTCATTCTATTCAAATAAAGTCCTATTATGATTGCCCTTCTGCTCAGTTATAATGAAATAACCAACAGTTTTTGCACTTTGCTTGGATGTGGCAGGAGAGCCGTAGCGAGCGGTTTAAAGTAGGCAAAGCGTTTAACACATGAAGAAGGCCGATGGGACATCGGTTGCAACTTCGTGTATATAACAATAAAGATGAGTACAACAATCGGAAAAATCTAAATAATACAAATTATCAAGCCTCATCTCAAAAATTCAAGAAACACCTGGAGAAGGCCAAGGGCACATCGGTTGGAACGATATAAAAATAAAGATGAGGACAACAGGCTGAAAAATCTAAATAATAAATAATCATAAGTGTCTCAGAACTGATTATAACTAACTACTGAGTTCGATTGATTTTTTTTTCCCGCGTAAATTATTTCGTCGCCATTTTGTGTCCTGCCTGAAACTTAATCTTCAAAAAATTACAACAACAAAAAAAAGAATTTCAAAAGAAAATGAATAAATGAATAAATAGGGAAATGGAAATGGAGGTGACATTACGCGGGAGAATGTAGTTTGGAATTCTGTCTCAGTTTCATTTTGATTAAAAGAATTTAATTGGGAATTGAATAACGGATCAATTTGGCTGTACAAGTTGAACACATTTCACCTTTGGCGAATCAATTTAATAGCAACGACGCTTTTGATCAAAATTGCGTAGGATCAAGTTCGTTTCTTCGCCAGAATAGAATTGAACAAATTGATTTTAATACTCTATAGGCATCTTGGCAGATAATTCATCTTTGTTTTCTAATTTCAGACAAATAAATTAATAACATATTTGGTTATATATATATATATATATATATATATATATATTATATATATATATATGCGAGTATAATTTTTTCTAAAAAGACATGTCTCCTATTTAACAATTTTATTAACGATCTTTTCAAGCTTTCTGGCCAACATTTTACATTTGGATGGAATCTATGGATTAGTCCACTCAAGTTGTTATCCCAAGTACTTTCGGCACTTCGAAGTGGATGATGGCTTTGTGTTCCATTTTTTTTTTTTTTTTTTTTTTCAAGTTAGTAGCAGTGAGAGTAACTATGAGGGGACTCGTACAAATTATATTATGATATATGTGAAGAAAGGAAGTGAATCCGACGGTATGTAGTATTAGACCTGTTCAAAAATCAACTTTTTCCTTTTTTCATACCCTCCTGCTCGGTTTCCCATGCTTTTTGACCTGGAAAAGCCGAAAATCACAACCATTTTGAGGTAAAATGTTAGGAACCTTTGCCTCATTGGACCTCAAGATATTAAGCCCGCGATAGTAGAAAAGTGCCAAATTTTGCCTTCTGCCGGACAGTTTTTCACCGGTAACTTTTGTTACAATTGGGATAGAACAACAAACTGGGTATCAAATTGAAGCATTTGTAATACTCTTTCTGTAAAAATAATCAAGTAAACATTCAAGAAAAAAAAGACACATCATATTCTGAAAAACATCAAAATTTCATAAATATTACAATCTTGACATCAGAAAATGTGCGACAAAGACCCTAAAAATTATTTTCAAGAGGCAGAAAAGTCTATTGTCCATGTCAGAAGGACACTTCAGAGTCATATGTTCAGAGTTTGCTTCTTGAAGCTATCAAATCGCTCATGGTTGTATTCCACAGCTTGAAGAAAATACTCTCTTTGCTGAGAATCTGTGGTAATGATGTTTGCAAAATCACCCATCATCTTGACTCCCCGCTCAGCGATATCATTTACTACTTTTACATTGCTGACATATTCCAGGGCCTTGCTGTAGTTATCACTCCTTGGACATGTTGCTACAGGTTACAGAAGCCAGTCAGACTCAATGACAAGTAGAAGATGACACTCTGGACCAACCAGATCAGCCAGAGTCGTCTTGGCTGTAACCTGAGGGAACACAGGTTTCCTTGTCTGAAGCTATTTGGCTTCTCAGTAGCAACCAGCTTGGCAGCAAATGTCTTGCTTCTCTTTGTCACTGAGTCTGCTACCGAAGGAACGGCGAACGCTTCTGTGTCAGGTACATGTGGTTTTAAAGTTTTTTGTAGCACTGCCTGAGCAATGTTTGGATCTGTTCTCTTGAACTTCATCGTCCTTCAATAATTGCAGATCACTTGCAGGAGCATCTGCAGCAAGTGTAGATGTCATCAACATGGATGTATAGAACAGTCCTAGGAAGAGGTTGAGGCGTTCCAGCTTCATAACAGTTTCCTCGTACTCCAGCTGCTCAGCAAGCATGAACATCTTCATAAATACAAGTTTCTGGCCATTCATCAGGCCAGGTGATGGCCAGAAACTTGTATTCTATGAAGATGTTCATGCTTGCTGAGCAGCTGGAGAGTACGAGGGGAAACTGTCATGAAGCTGGAACGCCTCAACCTCTTCCTAGGACTGTTCTATACATCCATATTGATGACATCTACATTGCTGCAGATGCTCCTGCAAGTGATCTGCAATTATTGAGGACGATGATGAGTTCAAAGAACAGATCCAAACATTGCTCAGGCAGTGCTAAAAAAACTAGAAAGCCACAGGTACATGACACAGAAGGTTGTGCCGTTTCGCCCTCTTCGGTAGCAGACTCTCAGTGACCAATTGAAGCAAGACATGCTGCCAAGCTGGTTGCTACTGAGAAGCCAAATAGCTTCAGACAAGGAAACCTGTGTTCCCTCAGGTTACAGCCAAGATGACTCTGGCTGATCTGGTTGCAGAGTGTCATCTTCTACTTGTCATTGAGTCTGACTGGCTTCTGTAACCTGTAGCAACATGTCCAAGAGTGATAACTACAGCAAGGCCCTGGAATATGTCAGCAATGTAAAAGTAGTAAATGATATCGCTGAGCGGGGAGTCAGATGATGGGTGATTTTGCAAATCATTACACAGATTCTCAGCAAAGAGAGTATTTTCTTCAAGCTGTGGAATACAACCATGAGCGATTTGAAGAAGCAAACTCTGAACATATGACTCTGAAGTGTCCTTCTGACATGGACAATAGACTTTTCTGCCTCTTGTAATTTTTAGGTCTTTGTCACACATTTTCTGATGTCAAGATTGTAATATTTATATGAAATTTTGATGTTTTTCAGAATATGATGTGTTTTTTTTTTCTTGAATGTTTAAAATTTTTACAGAAGAAAGAGTGCTTCAATTTGATACCCAGTTTGTTGTTCTATCCCAATTATAACAAAAGTTACAGGTGAAAACTGTCGCGGCAGAAATTTGGCACTTTTCTACTATCGGGGAATATCTTGGTCTGAGGTTCCTAACAAATTTACCTCAAAATGGTTGTGATTCGGCGCTTTTCCAGGTCAAAAAAGCATGGAAACCGAGAGCAGGAGGTATGAAAAAAGGAAAAAGTTGATTTTGAACAGGTCTAATGTAGTATATTAGGAAAAATGAAAAACACAGGTTTAAATGGTTTAAACTCACCACTTAACCCATTTAAACCTGTGTTTTTTCATTTTATTATAATACTATATAATATATTATTAATATATATATATATATATATATATATATATAATAAATATATATATACATATTAAATAAACTTAATGGGTAAAAATATAAAAAAAACTGCAAAATAGTTTGAATTGTAAAAATATGCTAACCAAGGGGGAAAAATGAAAAAAAGAAAAAACCAAGGGGTCGTACCAACCGAAAATAATCGGTTAATACTATATAACACTTGGGCAAAAGAAAAGTAATATATATATATATATATATTAATATATATATATATGTGTGTGTGTGTGTGTGTGTGTTTATGTGTAGATTATTAAAGCTAAATTACTGCTATAGTAAAAGCTAAAATATAAAAAGTGCTGTTAAACCTAATTATCCCTACTAACAGTTTGATTAGTAGGTCATCAGGGCTGATTAGCTACTAAGCGAAATATATAGTAGCTCATCAGGTATATATATATATATATATATATATATTATATATATATATATGTGTGTGTGTGTGTGTGTGTGTGTGTGTGTGTTGTAAAAATACAATACTACTGAAATAACGTCATGAAGTAGCATTACACCAATATCTACCCCTCTCATCAATCAACATACAAAAATATATAAATTCAATTACCTGTGACTCTTCACAAATATCAGAATTATCCAACCTTTTACAAGAGTGCTACAAGAGTGATACCACTGAACTTCATTTAATTAAAGAGCTTAGTTTAGTTTTTTTTTTCTTTTGGACCAGCTCTGGTTTGAAGCCTAAAGGAAGGCCACAAAAATCGCAACACTATTGAAGGGATTCACAGTCAGGAAACCCCACTCCCAAACCTGGGAGTACACGGGATTCCTTTGTTTGTAGATACGGCTTACCAATTTAGAATATTAGTCGACTGAACTTGAGCTACGCAGAACGTGCGTCGACGTTCCAATGAATTTAATATTGTCATCCCGTCATAGAATTCAAATTAACATCATTGAATTAACCATTCAGTTTTGAGACCCCGTACAATGACTTCACACTTAATTTCACGTGAATTCTCTTCTCGTTCTCTTCTCGATCACTTCTCGTTCTCGTTCTCTTCTAGCTCTCTTCTCGCTCTCTTCTCGTTCTCTTTTCGTTTTCTCTTTCTCTTCTCTTTCTTATCTCGTTCTCTTCTATTTCTCTTCCCTTTCTTTTCTAGCTCTCTTCCCGTTCTCTTCTCGTTCTTTTCTCGTTCTCTTCTAGCTCTTTTCTCGTTTTCTTCTCGCTTACTTCTCTTTCTTATCTCGTTCTCTTCTCGTTTACTCCTCTTTCTTATCTCGTTCTCTTCTTGTTCTCTTCTCGCTCTCTTCTCGTTCTCTTCTTGTTCTCTTCTCGCTCTCTTCTCGTTCTCTTCTTGTTCTCTTCTCGCTCTTTTCTCGTTCTCTTCTCGCTCTCTTCTCGTTCTCTTTTCGTTCTCTTTTCGGTCTCTTCTAGTTCTCGTTCTCTTCTCGCTGTCTTCTCGTTCTCTTTTCGTTCTCTTCTATCTCTCTTCTCGTTCTCTGCTCGTTCTCTTCCCGTTCTCATCTCGTTCTCTTCTCCTTCTGGTCAGTTAATCAATTAATTCCAATCTGACATTATTGAATTATCGCTTCGTTGCTGAAAAGTTTTTAATACAACAAAAGATGATTTTGATAGAACGGTTTAGCTCGGTCGGTAGAGCATCGACCTATGAACGACAAGTAAAGTATAGTTGGTTGGTTGGTTGGTTGGATTTTACGGCATGTCAACCCATTGTGTTATTTTATGCCGAAGACATTTTTGTTTCACTCATTCTTGACGGGTACTCATTTTTTTAAACACATTTTAAACACATGGGACCCTAACAGATACTACCACTCCGAGTTTAACGTCATACCCAGGACATTAAGACCATCAGCCACCGCCTTCTAGGACCCATATGATAAAAAGGGTTTCGGTTTGACATAAGGGTAATAGCGTTGGGGCAATCATATAGGTTTTAGGGCTTGATGTGACTATCCGATTGATCAGATGGGAGTCTCTCCGACCGCCCATCCAGTCTAAGTAAGGGCCAAAGTGAAGTGTTACACGTTATGGACTGCTCAGCCACCAGGGTTTCACCCATAGCATCAGGGGTAGCCAACCATGGCCAACTGGTGGCCTTATTGGGGGTGGGGTCTACAGTCGGTGCCTTCGAAATCCCCACTGATAGGGCTGTAAGACCTTTTCCAATGTATTCCTATAGCAAAACACTTACCAATGCATTCTTATAGTAAAACTCTTCGCAATGCAAGTTTATAGTAAAACACTTTCCAGGGAAAAATTATTTCTGGCACATTCCTCGTTACTCACCCAGTAGAGCATCCGTGAAGGAACCAGAAGGTTCCGGATTCGATACCTGCCTATCGACAGCACTTGAGTAGGTTGGTTGGCTGGTTGATTGATTCTAATGGCATATCAACTCGTCTGAGGTTATGTCATGCCTAACGGTTAGGAAGTTATATATGTTGTGTATTTATATTGATACTTTTTTAGTAATTGGTTTTAACAATACGTTAGCACCATTGGGGATCATGTTGTATGGTATTGATTAAGTTCATGTGTATATTCTATGGTATAATTTTATTTCTCTCAAAAGGACAGAATGCCCTCCATGTTGACATTTTCAAATAGATTTTTCATATTGTTTGCATTAAAATAGGGGCTTCTGGTGTGAGCAAAAAAACCTGCATTCCGTGAATAAGTGTTTAACAGTCAAAGGTGTTTGACATGTTTCACACTGTGGTTGTTGTTCTTGTTTGAGTATATAGTCTTGTGTGACCAATGCGTAATCGGGATACAATGATTGTTCTTTTCTAGACTTCTTTAAGGCTGGTCTCTAGTCCCCCAAAGTGGGTTTGATTAGGAAGAGCTTTTTGTGGGTGTTGTTATTCCAGCGTTGTTGCCATTTTGTATGAAGGAATCTATTAATTTTAAGTTTCAAGTCAGTATATGGAATCTTGAACATGTCGGGGGTCAAATCTAGAGCCGATTTAGCTGCAGAGTCCGCTCTTTCATTCCCCCTTACTCCTATATGGCTTGGGATCCAGCATATCATAATATCTTTAGTCTGTTAGTGTCCGATCTATTCGTCAAATAGATCAAAAATGACTTCTACAAAAATACACCCGTAAAACAAAATTGATTACTAACTGTAATCTCGGACTTTAACAATTTGTTTAAAAACAAACTATTTACCTACAAACTATTCGCATACAAATCATATATCAAAAAAAAAGAAAGATTTGGCATTAAATAACCCACAAGGTTAATATGCTGTTAAACCAAACCAAACCCAACCAAACATATCGTCTCATCCTGTTCGCTCCTTTAAAATCTCTCCCTACTAGAAGAGAACGAGAAGTGAGTGAGAAGAGAACGAGAAGAGAACGAGAAGAGAGCGAGAAGAGAACGAGATGGGAACGAGAAAAGAGCGAGAAGAGAACGAGATAAGAAAGAGAAGAGAACGAGATGAGTGCGAGAAGAGAGCGAGAAGAGAGCGAGAAGAGAACGAGAAGTGATCGAGAAGAGAACGAGAAGAGAATTCACGTGAAATTAAGTGTGGAGTACCCCTTCATCACTATTACCCCCAGGTCCACTCTGATACGGAGTTTATTTGTATTATCAATATTTCCTTGTAGTTGATATTTCAGGTAGTTCAGAATCAATTTAAACATTATCTCAAACAAATCTATTCATAGATCTATTTATAAATGCATCATCATCATCATCATCATCATCATCATCATCCGCGTCATCATCGTCATCGTCATCATTATCAAGTCGTGCTAACAGGCTGGATTTTCATGACTCTCTCGCCACTCGTCCTTATTGGTCATTGCTCCTGGCAGGTCCTTCTCACGGCATCCAGTATCCATGCAAAGCTGGTCAATGTATGTTTTTTTGTTGGTGTGTCCATGTGTATGTGTCCACAGGAGAGCATCATATGAGTTCGGCCTTGCTTCTCTTGCAGTGTCCAGCAATGTCTTGTTCATCTTATTTGGATGGATTGTTTGTTTTGTTTTGTTTTGTTTAACGGCATATCAACCTCAGTGGGTTATTTAATGCCGATAAGGTTTTGAAATAAATCAATTCTTAATGGATAATACAATTTTTTAATAAATACATTTTTCTATTTAACCCATAGATGGGACCCTAACAGGTACTACCACTCAGGGTCAGAGTGGACCAGGGAGCAATGGTGATGAAGGGGTGCTCCACATTCCCCAAACCTCCAAAACTGGAACCTCACCATCAGATAGAGTTTAACGTCATTCCCAGGACATGTAGACCCGCAGCCACCGCCTTCTAGCATCCATATGATAAAAAGGGGTTGGGCTTGCCATAAGGGCAATAGGGTTGGGAAAATCATATAGGTGCTAGGGCTTGACGTGACCAGCCGATTGATCGGATGGGGCCTCTCCGACCGCCCGTCTAGCCTAAGATAGGGCCAAAGTGGAGTATTGCATGTAATGAACTGCTCATCCAGCTGGGCTCTATCCTTAAGCATTACTTGGATGGAGATTTTTTCATTTATGATATATAATCTATTTTATATAATATATTTGAGTCCCATCTTTGGGTTAAATAGTAAATATAGGTTTTAAAAAATGTGTTTAAAAAAATTGAGTTTGAAAAAAAAAATTGAATACCACCATGAATGAATAAAACAGAATGTCTTTGGCATAAAATAACCCAACACAGGTTGACGTTCCGAAAAATTCAACCAATCAACCTACTAATCACTACACAAAGTATCTATATATCTCCATGGATTATTCATACATCAGGATTCCGTCCTTAAGCATCACGGGTCGCCACCCACGGCCAACAAGTGGGCCAATTGGGGGGATCTTACTCCTCCGCAGATGTGCAGTCGGTGTGTTCAAAAGCCCCAGCCGACAGGGCTTCTACGGTATAAAATAACACAACAAGGGTTGACATACCGTAAAATCCAACCAGCCATATGACCAGCCTGCTAATCACTACACAAAAGATCTCCATATCTCCATGGACTGTGCATCCACCAGGATTCTGTCCTTAAGCATCACGGGTCGCCACCCATGTCCAACAAGTGGCTCCATTGTGGAGTGTCTTACCCCTTTGCAGATGTGCAATTGGTATATTCAAAAGCCGCAGCCGACAGGGCTTCTTCGGTATAAAATAACCCAACAAGGGTTGACATACCGTAAAATCCAACCAACCAAATGACCAACCAACTTGTTAATCACTACACAAAGCATCTACATATCTCCAAAATTAATAACTGCCTTTAGAACAAATATGATATAACAACTTTTTAAAAAACTACGTTCATAATAAACTATTCAATTCTTCAGTCATCTTAATAATAGCTCATATTAAATCAACAATACGCCACGACCTTATTAATAACAAACAAAAAAACTTCCTTTCTCCTCATCAATTCTATATTTATTCCAATATCAATAATTAATAATTGCACATTGAAAATATTTTCAAAACAAAATGGCGTCCTTATATTATTTCCCTTAACACTGACATTGTGTCCAGAACATAATTCTTTCAACTTTTTTTTATTGTTTCGCTGCTGTGGACAGCGAATAGCCAAGAAACAATGGCCGCGGATGTCGGCTGCTGGACCTCCAACCAAGCGCCATTTTTAAAATCGTGTCCTTCTCCAATAAGAAAGATAAATAAATAAATTATATGGCGTTTCGACAGCCGGAAGCCGATTTTTTCCTTTCTCTGACTGAGCAGCCGACAACAGGCTGGCTTTGTGATTACAGCAGATAAGAGATCTTTTGTTAGACAATGGAATAGAGGAAAAAGAAGAAAAAGATGGCTGGAGCTTTTTGAGAGAAAGCAAAAAGTCACTGATAATGATTGAGGGGACGAAGGTGGAAAACAATTGTTATTTTTTTTGTGTCTGATAAGTGAAGAAAAAGGTTGAGAGAGACAAAAAATACAGCTCTCAAGTTCAGTGACTCGGGTCGTTTTCTTTAGAAATTAAAGAAAAACTAGAATCATTTTGTATTATATATTTGTTATGTTTTTTTAAATACAAAGAAATACGAATGACTGAATGAAAATGCAATACCAGGTTGTTGTAAATTAACAAGGTTTTATTTAACGCGGGATAGATAAATGCTTCAATCCACAAACAGTGACTTTTGTGCGACCGGCTAACTCGTGTACCAATCCATGTGTCATGACTGAAGCCCCATTTCCCGTCATACCTCCCACAATGCACCAGTTACGAGAGGCAGTTGTACCCTACTGATCAAGGGGAGTAATTCTATAATTTCTTTAGGACGGATCCTAACATAATTATCTTGCGTCTCACATCAAGGAAAAAAGATGCAGGAAGAAGAACCGAAATGATACGCCATCATGCCTGAAGCCCCATTTCTGGTCATAGTCCCCTCAATGCACCTGTCATGGGAGGCAGTGATCCCCTACTGATCAAGGGGAGTAATTCTATAATTTCTTTAGGACGGATCCTAACATTATTATCTTGCGTCTCACATCAAGGAAAAAAGATGCAGGAAGAAGAACCGAAATTATACGCCATCATGCCTGAAGCCTCATTTCCTGCCATAGTCCCCACAATGCATCTGTCACGGGAGGCAGTGGTCCCCTACTGATCAAGGGGAGTAATTCTATAATTTCTTTAGGTCGGATCCTAACATTATTATATGGCGTCTCACATCAAGGAAAAAAGATGCAGGAGGAAGAACCGAAATACTGCACCCTAAGTAGACCTTCCACTGAAACCTCATCTGACACAGGTGTATAGTCCTGCGGCCGTGATCCTGATCTGTGATTTCTCCACCTTCAAACCAGCACCAACAGACTACGTGTTCAAACAAGACGTCGTCTGCTCGAGATCAACGCTATATATCCAAAAAGTTCATTGCTCCAGCCACATCTCAAAAGAAATGTTTGGAAAAAAAATTCAGAAAAAAAAAAAAATCATTTGATTCAAATATCAAAAGGGTTTAACAAAACCAATGAATGCTGGTATCAGTCTTTTTGCATACAGTTATATGGTTTCAAGTATTCCTATTTAATACTAATCATTATTGACAATTTTATGGTTTCAAGTATTCCTATTTAATATAATCATTATTAACAATCTTATGGTTTCAAGTATTCCTGTTTAATAATAATCATTATTAACAATTTTATGGTTTCAAGTATTCTGTTTAATACTAATTTATAACAATTTTATGGTTTCAAGTATTCCTATTTAGTACTAATAATTATCAACAATTTTATGGTTTCAAGTTATTATTTTTATCTGATAATAGTTTATTTGCATAGTTATATGATTTCAAGTAACTAATGATAATCCTTAGTAAACATAGCTTCAACAGTTGAGTTTGAAAATTGAATACCCAACAAGAATAAATAAAACAAAACGTCTTTGGTATAAAATAACCCAACAAGGGTTGACATGCCGTAAAATCCAACCAGTCAATCAACCTTAGCCGACATCGCACAATAATTTTTTTCAAAATATGCAGAACCCTTGAAACTGTTAAATATACCACATACACCCCCCTGTACAGTGGCGTACCATAGTGGTGCAATTGTTAATAAGCTAGTTTCGCAGATCCATTACTACTGAATAGAGAGTTCGATCGCCACTGGATGTCCCAAGTATTCCTATCATATATGAATCATTTTTTAAACAGACCTAGTTGACTCTGAGATGGCACCCTAAAAGATATTATTACTCTGGGCATTTTTTGCATAGTTATATAACGCATTACTCAATAAGTCCCGGGCCTAATTAATAAAACAACAACTTTTAGGCAAAATTCGACTTTATTCATCAACATAATCTCCTTCTTGGGTGATACACTGATTCTAATGCTTCTCTACAATTCGATGCTTTTTGTAGAACGATTTGTCTTTGGCCTCAAAATACACCTCAGTTTCTGATATCACTTCTTCATTGGAGCCAAATCTCTTTCCCTGGGGCATTCTTTTGAGGTCTACAAACAGCCAGTAGTCGCTGAGGGCCAGATATGGAGAATAGGGTTGGTGCGGAAGCAATTTGAAGTGTAATTCATGTAGTTTTGTCATCGTTGCAATCGACTTGTGACACGGTGCATTGTCTTGGTGAAAAGGCACTTTTTTCTTCTTCATTTGTGACCGTTTTTTGGCGATTTCTTCCTTAAAATGCACCAATCATGCTATATAATATTCGCTATTGACGATTCTTCCTTTCTCAAAGTAATCGATGAACAAAATACCTTTCGCATCCCAAAATACTGAGGCCAAAACTTTGCCTGCTAAAGTTTGCGTCTTTGGTCGCTATGGACGGTTTTCACTTGCTGCTGTCCACTCAGCTGACTGTCGATTTGACTCCGGAGTGAAGTGGTGAATCCATGTTTCATCCATTGTCACATATTTATGCAAAAACTCATTTCTGTTGCGTTGAAACAGTTGCAAACAACGCTCTGAATCGTTGACGTATTGTTGTTTTTGATCGGCTGTGAGAAAACGCGGCACCCACTTTGAACACAGGTTTCTCATAGACAAATATTTATGCAAAATGGTGAATACACTGCCTTCTGATATCTCCAACTCCTCTGATATCTCACCCAAATTTACGATCAGCCAAAACGAGTTTGTGGAGTTTTTTGTGTTTACCGGGACAACTGCCGAATTTGGGCGACCTGAGCGTTCAGCATCATTTGTCTGTACGACCGCGTTTAAAGTCAGCATATCACTTCTTAACCGTTGTTTCCCACGGAGCAGAGACCGAATAATACTTATCAAGCCATTGCTTTACTTGAAAAGTATTTTTCCCATCAGAAAGCAATGCTTTATCAACACATGAAATTCAGATGTTTCCATTGTTTTGAAAATTTGCAGCAGTAGCTTCACTTAAATATCTGTAATTCGTAAACTAATAATGCGATTGTGCTCACATTTTGATACGTGAAATTTGAAGGTTAGTATTTTATAAAAATTCTATGGATTTTTTATTAGTAGCGCCATCTCAGGCCCGGGAATTATTGGTGATGCGTTATTTTAAGTATTTCAATCTAATTTTATCATAATGGAGATTGTGTGTTAGTCTGTCTTTAAATTGAAACTATATTACTACTCAAGTCACAATTCCCCTAGTTATTTACGTCACATTCTCCGTGATTTTATTTTTTATTTAAACCCCAATTATTAATAAAAAATAATTTACACTATTAATACTGTTGGCCTTATCTTCATTATAATAACTTGCAATGTATTCATATATACAACAAAATATCGGTTTACAGTTTGAACGGGACGGCTAATTTGCTTATTGATATTAAAAATTTGAATTTAATAAATATGTGCTTAGTATTATTGATTTCTATTGATTGGTTTTATTTTTAATGAATATGAGCAAAAATCTTCAATAAATCTTAAAAGAAATCCATTAACAAGAAGAAATAACTGTAATTTTATTCTTTGCTTCCTATTTTAACAAAATAGTTAAATTAGGAAAATTTAGCAATGAAAAACGGGAATGATGGAAGAGTAAGTTTCAGTTGTTCTATGTTTCGATTATATCTGTTTCAAATCTTTTTATATTCTTATTTAGTTTCATTAGCCTTTCTAATTTAATATAATATTCTATTTCATTAAAACTTAGATACTTGCGCCTGGAGGGAGCATATATTTGCTAGTAAGAATAATTTATATACAATTATGTGGTTTCAAGTAATTATTTCTATCTGATAATAATTATTTGTTTGTACACAGTTATTTAGTTTCAAGTAACTGTTAATAATCATTAACAATTGGAGAAGGCGGGGGTCCCCGTGGCATAGCAGCTAATGTGATGAACTGTGATATCGTAGTGAGTTCGAACTCCAGTCCTATTATATTCGCTTTTGGACAAATGCCCTTGGAAAAGATATTAACCCTCTTGTTCCTCCAGCTATAGATTAAATAGTACCACTACTGTTTTTCTACAAGAATGGCTTTGGCATTGAATAACCTATGAAGGTTGATATGTCACTAAATAAAGAAACTTTAAATGAATCTTATCCAGTAACAATATTTTTATTTCTTTTTTTTTTTTTGTTGGGGGTATTGTTAATTTTTAAACTTTTTTTTGTCCTTTTAATTATTTGGTTAAGTAATACAGCCCCCCCCCATTTAGGTATCCCATCATGCTATAATGATTAACAAGATCCATTACTACTGAATAGCGAATTTGATCCTGCTGGATGGCTTATACTTGTGACCTTGTGTTATTACGTTTACTTTCGATGTACCCTTGGTAGGTGAATGAACCCCCTCATCCCCCAGTTATGGATTAAATAGTACCAATACCGTTCTTCTACAAGGATGGTTTGGTCATTAAACAATCCACAAGTGTGTATATATCATTAAATAAAAAAAACAAATCTAAACAGTACTGTCACTAGAGTGGTTAGAGTGGATCTGGAAGTAATGGCAAAGAGGTGACTCCACTCTCACCTAAAGCTCCAGAACTGGAGCCTTACCATCAGATGCAGTTTAGGGGATACTGTCGGCGTATTCTGGGCCCCACGTATATATATATATATATATATATATACCAACAACCCGCACGAGCAGGATGTGAGACAAGGTCAATTTCTTAAGCGGAGTTTAATAGGTTTGAATTCAGAGTTTTCCTTCTCCTAGACCGGTTGCCTAACCAAGATTAAAAAGCCCAGTCTGCCCTACTATTTATCCATAGCTGGAGAGAGAGTGGGATTTATACCTTTCCCAAGGGTATTAGCGCAAAGTGAAATGCAGTTACCACATCCAGGATAGAACTCGGGACGACGAGTCCATTTCCCATGATTTTAACCATTACACCACGCCCTTCCCACGTATAGGGCAATTAAACAGACTGTACTAGCACCACAGAAGTGGGTAAATAAAAGGAGAAAACCATGTTAGATTTTGGGTATACAGTACAGGGGTAGTAGGTATTTACCAAACCGGTTGGCCACATCACAAAAGAAATGTCAAAACATTTTTTGGGCCATATGACCTTTAGGCACCCCTTTTGCTTTGCTGATTCATAAGTATATTTTTTTTCATTTACACCGTCAACATCCGGTTGTTTGTTAGAGGGTTAGGGTTAGGGTTAGGGGTTAGGGGTTAGGGTTAGGGGTTAGTTTTATAATTTTTTTAAAAACTCTAAAAATCGTCTAACAAACAACCGGATGTTGACGGTGTAAATGAAAAAATGTACTTATGAATCAGCAAAGCAAAAGGGGTGCCTAAAGGGGATATGGTCCCATTTTTTTTTAATTCAGAAAAAAATAGAATCATTTTATTCAAATATCAAAAGTGTGAAATTGTTTAACAAAACCAATGAGTTTAAAAATGTGTTTATAAATGAGTTTACAAACTTTGAATGAATAAAACATCAATAGGATGTGACACAAGGTGACTCCTGGCAAGTCCTCTTCACCGCATCCAGAATCCACACAGAGATTATCAATGTAGGCTTTTGCTGGTCGACCACTCTGGTATGTCATTATGTTGGTGCTCACATGAGAACATCTCTAATGAATTCGGCCTTACTTCACCAGAAACACCCAGCATGCCTTGTTAATCTTATTTGGATGCTGTACGTGATAGGAGGTAAGTGGCCATACAACTGCTTTTAGTGGGATGCTGCTTCCAGGATTTACTCAAGATAACACGCAGCATCCTTGTGTAGTTCCCATTTAACTTTTTATTTAAATTCGAAGAAACTGTTTGCTCAACAACCCTAATTCTAGAGATGGCCATGATTCCAGGTGTCCGTAAACAGTGTTTAAATCAAGATGGTACCGTCTCCTCATTGATTGGCAAGCCTCTGTAAATAGTAGATCATATCTTATACCTCGGTAGTTATATCTCATCCACTGAAAGCGATGTCAGTATGGGCATAGGTAAAGTATGGACTGCTATTGACAGGTTAACCATATGGAAGTATTATCTCGCTGATAAAATAAAACGGAAATTCTTCGTAGCTGTAGCCGTATCAGTAACCGCTTGAAATCTCTGAAGTTAAATATAGTTGTCTCCCTTGTATCAGTTCCCTATAACTACTAAAGAATTGCCACCTATGGAAATCTGATCCCTCTGATAAAATAAAACGGGAATTCTTCCAAGCAGTAGCCGTATCAGTACTATTGTATGGCTGTACTACTTGGACTGTAACTGACCGCTTGAAATCTCTGAAGTCAAACATAGTTGTCTCCCCTGGATCAGTTCCCTATAACTACTAAAGAATCGCCTCCTATGGGAATCTGATCTCTCTGATAAAATAAAACGGGAATTCTTCCAAGCTGTAATTGTGTCAGTACTATAACTGGGTTCATCTTCCACAGACTTGAATTTAGTTTTTATGCCCTCCCCACATCTGCAGAATGTTAAAAGCTCGCTGTTATCTTATTCGGATGTTGGTTTGATTTTACGGCATTTCAACCGTTGTTGGCTTATTTTATGCTGAAGAGTTTTGTTTGTTTGTTTTTTTGTTTTATTCATTCTTGGTGAGTATTCAAAGTTTGTAAACTCATTTTTAAACTGATTATTTTATCTATCTAACCTATAGATGGAGCCCTAACAGGTACTACCACTCCGGGTCAGAGTTGACCTGGGAGTCATTTAAATGAATGAACGAAGTTTAAGTACAAATTTAGTGCAAATTTAGACAACTTTCTCTAAGAAGAATTTATTAAAATGATTTTTGATCTTGTAGTGAAGTCTATGTACATATTTAAAGGAACTGGATATTACTGGATAAATAAATTTTTTAAAAACTCTAGCAAAGTATCCCATGCTTTGTCCAACTGTTGAAGCCATTTTACTAGCTTTTCAAAGTGCGTATACAAATTTATCAACCCCTCTGCACAAGTAGGATGTGACATAATAGTTAGCTAGAACGAAGTACAACGTAACCTCTCGAAGCTCGAAAAAAATTACCTATCTAAACAAACACTAACATGATAGTATTTTATATTTCAAATACAATATAATTATGAATAATAGAATAAATAAAATACGAATAACATTTATTGAATTTCTAATTTAATAACATTATTCTAATGATAATGTTATTTTTTTTTTCGAAATAGATAGCGTTAAACTTTAAAAATAAACTTTGCCTGCTTTTCACTGCGAAATATGTACTCCAACAAAAATGAATACCCATTCTGGCAGAACATCACCCAAAACAAAAAGGTCCAAACTTACAAAGATCTGAACTTTGCGTCGTGAAATATCCAGATAGTGCTCGATAGACCCAACTCAAATAGACCAGAAAGAAGAAGCGCCATGATAGCCAAAGAGCCTAAAAAATACAACATTCACACACACACACACACACACACACACATACGTACGCACACACACACACACGGCGCGCACGCACGCACACACACACACACACATATATATATATATATATATATATATATATGGGGGGTGAAAACAGAGGAAAAAGTGGATATAACATCACAGCAACTAAATTCAATTTATTTAAATACACTTTTCCTCTATTTTCAACCATATTTTGTCGAATATACTCAATCTTCCAATCCTTATATATATATATATATATTATATATATATATATATATATATATTAACGAGCGCCTCTGGTGGCTGAACTACTAGCCATGACAGTACTACTGTATGGTTGCACAACTCGAAATGCTTGGAGGAAAAGCTTGATGGGAATTACACAAGAATTCTACAAGCTGTTTCGAACAAATCAAGGAAGCAGCTGTAGGAATATTTTGAATATATAATGTGTGCTACAATACACCACTTAAATTTATAGACTAGGCAAGGTCACGTGGTTTAAACCTCAATGCGTGGCTGGTTAACTACGTAATCACTGATACTGAGAGTCGTCCATTTGCAATCATTGAAGAAGGACTTGCAATACTAAGGAGCACCAAGGAACAACCAAAGGATTCTTTACCAAGGATTTCCGCTAGACAAGCGCTCTTGCTTGGAGCCTAAAGAATGGCCCATAAAATTGTAACAGCAGCACCATAAAAACAGCAGCTTTACGGCAACTTACTCCACGCCCACTTATCACACAATTCCTCCAAGTACATACATATTTAATAACCCCTCCACACAAGTAGGATGTGACACTTATGCGGAGTTTTTAATTCAGAGTTTTCCTTCTACTAGACTGGTTGCCTAATATGGTTAAAGAACCCAGTCTGCTATTTACCCTTAGCTTGAGAGAGACTAGTTGGTCTCTCTCCCGGAGGTATTAGTGCAATGTGAAATCCAAACAGCCTCGTCCAGGATTTTGAAGTTTTTATGTTCGTGTATGGTGGAATCTGAGTTTAGCTATGTATATTATTTACTAAGGGGAACAGAGAATCGCTTTGAACATAGAACGTGGCGACTTGCTGTTCCAACTCATTAACCCAAACCTAATATTCGTGATCTCCTCTATGCCCACCAAACCCATCCTCCCCAATAATTCCAGAATTAAAAGGGGCATTTGCATTTATAGTTTACTGATTCTTTTCTCATATAAAAAAAGATGTCGTCGGTGTGGCCTAAAGTCGGTATCAGCCCATCGGCGAGGAGTCTATCCCCTTTCACTAGCGCTAGACCAAGGAGATTGTTTTTGCGTCTGATGTGGAGTGCCACACCTAGCATCAGCTCCTTACTTTACCGAACAGATCCCTGTGCTACTCATACGCTGAGTTGGCGAGGGTCGGTATCGAACTAGGAATCTTGTAGTTTCTAGCCGAACGCTCTACCGACTGAGCTAACCCGGCCATTTCTATTAAACACAGGTAAATTAGTAATTTTTTTTTAATTTAATATTCAATTAGTTTATTTAGTGGTGGATGGAAATTAAATTAGGGTCGGTTTAAGCCGTTAACCATATATTACGACTTGAAGGCACCCGAGTTCGATAAGAAGTTTCCTGAGTTCGACAAGAAACACTTGAAGGAGGCCGTAGGGCACATTAACCGAAACGTTGTGCATATAACAATAAAGATGAGTACTACAGTCCCAAAAAATTAAATAATACAAATTATCAAGCATCATTTTTTTTTATTCAGACAAATAAGACTGTTAGTGAGTTCGATACTCACCGGGTGTTGGGTTATTATTGTATATAAGGTGTGCTACAATGCATCACTTAAATTTATAGACTGGGCGAGGTCACGTGGTCTATCCCTCCACCAATTAACAGCCATAATGCGTGGCTGATTGACTACTTAATCACTGATACTGACAGATGTTCATTTGCAATCATTGGTGAAGAAACTTACAACCACAGGATTCTTTACCTAGGATTTCCGCTGGACAAGTGCTCTTGTTTGAATCCTAAAGGATGGCCCATAAAATAGTAACACCGGGCACTCTGTTTCTAGCCTTTTGCCAGACTGTGCTACAAACATGTCTTCACTCCAAAACAATCTATCTTTCTTTATCAGGAATGAAGTTTTTTTTTTCAAAATACAAAAAATAAAAACAAAAACCGAGTGCGGGTGGATAGTAAGAAAGAGAAGAGGACAAAGAAGGAAGAAATGATGAGGATGGTGTGGGGTGGGGGTCTTGAAGATTGAAAGTAAATGGAGGAGGAAGATTAAAAATTGAGGGTGGAAAGAGAGAGGGGGGTTGGATATAGAGACGGAAACAAAGCGACTGGAGTAGTCGGATAGGGTGGAGTCGGTTGGAGTAAAAGCGTCAGCGAACGTGGGGGGTCGTATTAAGGGACGGCTGATGTGGGCTGGGGCTCCTTTTGGTGTAACCGGGACTCCGTCGTACTGTTATGAGCAGTAATTGAATGGTCTCGGGGCACTGCATTGTAATTACGGTATATTAGACAATGTCCAGTGATGTTTAAGATTTATATTGACAAAAATCTTTATGGGAGCCAAACTGAAGAAGGATATGGCTAGGGTGGGGAGACAGAGAGACAGAGAGAAGATGCTATACGAGTGGAAGGAGGGAAAGGGGAGAAAGGTGAGAGGGAAATGAGAAGAGGAGGAAAGATGAGCGGTGGAGAGGGATTGGGAAATTTGAATTGAAACGTTTCTCCTCCTATCCAGCTTCGTTATTTTCCGACATATTTCCATCCACGCCATCTTTGTATCTTCGATTTCCGTTTTGTCTATTTATTTTTTATTGTTTTTTTTTCTTCTTCTTTCCTCTATTTGTTTTTTCTTCCCTTTTTACTTTTTTATTCTTCTCTCCTTCTTCCCATTTATTTTTTCATTCTTCAGCTTTTTTCATTCTTTTACTTTATACTCTTTATTCCTTTTCCATTTCTTCTTTTTTATTTTATTTTATTTTTTTCCTTTTTCTTTCTTTCATTTTTTTGTTTTTGTTTTTGTTTCTCTATCCTATAAATTCTTTCTTTTTTGTTTTGCTTCTTTTTTCTTCTTTTTCCTATTTATCTTTTATGTTTTCTTCTTTCTTCATTTTCTTTCTTTTATCGTTTAATTTTTTCGTTTGTTTTTCTTCTTTCTTTTTCTTCTTTTTTCTTTGCTTTTTCTTTTTATTTTCATTCTTTTTTTTTTTTCTTCTTTGTTCATTTTCGGTTTTTGTTCTTCATTCTTGTTTTGTTTTTGTTTTTTCATATTTTTTCTTTTTCTTTCCTTTTTTTTTCATTATTTCTTTTTATTTCTTTTTTCATTTTTTCCTTTTCTTTTTCTTTCCTATTTCTTAATTTTTCATTCATTTTCATTCTCATTTTTTCTTTCTTCTTTTTTCTTTTTTCTTTTTTCCTTTTTCTTTTTAGGCTTTCGTTCTTTCGTTTGCAAAACTTTTCAGTGTTTTTCTTTTCATTTTTCTGTTTTCTTTTCCTTTTTCTTTTTATTTTCTATTGTTTATTTTTCATTAATTTTCTTTTTCTTTTTCTTTCTTCTGTCTATTCTATTTTCCCCGTTATTTTCTTTTTTTATTTAAAACTTCTTTCATTTTCCTTTTTTATTCTTTTTCTTTTTCCTTTTCTAAAAGAAAGAAATCCTTTCTTTATTCTGTTTTTAGGTTTTCCTTTTCCTTTTCAGTTCTGTTCATACAGTTTGTTTCTTTGGGTGTGGGGGGTTATCGTTCTTTCTTCTTTTATTCTTTCTTCTCATCCTGTGTTCTTTCTTTTACTTTTTCGTTCTTTTTCCGCTCTTTCTTTTTTCATGATTTCTATTTCTGCTTTTTTCTTTTTCTATTCGTTCTTGCTTTCTTTTTACTTTTATTTTCTTAGTCTTTTTTCATTCTTTCTATTTTTCTATTTTTTTGTTTCTTCATTTTCTCTTTCTTTTCTTTTCAATATTTTTCACTTTTCCTTTTACTTTCTTATTCCTACCTTCTTTTTTTTTTGTATTTTTCCATCTTTTACTTTTTTTTAATTTTCTTTCTTTTATCTTTATTCTTTTTCTTCTTTTTGTCTTTTCTTTTTCTTTTTCTTTCGGATTTGTTTTTGTCTTTCTTCATATTCTTCTTTCTTCTTACATTAATTTTCCTCTTTCTTTTTTTTTTTTTTTTTTTTTCTTTTCTCTCTTTCTTTTCTTTTCTTTTTTTCCATCCTTTCGGATTTCCTTTATTTCCTTTTTTCCTTAGTTTTTGGATTTTTATTGTTTTTTCTCTCTTTCTCCTTTACATTTCATTCATTATTTTTCTTCTTTTTTTGCATCATTTATTTATTTATCTGTTTATTTATTCATTCATTTACTTTTTCTTCATGCTTGTTATTTTTCTCTTTTTTTTCTTTAAATTCTTTTTTTTTTTTTTTTTTCTTTAAATTCTTTTTTTTTTTTTTTTTCTTTTTTTTTTTCTTTTCCTCTCCTGCTTTTTCTTAATCTTTTTTCTTTCTTTTTCATTTTTTTGTAGATTTTCCTTTAAATCTTCATTTTCTTTCATTTTTCTTCCTTCTTTTTCTTTCCTTTTTTTTCTGTGTTATTTTCTTTTCTTTTTTCTTCTTTTTTCTTTATTTCTTTTTCTCTTTTGATTTTTACGGTTCTCTCTCTCTCTCTCTCTCTCTCTCTCTCTCTCTCTCTCTCTCTCTCTCTCTCTCTCTCTCTCTCTCTCTCTCTCTCCTATCCTCCTTTTCCCGAACCATTTTTTTCCTTTTCTGAAAAGAATGAAGCTAGGGTTGGGGGTAGATCTTTACCGGAAAGAAGAACAAAAGAAGATGGCCTCACGAAAGATTCCCAATTCGCAGCTTAAGTCTGATATTTCGTGGGCCATATTACACCCGACCGGCTTTTCAATCTTTGTCATGTCGACGCTTGCTTGTCCACGTGCTGAAACGGGCGTACACATGCACATAAAGAGAGAGAGAGAAAGATAGAGAGAGAGTGAGTGTGTGTATGTGTGCGTGTGCGCGTGTGTGTGTGTGAGAGAGAGAGAGAGAGAGAGAGAGAGAAAGAAGAGAGAAAAGAGAAACTTACAGAGACGCCTGCAAAAACACGTGCAGAAAAAAAAACATGCCCAAACATAGACCAATGCATAACGAGACGCGTTTATACATAGACGGATTCCTGGGTACATAATACATTGGTTGGCTGGTTGGTTGGTTATGTTAATAATCATTTATTTGCACATAGTTATATAGCTTCAAGTAACTAATAATAACCCTTAGTAAACAATTATAGCTTCAAGTAATTAATGATAATCCTTAGTAAATTATTATAGCCTCAAGTACCTAATAATGATCCTTAGTAACCAATTATAGCTTCAAGTAACTAATAATAATAATCCCTAGTAAACAATTATAGTAGCTTCAAGTACTAATAATAATAATCCCTAGTAAACAATTATAGCTTCAAGTAACTAATAATAATAATCCTTAGTAAACAATTATAGCTTCTAGTAACTGATAATAATTCTTAGTAAACAATTATAGTAACTATTCTTAATACAAATAATTTACGGTTATATGGATTCAAGAATTCCTATCTAATAGTAATTATTTTCAAAGATATCTATTCGACCAATAGATGGGAGCCTTACATGTACTACCACTGCTGGTCAGAGTGGAACTGAGAATAATGAAAAATGAAAGTGTACTCCACAGAGTTCCTGAACTGAAGCTTCGCCATCAGATGCAGTGTTGCATATTGATAAACCGTTGCTTTTGGGGCGGTTAGTGTAGTTGGATTTTGAATTAAAAGCCGTTGAAATTCATAATCCGTAGATTTAGATGATTGATAGGCAATAACCTTTAGTTGAGCCCAACTTCCTGACACTGGGAAACGGTGAGAACGGAAGTGGGGTTTAGCTTAGTCAGTCGAGTCGTTAAGCGGGAGACGCCAATATGTACAGATCGACCCTGCTTCATTCCTGTCTGGTGGTGAATAAAAATGTGAAATATAAGCCTCGTATTGTCCCTGCTAGTAGCGAACCAGCATCTTAAAGTCAGACCAGACCAGTTAGGAGGATGTCCCAGCTATGCAAGAAACAGAAATAAGGAACCAGCCAAACCATTCCAGCCAAAAAGTAAGTTAAAGACTTAAATATGTGGGAAACATATACGAATGCCTCCCATCCCCTTATAACCCTCTCTCTCTCTCTCTCTCTCTCTATATATATATATATATATATATATATATATATATATATATATATAATATGTATATATATATATATATATATATATATATATATTAATGGAATTTGATAATTTGCTTTTGAAGCATTGTTATGTAAAGTATATTATTATTTATATTTTTTAAGGCAATTACAATGCGTATATCGTATAGAATTCGATAATTATTGGAAATAATCATGATGATTATTTTCAATGTTTTCTTAAACTCCACGGACAATTCTTGTCTGACGAGTTTTGTTCGATCCTTTCTAACTGTCTGGCCATCTTTTTTATATTCGAGTGAAATTGGTGTATGAATCCACCAAAGGTTTTACCACGAGTGCTTTCTGCACTACTTCGTACCATCGTCAGGTGTGGAACTAGTGAGATATCAAAAAGCTGGCCAGAAAGTTAGAAAGGATCGAACAAAAACTCGTCGGACAAGAATTGTCCGTGGAGTTTAACAATTATATATATATATATATATATATATATATATATATATATATATATAGTTAAGAATTAATGGAAAAAATGAATGAATGGAATAAAAAATAAATCAAATGAATGGAAAAAATGAAAGGACCTCTCTTAAAAGAAAAAAAATTAAGAGAGGTCCCTAATGGAAAAGCCTTCTTCATTTTTACTGGACTCTTTTTTGAAGCATTAAATTAATATAATTATTATATAAGATATTGTAGAGGATAAAATAGGTGTCTTCCCTTTTTGAGGTTCTGTTGAGAAATGATTCAATTTTTTTTGTATCTCATGTTGTCTGTTCTACTCCCGGTATAAATTGCAACAATGTATAATTTTGAATTCAAGATAAAAAGAAACGGTTAACTGGAAGATTTTGAATAACTTTTACAATTGCAAAAATAAATAAATAAAATTAATAAATAAAAAGGACTATCTTCATATCTTAATATCTTAATATATATATATATATATATATATATATATATATATATATATATATAAGAAAAGGTGGAATGAAAACATCACACAATGCTGTTAAAGAAAACAATTTATAATATAATCATAGCTGATACTGATCAATATTTCGATTTTACAAAAATATTGATCAGTATCAGATATGATTATATTATAAATTGTTTTCTTCTTTAACAGCATTGTGTGATGTTTTCATTCCACCTTTTCTTACTCATATTGTCGGATTCATTTACTTTCTTTTAACTTATATATATATATATATATATATATATATATATATATATATATTACATGGGTATTTCTGTGACTCAGGGTTTCATGTGGTGGTACATCAGAAAGAATTAAATGTTTCTTGAAAAGTCTGATGATATGGTCAATCTTCAGATTTAGTGGGTGGTGGAAGGGCCATCTTTTTTTTGTTTATGTGTTCGTGTCTATGAATTATCATTATCGATAATAATTGTTGTCATTATAACTGCAAAAGCCATCCAGCAGTATTACCAAAACCTTTAACATCATTATTATTGCCAGCCCGTAAATATTACCTTATATCATCATCATCATCAGCAGCAGCAGCAGCAACAGCAGCAGCAGCATCATGTCATGCAGTTAGCACGGATATCCATGACAATCTCTCGCCAACCTTCTCTATCATTCATTGTCTCTGGGAGGTCCTCTGTGCAGCATCCAGTATCTTCGCAAAGCTGGTCAATGTAGGTCCTTGGTGGGCGGCCCAGATGAGCATGTCCATGTGTTGGCTTCCACAGGAGAACACCGCTTATGAGTTCGTCCTTGCTTCTCCAACAGTGTCCAGCATGTCTTGTCCGTCTTACTCTGATGGTTTGTGAGATAGGGGCAGGTGGCCGTACAGCTGCTTCCTTGTCGGGTGTTGTTTCCACGACTTGTTCAAGACTGTACGCAGCGTTCTTGTGCAGCTCCCATCTAGCTTATTCTCCAGGCACCTCGTTAGGGTCCAAGTGGAAGAATTGTCGTTTTAATTTCTCAGTGAGATCGGACTTCCATATGATCGATGTTTATAGCCGACCATGTCTTCCGTATTCGTGATAACCCATAAGTATTATAAAGGATTGTGGTGATGATGATTTTTTTTTAATTTTAATCATCATCATTATTCTGATCAAATATCACACGAAAAGAGTCATTACATTTAAATAGGATCGTGATGATGATTATTGATTTCAATCATCATCATTATTCAGATCAAATATCACACAAAAAGAAACACTTCATTTAAATAGGATCGTGATGATGGTTATTGATTTTATTTGATCTGAATAATGATGATGATTAACATCATCATTATTCAGATCAAATCTCACACGAAAACAGAGATTTCATTTAAATAGGATCGTGATGATGATTTTTCATTTTAATCATCATCATTATTCAGATTAAATCACACACGAAAACAGACATTTCATTTAAATAGGATCGTGATGATGATTTTTTATTTTGATCATCATCATTATTCAGATCAAATCTCACACGAAAACAGAGATTTCATTTAAATAGGGTGGTGATGATGATTTTCATTTAATAATGGAAAAGAGAGAAAGAGAGAGAGAGTGGGAGGGAGAGAGATAGCAACAGGAAGAATTGTTTGGTTGAAACAATTATTTTCTCTTTTTCTCTTTCTTTCTTTCTTTCTCTCTTTCTTACTCCTACTCTCTTCCTGTTGCAAAGAGACAACCACTGCAGGTACTGTAATCAACCTGAGTTCTTTGTTTATCAAAATGACTTAATTCGGCATTAAATGACCCGAAAGAGTGTTGATATGTCGTAAAACAAAACAACCAACCAACCAATCATTGTCTGGGAGTACTTCCTCTGTTGGAATCACTCGGTACAATATTCCACATTACACATTTGTGTCCTGAAGAGGCTGATCGAGCAACGAAGGAAATACCGGTATGAGGAGGGAAAGTAAATATTGTTTGTTTGTTTTGTTTTGTTTTGTTTTACGGCATATAAACCACGTTGGGTCATTTAATGCCGGAAAAGTTTTGAAAGATTCGTTGCGATAGTTTGGAAGAAATTTTCTTAAACTCATTTTTTTGTAAACAAATTTTCTATTTAACCCATAGATGGGACCCTAACAGGTACTACCACTCATGGTCAGAGTGGACCTGGATGCAATGGTGATGAAGGCGTGCCACACATTCCCCAGACCTCCAGAACTGGAATCTCAGCATCAGTTTAACGTCATACCCAGGACATGAAAACCCTCAGCCACCGCCTTCTAGAACCCATATGATAAAAAGGGTTGGTGGCTTGCCATAAGGACAATAAGGTTGGGACAATCATATAGGTGCTAGTGCTTGCCGTGACCAGCCGATTGATCGGAGGTGGTCTCTCCGTCGCTCGTCTAGCCTAAATAAAGGCCAAAGTGGAGTGTTACATGTCATGGACTGTCC
>CM042168.1:27241325-27287360 GCA_023376005.1 Doryteuthis pealeii
TTGACATGCCGTAAAATCCAACCAATCAACTACAGAAATGTTGTCTATTATAATAGAAATTTTTCCGATTTCTGTTTTATTGTTTTTGTCGTGTTTCTGTTTGCTGTTACTGGCTGCTCTTTTATTGTATCCTTCGAGTCCCTGAATTGTCGCATCTACGCAATCCTCAATGCTGCTGAGTTCTATTCCTCCTTTGGTTAAATCGAACTTAACGGATCTGAATTCCACCATCGTATGTCAACCCGCCGAAAGAAAAAAAAATACCAAAAATCAGGGAATTAACCGAATTTAATGAAATTTTCAGTGTTGATATATTAATAAATAAAAAATATAATTCACCAATTTTTTTATTTAAAAACTTTTACATTTTTTAGGTCAGTTAACTTTGAACCACGTATCTTTGAGATTCTGTGTTACGCCTCAAAGATACGTGGTTCAAAATTAAATGACCTGAAAAAGGTAAAGTTTTTAAATAAAATAACTGGCCCGTTAAGTTCGATTTAACCCCTCCCTCTTTTCTTATTACATATAGACTATGCGTGTCATCTCTTGGGTGTAATGCCTTATGCATCGTCATCAATTTATTTGTTTTTTGGTCAACCTGGCGGAGTCCCACCCACGTCTGTTTTAAGAATAGTACAGAGTAGTGGACTGAGTAGTGGACAGAGTAGTGGACAGTCCAGGCGTTTATTCCTTTGACGAGATTTTGGACCACATGACATTTAGGCACCTCTTATGTGATCTCGTTTCATAAGGACATTTTTTTCATTTACACCGTGAAAATCCGGTTGTTTGTTAGAGGTTAGGGTTAGGGGTTAGGGGTTAGGAGTTGGGATTAGGGTTAGGGTTTAGGATTAGGGGTTAGTTTTATAAAAAAAATTTAAACTCTAAAAATCGTCTGTTAACAAACAACCGGATTTTCACGGTGTAATTGAAAAAATCTCCTTATGATACGAGATCGCAAAAGGGGTGCCTAAAGGTCATATGGTCCGAGATTTCTGCTGCAGAGCTTTGTTTCGAGAAGATTTCTTGTTCATCTGAAGTATTCTTTTCTTACTTTTTTCTTTCATTGGAAAATCTTTAAAAAATTATCAAGTGGAAATTTCTTCTTGAATAGGGGTCATACTCAGATTTTGATAGATAGCTAAACAGAAAAACAACAAAGTCTTGCTTCATTAATTAACAAACAAGTAAATGCACAGACACCCAGCCTGAACAAGAAAGAAGAAAGAAACCCACAGAAGAAGCCCTGAGAAGATGGCGGCCGACGAAGTAGACAAGAGAAAACAGGTAAGAACCAAATCTATCATACCCTCATCAGCCCCAGCTCGGCCTCTTCCACGCGATTATATACCCGAGATGACCGCAAAGGCAAAGGACTCGCTATGTGTGTGTGTGTGTGTGTGTGTGTGTGTGTGTGTGTGTGTGTGTGTGTGTGTGTGTGTGTGTGTGTGTGTGTAATGTGGAGATTTTCGCCGTACAAGGCGTCTAAAACAATGTCTTTAGCCTTTCGGCTGGTAGTGTTCAGCTCTAACTTAGCGCAATTATATTATGTGGTCGGGAATGTCTGCCGTATCTCTCGGAAAATATCACAATTCTGTAAAAATGCCCCGGACACTTCGGATGCTGAACAGCTAGCACAGTGGCGGGTCATTAGAGATGCCCCCAGGGTTAAAGGATTTAAAACATATGAGTGCGTAGACTGACAAATAGAAAATATTATGAAACGAAAGAAGTTTAAAGAGAGGAGGTGTGGAAACTGAAGAGGAGCGGGGGAGTCGGGGAGCTTGATCACAGGAAAGAAGAGATTAATAGTTTGGCTTTTAATTGGGGGTAAAATGGGGAGAAGAAGAAGAAGAAGAAGAAGAAGAAGAAGAAGAAAGAAGAGAAGAAGAAGAAGAAGAAGAAGAATGAGGTAAAGAAAAGAAAAAAAGAACAAAGTTAAAAAGAGAGGATGAAAAAGAAGGGGAAAATATACCTCCAAAGCGGGAGAAGAAGAAGAAGAAGAAGAAGAAGAAGAAGAAGAAGAAGAAGAAGAAGAAAAACAACAACAACAACAACAACAACAACAACAACCAAAAGAAAGAAAGAAAGAAAGAAAGAAAGAAAGAAGCTAAAAAGGGAAAAAAGAAGGAATAATAAAACGGCTAAGTGAGAAGAAGAAGAAGAAAAAGAAGAAGAAGAACAACAACAACAACAACAACCAAAAGAAAGAAAGAAAGAAGCTAAAAAGGGGGAAAAAGAAGGAATAATATAACGGCAAAGTGAGAAGAAGAAGAAGAAGAAGGGTGCCGCCGGCGCCATGTTAGGTGGTCTGAGACCCAGCCGCAACAACAGTGGCAGCTGCTCTAAACATCTTCCCCACCCACCCGTCTAACCTCCATCTCACCCTTGCTTCACCAATTAGACGCATCGGGACGGTGATGGCCTCCAGGTGAACACAAGCAAACATGAACGACATCCACTTTTCTTGCACGAACAGAAAAGATGATTTGCCGATTAGTTTGAGGAAATGTCACAAACTTTCTCTTACAGCGTAGCGAATTAAAAATCCTTCAGGGTCTTTGATTTTTAGTTCTTTTTTTTTTTTTTTGTGCCTCTCTCTCGTTGTTTTCTTTTTCTGCCTTCATTTGTGAGAGCTTTTGTCTTTTTAACGTCTGCTTTTCATTGTCATTGATTTTTCCCCCTTTTGTCTATGGCTTCTCTCCCTTTGCGTTTGCTCTCAGTTTTCATTCACAATCAACGCTTTTCTTTCGATGAGATTATTGGTCAACCTTTTTTTATTCTTTTTCTTCTTTCTTCCTAATATCTTTCTTTCTTCATCTTTTCTTCCATCATTACTTTTCTTTCTTTCTTTCTTTCTTCTTTCTTTATTTCTTTCTTCTTTCTTTCTTTCTTTCTTTCTTCCTCTATTCTTCTTTACCCTTAACCCTTCTCCATTTTTTTCTTCCTATCTTTTTTCTTTTTTCTTCCCTCCGCTTTTTATTTTTTTCCTTCCTTTTATGTTTCTTCCTTCCTAATTTCTTCCTTCCTTCCTTCCTCTTTCTTCCATCCTTTTCTTCTTTCCGCTTTTTATTTTTTCCTTCATTTTATGTTTCTTCCTTCCTAATTTCTTCCTTCCTTCCTTCCTTCCTCTTTCTTCCATCATTCCTTTTCTTCTTTCCTCTTTTTCTTTCTTTTTTCCTTCCTCTTTCCTTCGTTCTTCTTTATCTTTTCATCCTTACTCTGTTATTCCTTCTTTTCTTCTTTGGTTTTTATCTTTCTTCTCTCTTTTATTATTATCCTTCCATTTTTCTTCTTTTTTCTTCCTTCTTTTTTATTTATTCTTTTATCTTTTTCTTTCATCCTTTTCCTCTTTCTTCTTTCTTTTATTCTTTTGTATTTCTCTTTTCTTCTTTTCTTTCTTTCTTCATTCTCTTTATCTGTTATGCTTCCTCTTCTTTCTTTTTGCCTTTTTCCTTCTTTCTTCCTCTTTTTCTTTCTTCCTTTTCTTCTTTCTTTCTTCTTTTATTCTTCTGTTCTTCTTTTTTATTATTTTTTCTTTCCTTCTTGCTTCTTTTATACTTTCATTTTTGTCCTTCCTTTTTCTTCTTTTACTTCTTTCTTCCTTCTTTCTTTCTTCATTGTTCTCTTTCTTCTTTCTTTTATTCTTTCGTTCTTCCTTTTTCTTTTTTACTTTCTTCTTCCTTCTTTCTTTCTTCCTTTTTCTCTTTCTTCTTTCTTTTATTCTTTCTTTCTTCCTTTTTCTTTTTTTACTTTCTTTCTTCTTTTCTTTCTTTCTTTTCTCTTCTTTCTTTCTTCGTTCTTCTTTCTTTCTTTCTTCCTTCTTTCTTTCTTTGTTCTCTTTCTTTTCTTTTATTCTTTCGTTCTTCCCTTTCTTCTTTTACTTTCTTTCTTTTCTTTCTTCTTTACTGTTTTTCTTTCTTCCTTGTTCTCTTTCTTCTTTTATTCTTTAATCCTTTCTTTATCTTCTTTCTTTTTCTTTTTTCTTTTTACTTTCTTTCTTCCTTTTGTTTTTTTTTGCTTTTTCTTTCTTCCTCCGTTTATTCTTTTGTACTACAACTTTTCTTTTCTTTCCTCTTTTCTTCTTTCTTTTTTCTTTTTTCTTAATTCCTCCTTTCCTCTTTCCTCTTTTTCTTTGTTCCATACTTTTTTTCCTTCCTTTTTGCTTTTTCTTTTTCTTCCTTACTTCATCTTTTCTTTCTTTCTTTCTTTTTCTTCCTTTCCTTCCTCTGTCTTCCATCGTTTTTTCTTTTTTCTTCTTTTTCTTTCTTTCTTCCTTCATCTTCTCTTCCATCCTTCCGGTTTTTTTCCTTCCTCGTTTCTTCTTTACTCTTTTCTTTCTTCCTTTCTAATTTATTTCTTCCTTCCTCTATCTTCCATCCTTTCTTTTTCTTCTTTCTTCTTTTTCTTTCTTTCTTTCTTCTTCTTCCTTCCTTCCTCTTTCTTTCGTTCCTCTTTTTCTTTTTCTCCTTACACTTTTCTTCTTTTCTTTTTCTTTCTTGATTTTTCGTTCTTCCTCTCTCGTTTTCTTTCTTTCTTTTTCTTCCTTAAAAATGTATTTCTTCCTATATCTTTTCTTTCTTCTTTTCATTCATAGCCTCTCTTTCTTTTCTTTTGTAAGTTCTTCCCTCTTTCTTTGTTTCCTACAATTTCATTTCTCTTTTGAAATGTATATTTCTTTTACTCTCTCTCTCTCTCTCTCTCTCTCTCTCTCTCTCTCTCTCTCTCTCTCTCTCTCTCTCTCTCTCTCTTTTCACAATTACAGAATTTCACCATCTCTTTTATTATTTTTTACTGTCTTTCATTCTGTCTTTCTTGATTTTCACTCTCTCTTTCTTGTATTTTTCTTCTATTTCATGAGTTTTCTTTTTCATTCTTCTATCTTTTCCTTCCTTTTTTTCTTTCTCGATTTCGTCGCTTTCTTTCTTTTATCTCATGAATTTTCTTGTTCATTCTTTTTCTTTCATTCATTCTTTATTTCTCTATTTCTGCACTCTCTTTCTTCTCCCCTCTTGCAAGTATTTTCCTTCTTTTCTTCTTACTTTTGGTTCCCTTTACAAACTTCACTTTTCTTTCTTTCCTTTTCTTTTCTTTTTTTTTCCTTTTTATTACACGTCCCCCCTTCCTCCTACTGACTCTTACTTTCTTTCCCTTTTCTTTCCAAAATGTAACTGTATCTCTTAAGCCTTTTCTTCCTTTCTTCCTTTCTTTCTTTCTTCTTTCTTTCTTTCTTTCTTCTTCCTTTCTTCCTTTCTTTCTTTCCTCTTCCTTTCTTTCTTCTTTTTCTTCCAGAATTCTTTCTTCAGGAATCGTATCCTTTCTATTCTCTTATAAGACATTTCTTTTTTCTTTTGCTCTCTTTTTCTTCTTCTTCCTTCTCTTTTCAGTTTTTTTTTTCTTTCTTTCTTATTTTTAGTCAATTTTATATCTTTCATTTTTTCAATGACTGTTCATTCTTTTTTTTTTCTTTTTTTTTTTTTTTTTAACTTTCGTTCATTCTTTCTTTCTGAATTTTCGGGCTTTCTTCATCCCTTTTGCAAACATTTTCCTTCTTTCTTTCTTTTTGTTTCTTTCTTCTTTTTTTTTTTTTTTTTTTTTTTTTTGCTCCCTTTCCGAACTTCACTTTCCTTTCTTTTTTCTCTTTCTTTTTTTCTTTTTGTTCTTCTTTCGTCCCTCCTTCCTCCTATATGACTTTTTCTTACTTTCTTTCTCTGTCGTTACTTGCATTTTCATAAAGACAAAACCGTCCGGAAACAATTAAATCAAACATGTCGCAGGCTGATCGTGTCCCTTCCTCCAGACGCACAACTAAGAAATGCATCCTTTCTCTATAATTTAAGTAATTAGCAGAGTGCCTTTCTATCATCAGTTCAGCGTGACACTTTGGTCGCGGGACCGCCAGCGCCATTATCCCAGATTCTCCTACACAAAAGACGCTCATGCCATAAAATGTACTGTGATTATTTATACTACTTAATATAAATACGCACGCACACGCACACGCACACAGCATTTGTGCGTATGGGAGATAGAAATCTTTATAGCAATGGAGTATCTACGCGCCCCCGGTAATAGCAACGACACACTTCCTGGGTGCACTAAAATCCAGTACTTAAATGACATCAAAATGATTCGGAACTTGATTGCTTTGAGCCAAGTCTGGTACAAGATTACGCATTAGGGCACTTCAGGCTCAAATTTACAATGTAACACAGATTTGGTTCCCGGATAGTATGGATGGGGTATTTCTTAATTGCTTTAATAACCTTTTGTTTGTTTACGATAAGTATTCGTATATTTAATAAATAAAAAAGGAAAACTAGCAGGACTCATCCATACATCTGAATAGGTACTTCGTTACACAAATTTTCGTCATGGATAGTATGGATTATTTCTTAATTGCTTTAGTAACCCTTTTGTTTGTTTAGAATAAGTATTCATATATATATATATATATATATATATATATATATATATATATATATGAGGAAGAATGAATAAAGAAAAGAAAGAATAGAATGGATAATAAAAGAAGAATTTAATCAATATCACTTACACATGTGTTTCGGTCAGTTCATCTGTGTGAAAATATTTCGCACACAGAGAAGATTCGACCTTCATCAGAGTGAATTTTTATTTTGAATGAAAAAAATTCGTTGGGGAACAACGGAGAACTTTGAAAATGTTCAAATAGAATTTTTTTTGAAAATCACATTTGGAACGCTGAAATAGACCGTTAGAATTTGGATATTTGATTTTTCTAGGGGTTATGGTAGAAAATAATTTTGTATTGCAAAAATAAAGAGTTATTATTTATCCCTAACATGTTGAAAATTTTCTCTTAGTTTGTTATTGTTTTGAAATTTAAAAAAACGGTTCCCCAAGGAATTTTTTCATTCAAAATATAATTTCACTCTGATGAAGGTCGAATCTTCTCTGTGTGCGAAATATTTTCACACAGATGAACTGACCGAAACACATGTGTAAGTGATATTGATTAAATTCTTCTTTTATTATTCATTCTATTCTTTCTTTTCTTTATTCATTCTTCCTCATACTGTCGGATTCATTTCCAATTTCCATTTTTACATTATATATATATATATATATATATATATATATATATATATATATATAAACTAGCTGGGATTACCCATTCATCTGAATAGGTACTTCGTTACACATATTTTCGCTATGGATAGTATGGATTATTTCTTAATTGTTTATGCTGTAAAAAATGGACAATTATTCCCTACAAACTTTGTGTTCTGGATAACACTATGTAACAGAAATTTTGTTTGTGGATTGTATATATTATTTCTTAATTGCTTATGTTTTTAAAAATGACTATTATTCCCTTCAAACAATTTTTGTGTCTTGGATAATTCTAAGACGAATTTTGTTCGTGAATAGTATATGTTATTTATTAATTGCTTAAGTTTGTAGAAATATAGAAAATGTCCATTATTCCGTACAAACTTTGCTTCTGTACCCTGGATAACACTATGTAAAACACATTTTGTTCGTGAATATTTCGGCATTAAATAATCCTTAAGAAGGTGATATGCCATTAAAAAGATAAACCAATTAAGTAAAGTCGGCGGCGTGCTCTATTGTCGGTATCAGCGTTGGAGTCTATCCCCTTTTTACTAGCACTATACCAGGGATATCGGTTTTGCATCTGAGATGAAGCGTCACACCTAACTATCAGCTCCCCACTTTAACCAACTGAACCGAGCTGCGTCATGCGCTGAGTTGACGAGGGTTGGTATCGAATTTGGGATCTTGTGATCCCATCGGCCAAAATGATGTATATATAACAATAAAGTTGAGGACAACAGTTCGAAAAATCTAAATAATACCAATTATTAAGCCTCATCTAAAAGAAAATTCAGACAAACATTACTGGAATCTTCTTCAGGTGGACTCCGTAATATCAGTTCTGCTTTTTTAATAAAGATATTCCCATAAAAATATTAAATATTCGATTAAATTCGATTAAATCGAATTTAACGGACATAAATTCCATCATCGTATGTCACGAAAGAAATGAATAAAACATATAATGCCCCAGTTATTTTATTTAAAAACTTTTACATTTTTTCAGGTCAGTTAACTTTGAACCATCTTTGTATCTTTGAGGCGTAACACAGATTCTGAAAGAACGTGGTTCAAAGTTAACTGACCTGAAAAAATGTAAAAGACTTTTAAATAAGATAACTGGTGCATTATATTATGTATTCATTAATATATCAACACTGAAGATTTCATTAAATTCGGTTAATTCCCTGATTTATGGTATTTTTTTTCTTTCGGCGGGGTGACATAAGATAGTGGAATTTAGGTCTGTTAAGTTTGATTTAACCAAATATTCTCCAGCGGTTGGCCCTGCGGGTGTTTTCAAAGGAGAAGATGACATGGTTGGCAGTGAGACGCAAAGTGTCACGATTCTCAGCTAGGAGGAGACCATCGGTGATGGTCGATGATGACAGGAATCAAGGGAATTTTTCAAATATTCTTTATATCGCTTTCTTGGTACCTCTTTGTGGTACGATTTTTGTGCCCATCCTTTGGGCTTCAAGCAAGAGCGCTTGTCCAGCGGAGATCCTTTGTGTTAAACAGAACGTGATCTTTAGTGTAGAATCCTTTGGTTGTTCCTTGGTGCTCATCAGTCTTGCATGTCCTTCGTCAATGATTGCAAATGGACGTCTCTCAGTATCAGCGATTAAGTAGTTAACCAGCCACGTATTCGGGCTGTTCGTTGACTGTGGCTTAAACCACGTGACCTCGCTTAGTCTATAGATTTAAGTAGTGTATTGTAACACCTGATGGCCAGTGGAGAGTTCGTCGTACAGTGTGATCGTGCGCATGCAATGATTTCTCATCCTGAAAAGGTGTCCCGTTCAGCGTAGCTGGGACTTTAACAGTGTATATAATGCTTAATACACATATAAAATACTCTTCTTAGGACTATGCATGAGAAATTCTTCTGCAAATTATTTCCAAATCAACCCAAATAACACACCGCCCTGTCGGCTGGGGCGTTAGAATGCACCGACTGCACATCTGCAGAGGGGTGAGACTCCCCCAATGGGGCCACCTGTTGGCCGTGGGTGGCGACCCGTGATGCTTAAGGATATAACCCAGGTGGATGAGTAGTTCATGACTTGCAATACTCCCCGTTGGCCCTTTCTTGGGCTAGACGGGCGGTTGGAGAGGTCCCCTTTGATCAATTGGCTTGCCACGTCAAGCCCTAGCACCTATATGATTGACCCAGCCCTATTGCCCTTATTGCAACCCCCAATCCTTATCTTTCATAGAAAGCGGTGACTGAGGGTCTACATGTCATGTGAATGACGTTAAACTCTATCTGATGGTGAGGTTCCAGTTCTGGAGGTTTGGGGAATGTGGAGCACCCCTTCATCACCATTGCACCCTGGTCCACTCTGACCTAGAGTGGTAGTACCCGTTAGGGTCCCATCTATGGGTTGAATAGAAAAACATGAGTTTATAAACAAAATTGTATTATGCATTAAGAATGAATTTATTTCACAACTTTGTCGGCATTAAATGACCCACCGAGGTTGATATGCCGTAAAACAAAACAAACCAAACCAAACAACACATAACAACTAGTTCTAGTCAAATGGGAGCTGTAATTATAAAAATGGAGAAATAAAGAAAGTAAATATTGGTAAATTTGGTCATTTTTGTTTAGAAAATAGAAATTTTGCCTTTTTACCTACCCATACTATTTACTTCATATCTTTTTTCACTCTGGGAAGATTAAAGAGGATTTTAGATATGTTTTTTAGAATAAATAAGCTTTCCAACGATACCCAATTTAGCTTGGCCTTTTTTTATTTCCAGGTTGGGGTCCAAAATGAGCTAATTCTACTGGACTATCTTTTGTTAGTGTTTAATTCTACCGAAACTACAAGATCAATGTATATTTTTATTTTCTATTTTGGGGGTAATTTATTTTCTTACGTCCCACCATGTCAGATGAACATAAAGTCCGATTATTGTGGGGTGCCAAGCAAAAACCGAAGCTCATGCAGTGGTCAGTGTAAAAATTGCACACAATAATATTGAACACAATAATAATGTGGCCCGCACTCGTTATTTTTTCAATTATCCAGCTCACCGTGAAACATGTTTGGTGATCCCTAGCTTATCCCAACAGGAGGTGTTGTAGGAAATGGACATGGAAAGACAAGTTCATGGAGAGACGGGTACAACTCCTGGACGAGGCTGTTTGTATTTCACGTAGAATTAATACCCTTAGGAAAAGTGTAAAGCCAACCATTCTCCCTCTATGCGTAAAATGTAGCGCAGAAAAGGAAATTCCATTGAAGTTGAACCGTGTTTGATCTGAAGAAGCAATGGTACACAGGCAAAGCGGTGTGTTGTATAAAGTATAAAGCTTGTGCGTAGCTGTAATTTCCGATCAACTTCTAAATATTTCGATTTGTTGTATTGTATGTATAAAAGAATAATCTATATATTAATATTCTTGCTCCTTATTTGTACGACCGTTATCATCTTGCAGCATACTCTGGATTTTAAAAATAATCGTCCAATCGCTGGTATAATGGATACCAGGTTTTTTAAAAAGTGGTGATTAATTATGAAAATTAAGGGGTTTTGTTAGGATCAATCCTAACGAAAAATATATAAATTTGCCTCCCGTGACAGGTGCATTGTGAGAGATAGGATCGGAAATAGGACTTTAGCCATAACACACATCGATTGGGACACGAGATAGTTGGTTGCACACAGATTGAGCTTGTATTAATTATTTTTGTGGTAGAAGTATTTCTCTACACTGCATTAAATAACCATTTTTAATTTCAAAACTTTGTTGAATAAAAAAAATAAAAATTCTCTGTTGAGGCAGGTTCACAATCAAGTCCGCCGCAAACTGGTTAAGTTCGTCACTGTTCTTTTGTCTTTTCTAACTAGTTTCAACTAAAGTCTTACGTCGTTTAGTCTCTGCCAGTACGCACGCCGCTCTGATTCTGTCGTTCTCCTTAGATTCCGTCTACTTATGGAAGTAGCCTCTCAACATCCAGGCACCTGAATCAAACCTCGCGTCCGCTCAACGCCCAAATCTCATTTTCTTGCACTCGGGGGGATGTGGGTTCGACTCCAGCAGGCAAGATAATGTATCGCTCTCCTTCTCTCTGACCACGGCAGTTGCCGTGCATTGTCGTTTCGTTCTCCATCACAAAAACACTCGGGTCTTGCATTTTCATTCAGTGCTCCGTGACCAGTGCCTCTCAAACTTTTGGAAGTTTCGGTACGGTTAATATTTTTGATCGATACACGGACCGATGTATGAAATTAAAGAATTTGTTAAACTTGGAATAAAAATTATTCATTCAGCCATGTTAAAATTAGCTTTATTTGATACAGAAATGTATCATCAATATACACTAACCCCCAGTGTACAGTTAATGGGAACAGTAAGACTGCTTCTTATTGGTCAATTTGTTAAGTCTTGGCAAAGAGAGTAGCATATGCAATGGTTCTCAAATATTCAAATTGTTCCTGTATTTCGTTTTTATCACACACATTGTTGAAAAATCAGCCTCGCATACGTATTATTTGTATTATTCGGACTGTTGTCCTAATCTTCATTGTTATCTGTACAAAATTTCGGCCGATGTACCCTCCGGCCCTCTTCAGCTATTTCTTGTCGGACTCGGGAACCTTCTCCGATTCGGGAACCTTCTCGGATTCGGGAACCTTCTCAGACTCTGGAACCTTCTTGTCATAATCGGGAGCCATCACAGAACTTTGAACCTAACCCTTTATTCAGTCCATTGGTGTATCCTGTTCTCATTCCGCTAACCATAGCTGGGTTACAGGTGTTAAGCTGTGTTAATTATTATTCTATGTTACTGCTGACTCTGACCAGGATTGAACCTGCAGTCAAGAGATAACTGTCACTTATAACTGCCTTAACCTGACTCCTTTATCCACTAGGCTATGTGTCAATAGTCTGAATAATACAAATAATACTAATTATCAAGCCTCATCTAAAAAAATCAGAGAAATGCACACGTATGTTAATTAAAATGGGAGATGGATATTGTGAGCGATTTCAGCCAGTTTATTTTTTAGAAATATATTTCCAATTTTAGTTTATATGTACGATTGCTGTACTTCAAAACTATACAATTTTTTTAAAAATCATGTGTGGTACCTGCGGACCAACAGACACCACACATGATTTTTTTTTTTAAATTGTATAGTTCTGAAGTACGAATTGAGTTTTTAAATAATTATCCTCGTCTTTTCCCTTGGTAAAAGTCTTGGACAGTGCTTCGCATAGCCGGTCTATGCGAAGTACTGCCCCAGACTCTTACCAAGGGTAAAGATGAGGATAATAATTTAAAGACTCTATATCAGTACATCTGAATTTTAAAAAATTAAAAATAAAAAAACAAATAAGACAATAGTATTACTATTTTCTATTTTCAGGTTTAGCATTGTAAACAAGTTTTATTTTTATTTTGACTAATGTTTTCTTGTAGGTGTTTACCCAACTCCTCTGTGATGAGTTAGATGCGACAGAAATTTTAAGTAAGAGCACAGCTGGTTTGAATTTAGAGCTTTCCTTCTAAAATGGTTGCCTAACCAAAGCTAAAGACCTCATTCTGCTCTCTCTCTCTCTCTCTCTCTCTCTCTCTCTCTCTCTCTCCATATTTCTCTTTCTCCCTTTCTGTTTATTACACTCGTTTTGTTTTTTCATTCTCTTTCTCACTTCTTTCTTTTTTTCTTCTCCCCTCCCCCCCTCTCTCTCCTCTCTCTCTCTCTCTCTCTCTCTCTCTCTCTCTCTCTCTCTCTCTCTCTCTCTCTCTCTCTCTCTCGTTACTAATTTCATTTAGTTTCTTTCTCTCTTTCTCGCATTTTCTTTCTTTCTTTCTTTTGTTCCTAATGTCCTTCTATTTCTACCCCTCTTTCTCTTTCTGTTATTGTCTTTCTTTCTTTTTCTCGCTCTCTTTTACCTCTCTTTCTTTCTTTCGTTCCTAAACTCCTCCAATTTCTTTCCATTTTTCTTTCTTTCATTATTTCTTTCTCTCTTTCTTTCTTTCTGTTTATTTATTTCTTAATCACCTTGTTTTTCATTCTCTTTCTTTCGGTTTCTTCTTCCTTACTCGCTCATTCTCTCTCTCTCTCTCTCTCTCTCTCTCTCTCTCTCTCTCTCTCTCTCTCTCTCTCTCTCTCTCTTCAACTCAATTTTCCGCCTTACTTTTATTCTTTTTTACTTTATTTCCTTCTTTCTTTCTAGATGTTCACACTCTTTTTCTTCTCTCTCTCTCTCTCTCTCTCTCTCTCTCTCTCTCTCTCTCTCTCTCTCTCTTCTCTCTTCTATTTATCTATCCCTATTTTTCTATATCCCTTTTGTCCCACTCTTTTTCACGTTCTCTTTATTTTTTTCTCTCATATTGTGTGTGTATGTGTTTTTCTCTCTGTGTATGTACGTGTGTGCGTATGTGTCTGTCGATGTGTTTCTTGTATATTTGTCATTTTCATTTATTTTCGTTTCGTTTCTTTTTCTCCATTTCATACTTTACTAAAATTTCAGGTCTTAATATGTATCCAATTTTTCAATATGGGCGTCCAGATTTTTAAATGAATAAACAAATAACAATAAAAAAAAAATGAGGGCGGGGAGAAGCAGACGACATCTCTCTGACATCATTTTAACACATTTAAAATTGAAGGAACTCGGAAGAAAATGAAAAAGATCACAGGGTTAATTAAAGGCATGAAAAGAAATCTTGGAGCGTATGTTGTGGACGACAATGAGTCTTTTATCAAAGAATTGTTTCGGGATCGTATTTCTTTCAATTAGCAAATGCTTTTACCAAATCATCATCGGAAGGTCGACATATCCTCATCAATTTTACCGACCATCTTCTGAAATTCTACGTGCCGTTGTTTGGCACGAAGCTGAAGAATAATTTCATGAACTTTTTTTTTCTTTTTTTTTTTTTTTTTTTTCTGAATTTTTAAAAAAATAACTGGTACATTCTTTACAGTAAAAATTGTTTGGTTTTGTTTCTCTGTTTAATGGCATATCAATCTTCGTGGGTTATTTAAGGCCAAAGCCATCCTTTTAGAAGAACAGTAGTGGTACTATTTCATAAACTTTTCTTTTTGTGGGAATTTTTTTTTAAATAAGTGGTTCATTCTTTACAGTAAAAATTATTTGGTTTGGTTTGGTTTGGTTTGGTTTGGTTTCTCTATTTAATGGCATATCAATTTTCGTGGGTTATTTAATGCCAAAGCCATCCTTTTAGAAGAACAGTAGTGGTACTATTTCATAAACTTTTCTTTTTGTCGGATTTTTTAAAATAAGTGGTTCATTCTTTACAGTAAAAATTGTTTGGTTTTGTTTCTCTGTTTAATGGCATATCAATCTTCGTGGGTTATCTAATGCCAAAGCCATCCTTTTAGAAGAACAGTAGTGGTACTATTTCATAAAATTTTCTTTAAGTCGGATTTTTTTAAATAAGTGGTTCATTCTTTACAGTAAAAATTGTTTGGTTTGGTTTCTCTGTTTAATGGCATATCAATCTTCGTAGGTTATTTAATGCTAAAGCCATCCTTTTAGAAGAACAGTAGTGGTACTATTTCATAAACTTTTCTTTTTATGGGAATTCTTAAAAATAAGTGGTTCATACTTTATAGTAAAAATTGTTTGGTTTGGTTCTTTTGTTTAACGGCATATCAATCTTCATGTGTTATTTAATGCCAAAGCCATCCTTTTTAGAATAACAGTAGTGGTACTATTAACCGATAGGCTGGGTGTGAGATGAACTGCAGAAATGTAAATCCAAGATGAGATACAAAAATGTAAATCCTGATTATCTGATGTTGCTTATCCGCCGAATTTTTATTTCTCATGAGTCGTCACCTCGACTAAATAATGGACCATTTCGTTTTTATTATAAAGAAAGGAAAGAAATATGGACATACTACACAGAAAAAATATGAGAAAAAAAGAAAGAGATTAGGGAAAAGAGAGAGAGGATGGGCGCGTGGAAGCGATAACGCTAATCTGTTTCAATCGAACATAATGAGAAGAAGGAAAGAAAGAAAAAAAAGAGAGTTAAATCAAGATTATTATACTTTTTACATATTGAACTATTTCTGCAATAGCTCTTAAGTAAACATATCAAACGTTGTAATGAATAAATCATCATATATGGTATATCCATAGGTCCTGCTAGTATGCAGTTATTCTCCTAAGTTCAGCTTTGTTTAGTAAATGGCACCCAGTGAGAATCGAATTCCCTAGTCATAGTTCACTAGCTTAACTCGCTAACCATTACACCACATGAGGCATGCAAAATTATTTACCAGGGTTAGCTTAGTTTAGCACACGGTCAGAAGTATAGAGCACTCAGTGAGAATCGAACTCACTAAAAATGGTCTACTAGCTTAGCTTTCTATCCTTTACACCACATGAAGCCTCATTATTTACTAAGATTAGCATAAGACAAGAGTTTTGGGCACCCGGTGAGAATCTTCAGAATTGCTGGAATAAGGAAATTGCCACTAGAAGAAATAGACCTCCGATAAAAGAACTGACACAGTTCAGTCCACATTTGCTGAATTATTCAAAACGCCAGACAAAGCTCCTCGCCGTGTCTTTTCTCTCTGACCTAGTGAGCAAAACACATTCCTCTCCGTTATACATAATGATAAAACCGTTGTTATTGTTAACGGTGTGTTGCCTCGTTCTTAGGGTTGCCAATAACTACGGAAGCGCATTTCCACTGATCTTCAGACCAGTCACAAAGACGTTCCGACCAAATTGCATCGATACCAGTTCTGCAGATCAAAGGAACACGACGTGGGGCGCAGAAGGCATCGACAGAGCAAGTAGATATGGAGTGACGTCATCGTCGTCTGCGATGGACTTCCAAAAGAAAGAGAAACGAAAAAAAAGAGGAGAGTTGAGGAGTCTTTCAGTGAAAAACTACCCGTTAAAACTGGTGTAAAAAAATTCGCAACGAGTAAAAATGATGATAGAAATATCAGCCCTAGTGTTAATTAACACGAAGAAAAGGACTTGCCATCTGAGGCAGTTGTTCTCAACCTGGAGCCATATGGCTCCCCGGAGACCATATAACGTCTTTGGCTCCAAGCGTGTAAAAATATTTAATTATAAAATACAATAGGGCTTTTAATCGTCGAATGGCTATTGAGGTCCATCAGAGCAAATAGGAATCAAAGGGGTCCCTAGTTTTGAAAAAGGTTGGGAACCACTAGTCATGTGCGTTTTGCCTTTCCAGTGGACCATAATGTGAAAATAAAAGAAAGTGAAAAGATAGGCAGATACTTGGACCTTGCCGGAGAACTGAAAAAGCTGTGGAACATGAAAGTAATGGTGATAGCATAGTTGGTGCTTTTTGAACAGTGAACGCAATTGCACGACTGGAGTTCGAGTTCGAACTCGCTCACTACGATGTTGCAGACCAGTCCGTTACCGACTATGCTACAGAGGATCCCATACTGGAGGAACTGGAGACCAGAGGAAGAATTGAGACCATCCAGTTCACAGCACTTTTAAGATCAGTTAGAAGAAATCGGGAGACTGTTGATTTGATTTCTATAATTTCTTTGTTTAATGGCAGTGGGTTATTCAATGCTAGTGCCAAGTTTCGCGTACATTGTACGTTTATGTGTGAACCTTTGTTAATGACATATCGAACTGTGGTTATCTAATGTTATCCTCGTAGAAAAACAGTATTGGTACATGTTGACCATAGCCGGATAACGTGCCGCGCTGTCGGCTGGGGTGTTAGAATACACCGACTGCACCTCTGCAGAGGGGTAAGACTCCACCAATGGAGCTACATGTTGGCTGGGGGTGGCGATCCGTGATGCTTAAGGATGGAACCCTGGTGTCTGAGCAGTCCATGACAAGCAACACTTCACTTCGGTCCTTACTTAGGCTAGATGGGAGGAGCCTTCTCCGATCAATCGGTGGGTCACGTCAAGCCCTAGAACCTATATGATTGTCACAACACTATTGCCCTTATGGCAAGCCCCAACCTTTTTATTATGTGGGTGAGTGAGGATTTCATGTCCTGGCTATGACGTTCAACTCTGATGGTGAGGTTCCAGTTATGAAATGCTAGTAATTGTTAGGGTCCCATCTATGGGTTAAATAGAAAATTGTTTACAAAAAAAAATGAGTTTAACATTTTTTCTTCTAAACTATCGCTACGAATCTTTCAAAACTTGGCCGGCATTAAATAACCCACCGTGTTTGATATGCCGTAAAATAAACCAAACAACAAACAAACAAACGGATCATCTTATCAAGTACCGTGACTAGCATAGAACGACATATAGCTGGGGGTCCAATGGCTTCGGCCCTAGATCTTACAAGCTAACATCGTTGATCTCAGGGGGCTACTCATTCCACAGGCAAGACCTGCCCCTCGATTTAAATGAGTAGGGCTGGGTTTATTGCCCAGTACCTGAGACGCCACCCTTGAGGAGGAATGCCAACAGAATCAACGCATTTTTGCACTCGCCACCCATGAGCTTCGGTTCGTGGGTGGTCCCACATTTTCTGAAACTTTGAAATACAAACCGACTATCAAATCAATCGAACACAAGAATTTTTTTGTTGTTGTTGTTGTTGTTGTTAAAAGGTTCGGCATATGAAACGCCAATACAGAGAATAAAACTGTGGTATACTAAGAAACGGAAGCACCGTTTCGGCCATTGTTTTGTTATGAAACGGAAGCACCGTTTCAGCCATCTTTTTGAGTTGTGAATAAAAGGCGGAAGTGATTACTTCTCGTGGTTAACGTCAGCTGGACTACCTGTGTTGTTATTTCGCTAAGCAGGTTACAACAAAAACCCATAAACTCACAAATGGTTGGTATCTGGTCCCCTGTCAATAAAAATAAGAAGTTCAGGGTATTCATAGTTTTCCCAAAAGTTTTAGTCCGAAAGTGAAAATAATTGCACGACTGGAGTTCGAACTCACTTACAACGATATCACAGTCCAGAACTTTAGGCATACACCACGGGGACTCTTCTCCCATTTGTTAATATGGTAGAATTTTGTAATATACCCACCTCTTACTGGGTATACATGATGAGGGTGTGGATATCTATTCTCGTATAAGGGACACCCGTAGTTGTGTCCTCATATCTAATTTTCAACTTTAGTCTTGTGTTTTGAGTCTGTAGTTCATCTGTATTTGGATGGTATTTCTTCTTACCATAACTTCTGTTTCTTGTGTAACTCTTATCTTTTTTGTGGTATGTACTTTCTTAGTTGTGAGTTTGTCTCTAGGAGTAGCTATCTTCATGGCTTCTTCCTAATTCTTAAGGACATGGCCTGCTCTCTTCTTCCGGGCGGTTTATTCTCTTAACTTCTTGTTCTGGTGTCTAAAGAGATGCCAAGGTTGTCGTTGTTTTTAGGGATAAACTCAAGACATATTTTTGTGAATCACGTTTTATTTATTCTTAAACACCAGACCTTAAACCACGTGTGGATGATGAACCCAGCAGCAGACTGAATCTAAACTAAAAACCTTTCTCACATTTGCCTCGTAACAGGTATTGGATTATTTCGGGGATATAAGCCGTGCTGCAATACATCACTTAAAGAATTGGGAGAAGGTGATACGTCTGTATCTCAAAGTCTCAGAGAATTTTATGCGTCTCATTCTCTAGAATGGATCCTGGTTTGTTCATATATCATTTAGTTGCATAGCTAAAACGTTAGTTTCTTGCACAATTCCCAGTAGATCACCTTTCCCGCCCAGTCGTGTCTAGCCTGGTTCTCTCGTTGTTCTAGTTTTCTGATTCTCTTATTACATGGATGATCGTTTCATCTCCACACTACATTTGCTTTTCTTCTTTTTCTTCTTCTTCTTCTTCTTCTTCTTCTTATTATTATTATTATTATTATTATTATTATTATTATTATTATTTGCTCCTTTTGAGTTTTCACATCAGCATTAGCTGATGGTCTTTCACTGGAGTCTGAGTGACAACAAGTCTCCTCAGTTCTCCAGGATTATTCTGAGTATTCTGGCAGATTGCAGCAATGCAGTATTCTGGATGGTCTCGATTCTCCCTCTGGTTCCCAGATTTTCCAAACTTTTTAAAGACTTTTTATTATTATTATTATTATTATTATTATTTGGCTCCATAAGAGTTCTTCACTGGAGACTAAGTGACAACAAATCTCCTCAGGACTCTTCTAATTATTCTAGCCGATCTTAACAATGATGTTGTTTGGATTGTCTTGATTCTTCATCTGATTGATCCAGACTCTTTTCAAAAACCTTGGGACCGTTTCAAGGGCCCCAATTACAATTCTTAGGAACTTTACCCCTTCATGTTCCACAGTTTTTTCTTGTTTTTCTTTCAGTTCTCTGGCAAGGTCCAAGTATTTGTCTATCTAATCATTTTCTTTCACTACACTCTGTGATCCACCGGGACGGAAAATTCCACGAGATGATGCGTTTTCTTCTTTTTGTTAATTAGTAGCCGGGATTTGATGGTCCGTCTGTATCTCATAGTCCAAAAAAATTGTATGCGTCTCATTCTCTAGGACAGATTCCGGTTTGTGCATATACAATTTAGTAGCATGGAGAAAATAGAATTTCTTGCACAATTCCCAGTGGATTACCTTTCCCACTCAGTCGTACATAGACTTGTTTTGTTTTTTTAGTTTGTTTTTCTATGTTTTTTGTTTTTGTTTTTTGTTTTTTGTTTTTGTTTTTGTTTTTTTTGTTTTTTGCTAGTTTGCTACTTTCGCTTATTATATGATTAACCGTTTCAACACATTCTACACTTGCAATTCAGTTGCGTCTTATCCATTTTTGCCTTTATATAATTTGTTCTTATGGCATTGTCTTGTGCTGCAATTATAACAGATTCAGTTTCTCTCTTGAGGTTTCCTCTTCTTAGCCATGTCCATGTCTTCTGATGTGATATCTCTTGAGTTTGTCGCTTGAAGTACCCATATAGTTGATTTTCTTCCCATTTCTGTTTTTTTAGTTTTTTTTATGTATTTCTGCTCGTCAATATGTTGCAATTGCTTTTCCTGGCTGTTGCAATTAGCCTTTCTTTACTTTTATTAGTGTATTCATCAAGTGCTCGGATTGTCGCATCTACACTATTTTCAATATTGGCGAGACCCCTTCCCGCTTCTTTTCTTGACACATATAGTCTATCTATGTCATCTCTCGGGTGTAATGCCTAAGTTTCCTTGTTCATCTGTCGGAGCTCCTCTCACCCATTTTAGGAATGGTCCCGAGTATCTTACGAGAAGACAGCCCAGTATTATTATTATTTTCACTCCTTTTGAGTTTTTCACATAAGCTTTAGCTGATGGTATTTGACTGGAGTCTGAGTGACAACAAGTCTCCTCACGTCTCCAGGACTCTTCTTAGTATTCTAGCTGATTGTAGCAGTGCAGTATTCTGGGTGGTCTCAATTCTTCCTCTGATTTCCAGATCCTCCAGTCTTTTCCAAAGTTATTGGGACCGTTTCAAGTGCACCAACTACAATTGGTATAACTTTGACCCTCATATTCCATAGCTTTTTCAATTCTCTGGCAAGGTCCAGGTATTCATCTATCTTTTCGTTTTCCTTCAGCTTCACCCTGTGATCTGCTGGAATCGCAAAGTTCCCCAGTTGACACGTTCTCCTTTTTTTCTTTCTTTCTTTTTTTTTTTTTTTTTTTTTTTTGTTAATCAACACTAGGCCAGGTCCCCTGGCTGGGATAGGGTGATACGTTTTTATCTCGAAGTCCCAGAGAATTTTATGCATTTCATTCGCAAGAACCGATTCTGGTTTATGCATATACCATTTTGTTATATGGTCAAAATTTTATTTTTTGCATAATTCCCAGTGGATCACCTTCCCAACCAAGTCGTGCCTAGCTTTGTATTCCCATTGTGCTAGTTTGTTACATTCGCTTAATACATGGTTTACAGTCTCATCTCTGTCACCACACAGTCTACATTTACTGTTCTGTTGTGTCTTATCAATTTTTTGTTTTGATATGATTTGTTCTTATTGCATTATTTTGTGCAGTAATTATTAGCAATTCAGCTTCTCTCTTGAGGTTTCCTCTTTTTAACCATGTCCAAGTATTTTTATGTGCGACCTCTCCGATTTGTCGTTTGAAGTGTCCATATAATTGTTTTTCTTCCCATCTTTGTTTTTTTAGTTTTCGTTGTTTTTCTGCTTGTTCATATATTACATCTGCTGTTGTTGTCTATTATTATTATTATTATTATTTTATTATTATTATTATTATTATTTTTCACTTCATGTGACATCAGCATTAGCTAATAATAATTGCTGTTCTTTCACTGAAGTCTGAGGGACAACAAGTATCCTCAGCTCTCCAGGACTCTTCTGAGTATTTTAGCTGATTTCAGCAACTTTGTTTTCAGAATGGTCTCAATTCTTCCTCTGATATTCAGTTCCTCCAGTCTTTTTTCCGAGCATTTTGGGACCGTTTCTAGTGCACCAACTACAATTGGTATCACTTTTACCCTCATATCCCACAGCTTTTTCAATTCTCGTGCAAGATCCAGGTATTTGTCAATCTTTTCATTTCCCTCATCTTCACCCTGTGATCTGCTGTAACTGCCAAATCTAGCAGACGACAAGTTCTTTTTTTTTTGTTAATCAATACTACGTTTGGTCTTCTAGCTGGGATAAGGTGATCCGTCTTAATCTCAACATTCCAGAGAATTTTAAGCGTTTCGTTCTCAAGAACAGATTCTGGTTTATGCATATACCATTTGTTGTATGCCCAAAATTATTATTATTATTATTATTATTATTATTATTATTATTTCACTTTTGTGAGTTTTTCACATCAGCGTAAGCTGCTGGTCTTTCAAGGAGTCTGAGTGACAACATTATTATTATTATTATTATTATTATTATTATTATTATTATTTATTATTATTGATGATGATGATGATGATGATGATGATGATGATGATGCTATTGTTGTTATTCCTACACGCTAATTTATCTTCTTTTTTTTTAAAGCTTTGTCATGTATGACTTCTCGGCATTGTAATGTATAGCTAGAACGTAACAGAATTTTTCTTATTTTACCGTTGAATTTTTAAAAAATAGAATTCTTTCTCTTCTACTTTCCAATTAATTCTATTGCTATTTAATAACATGTCACCTTTATTCCTCCCTTTTTTTATTTTATTTCATCCCCTATCATCCCTTTCTTTTTACCCCCACAACCCCCCTTTTTTCATCAAGAATTTGATTCGTCCACAAATTATCCAATGTTCACAGAATATCACCTTATATATTTAGCATTATCATGCAGTATTTTTCCCTTCATTTTTTTTGTCTTGTTTTTCGTTTTTCTTAGGCATTCCTTTTTATCTTTATTAATTTTATACTCTTTTCAACAAACTTCATATTATTTTTCAATTCTCCGCCATTTTCCTATTGAAATTATTTTTGTTTATTTGACTTTTTTATACAAATAAAAAAAATTAAAAAATGTAAAAAAAAAAAATAAATGCTTTTTCTGCGGGGTTTGACTTTGTGTGTCTTCCTTCTTCATTTTCTTCTTTTTTTTTTTTCTTTTCAGTTATCTTTTTCGTTCCGTTGTATTTTCTGATATTATCTCCGATTCGTTTTATTCATTTCATCTGGAAAGGTTGTTTATAAAAATTGCTTGGCAGGTTTCTCTGCTCTTGTGTTTCTTCTCATTTCGTTTCGTTTTATTACAACAATTCTGGGTTTTTTTTCTTTTTAATCACCCGTCCGGCCATATCGACACTTCATCGTTGATATTCAACGCCGCCAAAGGCCTTTAAGTTCTGGCAATAATTGAATTTTTTTTAATAAAATAAATTGCAACTATGAAAACCTGGTAAAAGTTAAGTGGATATCTGGTTTTGTTAGGGGGTGCAGATTTTTTCCACTTTCCCTTAGGAGATAAATCATAGTCATTTACTACGCTTAGCTTCGATGTGGCACAAGGCCAGAAATATAGGGCGCCCAATGAGAATCGAACTCACTAAGCATGTTCTGCGAATCTAGCTTGCTAACCATTACACCACGTGAGGTGCCCAGGACGATAAATTATATGCGAACCGAAATAACACAAACGGTTTTTACCTGTATTAATATGTTTACGATCAAGTCACGTTGAAAGAACCGGATCTCGCGAGATTACCAACGTTAAGCAGCGAAGAGCCTGTTTAATACTTAGATGAGTGACCATTTAAGCAACATCAGGTACTGTAAGCAACTGGATATCAAAATGACTTGATTCGGCATTAAATGACCCGAAATGGGTTGAGATGCCGTAAAACAAAAACAATAAACCAACCCAACCTATACTAATATAGTTATTTGCTAAGCTTATCTTAGATGTTGCACAAGGCCAGAAGTATGGGGCACCCAGTGAGAATCAAACTCACTAACAATGATTTGCGAATCTAGCTTGCTAACTATTGCACCACGTGCCCAACCTATACTAATATGCCCCGAGTAATCAATCACCCTGTCGGTGGGGCTTAGAATACGCTGACTGTATCCCCCTGTAGACGGGTAAGAACCCCCACCCACCCAATCAAGAAATGGGACTAATGGTAATGAAGTGGTATTCCACATACCCCAGAATTCCAGAACTGAAGCCTCACCACCAGTTTAGTGTCATGACACTAAACTACATTTGATAGTGAGGCTCCTTTTCTGGAGATCTGTGTTGCTACTAGCCGCACGAGCAGTTTCCCTGCATACCCAGCACTTTGAATGTGTGTGATTACCCTCATATATATATATATATATATATATATATATATATATATATATGAAATTTAACATTTTTGAAAAACAAATGATGTTATGTAATTGCTGACAGAAATCTGTTTCGACCAAATCGATAAATTGGTCATCTTCACGAGCAACACAGACGGGTTGCTCGTGAAGATGACAAATTTATCGATTTGGTCGAAACAGATTTCTGTCAGGAATTACATAACATCATTTGTTTTTTCAAAAATGTTAAATTTCATACTGTCGGATTAATTTCCATCTATTTTTCATATATATATATATATATATATATATATATATATATATATATATATATATATATATATATTGCGCGCGCCTCGCTGACGCTCACAGTCTTGAATTGTCAGTCGTTTCTAATGGAGCCCCCGATTGAAGCTATCGCCAAGTGTGATGTTCGTAACCAGCCGATTGATTAAAAATATAATTGTATAAATATATGTAAGAGTAAAGAATTTAATAGTTATTTTACTTAAGTAACTATAAGGCTAGGGATGAGCGCAAAAGAAGACCTCACACTCAACAGAAAAATTGCTTTGAAACAGCTTTATATTCTAAAGTGGGAGTCCCCGTGGCGTAGTGGCTAACGTGCTGGACTGCAACATCATAGTAGAGCGAGTTCGAACTCCAGTTGTGCTATTATGTTAACTTTCGGACTAATACCCTTGGAAAAGGTATACACCCCTCACCCTCCCATATATGGGTTAAATAGTACCACTACTGTTCTTCTATAAGGCCGCCCTGTCGGCTAGAGTAGTGGTTCCCAACCTATGGCCACATGGCCAAAATGGGCCACAGCAAATTTCAGGTGGGCCAAGAAATATTATAATTCTATCTTGATTGAATAAATATCTTATGTAAAATTGAAATATTTTTTCTATTATAATAATTTCATGGGCCACAAAAAAATTCTGGTTTCAAAGCGGGCCATGAGCTGAAAAAGGTTGGGAACCCCTGGGCTAGAGCACTAGATTATATTGACTGCATCTATGCAGGGGGTTAAAATCCTACATGACCCGGTGTGGTAGTATATGTTAGGGTCACACCTATGGATTGAATAGATCAAAAAATGAGTTTTAAAAAAGTCTTTAAAAATAAGTTTTTAAAAATCTGAATACCCATCAAGAATGAATAAATCAAAACGTCTTCGGCATAAAATGACCCAACAAGGGTTGAAATGCCGTAAAATCCAACCAACCAACCATCTTCTTCAAGGATGGCTTTGGCATTGAATTGTTACATAATTTATAAGCAGCTTATAAATCATGAACGTACCTGTAGTTAGAATTTTGAATAGGGTCAGTTAGACTTAAAATGACGGGGTCCATGGAAAGTTACCCGATAGTTGTTGACGGGTAATAACCTTTTGATTTGACCCCTTGAAAACGCGCCATTACAGACGCGTGGGTTTTAGATTAGATGCGAGCATATTTCGAGAAGAGTAGACGTTGTTGTCAGCTCCCGGGGTCCATCTCCACCCCACCCCACCCCACCCCACCCAGCGGCGGAATCAATCTTGGGTTGGGTTCTGAAAATAAAGCTTTATTAAGAAACAACCAAGTCTTGTTTGTTAATTGAATATTAAAAATAATGACCAGCCCAGCACGAAGAAGAATCAACAGAAAGAAGACAACCCTTAACAAAGCCCCCCCCCCTTAGATCAGCCCAGAGAAAATGGCCGACTAGATAAAACCAGTAGACGAAGTAAGAAGAGGTCTAAAAAATCTCATAATCTCTAATCTCTCTCTCTCTCTCTCTCTCTCTCTCTCTCTCTCTCTCTCTCCTCTCTCTCTCTCTCTCTCTCTCTCTTTCCGTTTATACACCCTATGTTGAACGAGTATATATAACATATTAACCCACTAAGGTTGGTGTGCCGTTAAACAAAGACACCAAGCCTCTAGTTAACGTTTCTTAATGGTTTTGCGCAAACAAAAACATCGGTGTTCCATTTTCGATCCAGTCTAAGCTAAATTAAATCATTCCATTAAGGATCTTAAGGCTGGAACCTCAAACTTCCCAGACGTTTATTCTGTCCCCTTCCAATTTGAAATCCAAGTCGATAATACAAGGATAGGGATGAGCGCAAAAGAAGACCTCACATTCAACAGAAAAATACCTTTGAAACAGCTTTATTCTCTAGTTAAAGGGGGAGTACCCGTGGAGTAGTGGTCAGTGGCTAACGTGCTGGACTACAACATCGTAACAGAGTGAGTTCGAACTCCAGTTGTCCTGTTATGTTAACTTTCGGACTAATACCCTTGGTAAAGGTATGAACCCCTCATCCTCATCAGGTTAAATACTACTAGAGTGTGACATTTTTGAGCCAATCTAAAATAAATTAAATATTTACATTAAGGTTCTGAAGGCTGGAACCTCAAACTTCCAAGACGTTTATTCTGTCTCCTTCCAATTTGAAATCCAAGTCGACAAATCGTTCTTGCTCTTTGCTTTTGATAGACAAGAATTTCCACAAAAACATTGTACCAAAACGAGAGACCCTTAACCCCCACCCTGGAGACCTCAACCCGTGCAACAAAAACGAATGCAATAAGGGGTCAGCCAAGTATCAGGGGAGAATGCTTCGTCATTAAAATCAATTGGATTGACCGTCAACCAGTTTTGGAACTGGACAAATAATTAGGATCGCAGTGATAATTGTTGCAAAGCGTGTGGCCATCCAAATGTGATTTGCTCGTTTCGGACGGCTGCCGTTGGTGAGTGGTAAAAAAAATGAAGGAAGGGGGGAAAAAAGAAAGAAAAAGAAAGAAAGAAAGAAAGAAAGAAAGAAAGAAACGATAATGCGGTAGGAATTAACAAATCTGTACTCAATTGTTAGTGACACTCCATCCATTTACGACGGCGTCCGACAGGGGGCGTTCAAGTACTGTACGTTTCTTTTTCTTTCTTTCTTTCTTTCTTTTTTTTTTTCTATCTTTCCAGTCACTGCGCATGCGTGAGTGTTTGTGTTAACTGTGCTTGACCAGAAAGATTAACTAAAAACGTAGAAAAATAAAATAAAATAAAATAAAAATGTATATGCAATGAAATGGAAGAAGGGGAAGGGCTTCTTTTTTTCTTTTTTTTTTCTTCTTTCACCATAAGTGGAACTTTAAAACAAGAATGTTTTTCTTGTTTAATAAGTTTATCTTAATTTTGGCACAAGGCCATTAATTTAGGGTGTCTACTGAGAACTACACTTAAGAGTAATGATCTGTTTGGCCTGCTTCCTAGTCAACTCACCGCGACGAGGTGCTTGGACTTTAGCGCCCTAATTGGCGATAATAAGTAGGAGCTTTTGTGAGGTCGGGGGCTTTTGGAGTCGGGGTTTTTAGGGTGGTTTATTTTTTCGAGGGGACTCGGAACAAGTATTCTCAAGATGGGTGACCGAGGCGAAACGAAGAAAATCATAAAAGCGTGAGAATATTTCCCATTCATTTCTCCCAAATTGGTTTGTCAGAGGGCACCTTCTATAACGCGTTTATCGGTACACGACGCACATGTGCATCTTGCGACTTTGCCGGGGACACACATGTGCATCCATTCCACTTTGTTTGATTTGATTTGGTTTGTTTTACGGCATATCAACCTCAGTGGGTCATTTAATGCCGATAAAGTTTTGAAATAAATTAAATTCCTAATGGATAATGCATTTTTTTTATAAATACATTTTTCTATTTAACCCATAGATGGGACCCTAACAGGTACTACCACTCCGGGTTAGAGTGGACCCATTCCACTTTGTCTAAACAACAATAATAATCGTCACAGCACGATTACTTGATTTGTAACGCTATTTTGTTTTGAGTTTGTTTTTCGTTGTTAGTGTTCGGCTAGGAATCACAAGGTTCTTGGTTCGATGCCGGCCCTCGCCAAATCAGCGTATGAGTAGCACAGGGATCTGTGCTGTAAAGTGGGGAACTGATGGTAGGTGTGGCGCTCCACCTCAGATGCTAAAATAATCTCCTTGGTCTAGCGCTAGTGAAAAGGGTATAGACTCCCTCGCTGTCCTTGCTGATACCGACATTAGGTCGCCCCGATGACTTAGTGGAGGTACATTTTTGTTTTGTTTTTGTTTTTTGTTTTGTTTTTTGTTTTGTTTTTTTTTTGTTGTTGTTGTTTTTTTCACTGAAATGTGTCACACGTCACTACGAAGAAAAAACAAAGCTAGTGCCCTAAATACTTATTAACTCCATCTATACTTATATAAAGAGCAGTTGGTATGTATGTAAGTATGTCCGCTTCTGGTCTTAAAAGGTATATATATTTACCAACCCCTCTGCACGAGCAGGATGTGACACAAGGTCAATTTCTTAAGCGGAGTTTAACAGGTTTGAATTCAGAGTTTTCCTTCTCCTAAACCGGTTGCTTAACCAAGGTTAAAGAGCCCAGTCTACCCTACTATTTATCCATAGCTGGAGGGAGAGTGGGATTCATACTTTTCCAAAGGGTATTAGCGCTAAGTGAAATGCAATCACCACATCCAGGATTTGAACTCGGGGTGACGAGTCCATTTCCCATGACTTTAACCATTACACCACGCGTTTCCTTAAGAGATATATGATGGTGCATAAGCCTCAAATTTTATTATCTGATCCATCCGATACAATGGGAAGGACGTCCTTCCTTTGTCATATTTGCATCAAACTTTGTGGATCTGCAGCGGGATTGATGAGTCATTTGAGGGTTCATGAGAGGAAAGGTTCTGGTGGTGGGGTTGTAGGATTGTGACGGACGGCAATGATCTGTAAAGATTATGCTATTGCTATCTATGTCCGGATGAAACTAATAAAATTAAACAATTAACGACAAAGTAAATATATACATGAGTGAGTCAAAAAGTAATTCCATTTTCTTTAGGTCGGGTATAATTACCAACACAGGAACATGTACCATACATCAAAATCAAGCTGGTTCTCTGTGGATCACATCCCTACTTCTCCACATAGTCACCGTTTCTCTCAATAGCAATGTTCCACCTTCGAATGAGGGCATGTATCTCTGCCCCGTAAAATTCTGTTGACCGTTCTTTGAGCCACTTCTTTGCTACAGATTTCACTTCCTCGTCACTGGAATAGTGTTTGCCTCTCAAACCCTCTTTCATGGGACCGATGAGTAGATAGTCTGAAGGCGCTAAATGTATGCATGATGTGGTAAAGTTGTCTACCCGAATGAGGCGATTTTCTCCCTTGTCCTGATGCTTGTGTGTGGTCGAGCATTGTCATGCAGAAGGAGGACATTGTCGATTGGCAAGTTGGGTCCGACTCGTCAGATTCTTGCTCTAAGCCTCGTTAGGGTCTCAATGCTAGCCTTAGTTTTTTTTTTTTAAAACTTCACATGCAATAAAGAAAATGACATTACTTTTTGACAAACCCTCGTATATTCACATTAAATATCACCGGCTCCTGCTTTTTCTCAAAAAATAAATATTTGGTTTATATTCGAAGATATCTATAAATTAGAATATACATCAAAATAGCATTGAAATTCTTCTTTAAAATGTCCAGCATTTGTAAATCTCAAAAGTAAACAAATCAATACACCAGGGTTTTCCCCCTCTACCCAGGTGACACTAGATAGCCGCTTCTAGTGCTTTTAATTTAATTAATCTTATTTTATTTACGAAAATAATGTATAAATAGTTTTACATAGCAATTCCTAACTCATATATACGAGGGTAATACCAAAGGTAAAGTCTCCAAAATATTTAGAAATCACAGAAACGGTTATTGTTTATTATCAATGATGTTTACGTCATTTTAAAGTTTCAAAATGTATCTATTTTTCTATATAATCACCATTTCAGTCGATGCATGATTGTACACACTGTGCCAGTTTTTGTATGCCTATGTCATACCAGCTCGCCACCATGTTGTTGAGGAAGCGTTGAAGATCGTCGTCGTTGCAAACTCCTTACAACACTTGAGGACATGTTTGACACCCATGCATGACTCGCCATACACTACCGTCAATTGACGATGAATTTCAATCAGTTTAATGTGGGGGGGGGGTTCAAACATGAATAACTGCACGAACTTTACACTTGGTGGTAGCGTCAATCGGGAACTCCATTATGAACGATTGTCAAAACTGGGCGTGGCAGCGAGGCACATGCAGGAGCAGGCGAATGTTATGCACAACAAACACAGCAAAGTTGCCACTAGCTGCACGAATAGTTTCTGTACGTCCCCAGCGCTTTGGAGACCTTATCTTCGAGATTACCCTCGTATATATGTATATATATTTATACATATAGAATTAAACAAAAGGCACGTCTCCTGTTTAACAATTTTAATAACGAACTTTTTCAAGCTTTCTGGCCAACATTTTTAACATTTGGATGGAATCCGTAGATTAGTCCACCGAAGTTCGTATCCCGAGTACTTTCAGCACTTCGAAATGCCATCATCAGGGGTGATGTGTTTATGTTCCAGTGTGTTTGTTTTTTTGTTTTTTTATTGTTGTTTTTTTTTTAGGTTTCAAAATGTATCTATTTTTCTACATAATCACCATTTCAGTCGATGCATGATTGTACACACTGTGCCAGTTTTTGTATGCCCATGTCATACCAGCTCGCCACCATGTCGTTGAGGAAGCGTTGAAGATCGTCGTCGATGCAAACTCCCTACAACACTTGTGGAGTCAGTATTGGCCAAAGGTTGGGACTACATTGATTTTTTTCTACTAAACTTTAAAATTTTACAATTTTCATGCCTTTAAAAAAGAAAAATTTACTTTTTTTCCTGTTTGCATGAGATTATACAAAAAACAATCTCCTTGGTCTAGCACTATTGAAAAGGGGATAGACTCCCTCGCTGATTGGTTGATACCGTCTTTAGGCCGCCCCGACGACTTTTTATACAATAGTTCAAATCAAAATTAATATAAATTCTTATTATAATGGAGATTGTGTGTTTGTTTGTCTGTAACCGAAACTATTACTACTCGTCACAACTCCCTTAATTGTTTACGTCACATTCCCCATGATTTTATTTTTATTTAAACCTCAATTATTAATAAAATTGTTTTATATTATTAATACTGTTGACTCTATCTACATACTAATAACATGCAATTGTATTTATATATACAACAAAATAACCGTTTACAGTGTGAACGGGATGGCTAATCTGCATATTGATATTAGGATTTTGATTTTAATAAATCATCATCATCATCATGTCGTGCAGGCGGCACGGATATCCATGACAATCTCTCGCCAACCTTCCCTATCATTCATTGCCCCAGGGAGTTCTTCCTCGCTGCAGCCAGCATCTTTACTTAGCTGGTCAATGTAGGTCCTTGCTGGGCGGCCCACACTGGCATGTCCATGTGTTGGCTTCCACAGGAGAACATCACTTATGAGTTCGTCCTTGCTTCTCCAGCAGTGCCTTGCATACCTAGTCCGTCTCACTCGGATGGTCTGTGAGATAGGGGGCAGGTGACCATACAGTTGCTCCCTTGTGGGATGCTGTTTCCACGACTTGTTCAAAACTGCTCGCAGCATTCTTGTGCAGCTCCCATCTAACTTATTCTCGAGGCGCCTCGTTGGGGTTCAGGTAGTGCAGCCATACAGCAGTACTGATATGACTACAGCCTGGAAGAGATGTCGCTTTAGCTTGTCAGTGAGATCATTGGCGTCATCTTAATGAATATGAGCAAAAATCTCGGGGATAAATCTTAAAAGAAATCCATTAACAAGAAGAAATAAATGTAATTGTATTCTTTACTTCCTATTTAACTGTAATTTTTATTCTTTACTGTGTATTGATAAATAGATGTTTGTTGTTTTCATTTTATGTATTTTGTATTTTGTGTATTGGCAAATATATATATGTTGTCTTTATTTTGTGAATTTTGTATTTCGTGTATTGGTAAATATAGGTTTGTCGTGTTGGTATTTGTGTATTTTTGTTAGGATCAGAACTAACGAAAAAATATATAGAATTGCTTCCTTCGATTTGTAGAGGACATATCCGTCTCATGACGCTAATACACTTAAGAAAAGTAAGCATCCAACTATCCCCCCTTCAACTAAGGGTAAATAGTAGGGCAGACTGGGGTCTTTAATATTCGTATGGCAACTTGTCTAGGAGAAGGAAAAAAACTCTGAATTCAAACAAGTTTTAGACCTGAGGAGGGGTGGCTTCTACCAGGCTATTCTTGCCTATTTCTGTTGCCAAGGCTTTATAATACGCTGACTTTATACCCTGCAGATGGTTAAGACCACCACCACCACTTTTCATCTTTGACGATTTGGACGGTCTCATTTTTAACCATAAGGTGCTACAGGATGATAACGGGCGGAAGATTTAGGAACAAGCGTATTAATATATAGATATTTCTATCTGTTGTATTTTCTGTAGAAATGAAATAAGAGGCATTACTTTCGGAGCGTCTCTCCTTGGCATCAATAAGCTCATCCATAAAATGGATGTTGTTACAAAGGGTGTTACAGGATGATAACAGACGTAAGATTTAGGAACAAGCGTATTAATATATAGATCTTTGTATCTGTTGTATTTTTTGTAGAAATGAGATATGCTGTCTTTAATTTTGTGTATTGGTAAATAGACGTTTGTTGTCTTTATTTTTGTGCATTTTGTATTTTCTGTATTTGTAAATAAATGTGATGTCTTTACTGTTGTGTATTGGTAAATACAAATAGATATTTGTATCTGTTGTATTTTCTGTAGAAATAAAATAAGAGGCATTACTTTCGGAACGTCATATCAATAACCTCATCCATAAAATGACACTAAACAAAATACTCGTAATAACAAAATCAATCACACCTTAACGCTTCAGTCCATAGCGCTGTTAATTTTTCCAAATAACCTTTATTATCATATTACAAACTTCCGGTCAAGAAAATCCTATCCGCATTTTTTTTTTCCCGCTCGACACTTCATTGCCAGAGGAAGTTCTTCTCATTTAAGCCTGATAGATTTAATTTCCGCTTCAATCTCGTCTGGTTGGATATTTGGTCATCAAGCGACTATTTTTTTTTCTTCTACCGAGTCACTCTTACAAACAACTGCCTGTCATGGCTGTCTGATTTTGACTACGCTTTAATAACTCTTGACAATGCAAAATGACTACAACGCCACCATGTTTAAAAGAAGGACATGTTTACGCGGTTTTGTTTTGTTTTAGTTTTTTCATTTTTTGTTTTTGTTTTTTGTTTTTTTTCGTAAGTTCGTCTGCTTCTCTCAATTATTTTCGCGCGTTTTTTATTATAATCATAACAATTTTTATTATTATTCGTTATTTCCTCTCTGTTTTCTACTTAGCAGCTCATTCTTTTTCCCGTAAGAGAATAACATTTTGCTCTTATTATTATTTATTATTATTGTCATTATTATCATTATTTGACTCCTTATCTTGGTTCACTGGAGGCTGAGCGATAGCAAGTCTCCTCAGGTCTCCAAGACTCTTTTGAGTATTCTATCTGATCTTAACAATGCCGTAGTTTGGATGGTGCCGATTCTTCCTCAGATTTCCAATTCACCCAGACTCTTTTACAAACCACTGAGGACCGTTCCAAGGGTCTCAGTTACAATTGGTACGACTTTTGCATTATTATTATTATTATTATTATTATTATTTATTTATTTATTTATTTATTTTGCTTTTATTGAGTCATTTTAGAGGGTTAGAGTGATGCGATAGTTGAAAACAGAAACGGAGAATTGGGTTCGAGTTTTGGACGTGTCCGTTTGCGTGTACTTCTCATTAAAGTCCTTGGGAAATGCATATGTCAATTTCTCCCCCCCCCTCCCCCAGTTATGGATCCCTTTAACTAGGTAATCAACAAAAACGAGAACCCAAAAATGGGAAGATAAACATTTCTATGGATATTCTATGGAGTGACATACGATGGTGGAATTTATGTCCGTTGGGTAGGATTTAACCATATCTTTTTTTATAAAAGAAAAAATAGAAGTCTTAGGCAGGCCAATCAGAAAGTATTGCGGGCCGCATGTGGCCTGAATTTTGCCCATCACTGGTCTAAGCAAAAGTTTTTAGTTAAGATACTGAAGTGTTTACGTATCTTTGATACGATTGATGATATTTGTACATATTATATGCACAGGAGTTATAGATAGTTAACAATGTTAAGTAGAAAAAACTATTATCTTAACTAACAGCCTTTGTTTATGCATAGTCTCTGCGGTGACACTGAAGGTACGGCAAGTTTAGGCCTAGAAACAAGTTAAGCTTCGACGTTTCAAAATATTTGAAATGATATTTATACATACTAGCAAATATATGCACCCTCCGGGTGCAAGTATCTAAGTTTTAATGTAATAAAGTATTGTATTAAATTAGAAAGGCTAATGAAACTAAATAAGAATGCAGATAAAATGATTTGAAACAGAGGAAGGTATAATAGAAAAATAGAACAACTGAAACTTACTCTTCCATCACTCCCATCTTTCATTGTTATTTTTTCTAATTTAAGTATTTAGTTAAAAGAGGAAGTAAAGAATAAAATGACATTTATTTTTTCTTGTTAATGGATTTCATTTAAGATTCATAGAAGAGATTTTTGCTTATATTCATTAAAATAAATCCAAACAGTTAAAAATCAATAATACTGAGCACATATTTAATAAAATCACATTTTTAATATCAATATGCAAATTAGCCTTCCCGTTCACACTATAAACCGCTATTTTGTTGTATATATAAATATAATTACATGTTATTTGTATGTAGATATGGTTAACTAAGGAAATTGTGATTTGTATAGTAATATAGTTTCGGTTACAGACAGAAAAACACACAATCTCCATTATAATAAGATTATATGCACAGGAGTTATGAATAGTAAACAATGTTAAGTAAAAAATTTTAAAAATTTCAAACTCTTACCAAAAATCAGGGAATTGTCCGATTTTAATTAATTTTTCACCAAATAATTTGTTAATGAGTTAATTCTATAATGAATTGCTTATTTTATTTTTAAAAATTGAAAAAAATGTTTTTTTATCAATTCAGAATGTTGGTGTCCAGTTCCTAAAAAGATCAAATCCTGAAGAACACATAAAAAATAAAAATTTAATACCCGAAAAAAGTTATTTGAAAATTTGAAGTTATTTTCTTAAAACTCAAAAAATAATTGATATAGCGTTTTATTTTATTTATTTGTGTGTGTGTGGTGTGTGTGTGTGTGTGTGTGTGTGTGTGTGTGTGTGTTTTGTTGTTGTTGTTTTTTTTTGTTGTTTTTTTTTTTTTGTTGTTGTTGTTTTGAAGTTTTAAAAAACTATTCTCTTATTCAATCAGCCGATTTTTATTCAAATATTTAAGTGAATTTTAAACGTCTGGAAGCATTGATGTCGAACTCAATATTTTTCTCAGAGATAAACCTGTATTTAATCTATCTACAAATAAGGTGTTTCATACCTTTCTGAAGGGTCCGAAAGTGAATGTAATAGCACAACTGGAGTTTTAGTTAATATAATGAAGTATTTACGTAACTTAGTTTACTATTTGTACATATTATAATCACAGGAGTTATAAATAGTAAACAATGTTAAGTAGAAAAATTATTATCTTAACTAACAGCCTTTGTTTAGTTATAGACTCTGTGGGGACACTGTGAAGGTACGGCAAGTTTAGGCCTAGAAACAAGATAATAAGCTTCGACGTATCTCCTGTAATAAACGACATCGTTGTTTTTTAGGTTGGTTGGTTGGTTGGTTGGTTGGTCTGACCGTTCATTCGTTCGTTCGATTCGTATATGATAGGAATACTTGGAGCATCCAGCGGCGATCGTGCTCCCTATTCAGTAGTAATGGATCTGCGAGACTAGCTTATTAACAATTACACCACGATGGTACGCCCACTGTACAGGGGGATGTATGTGGTATATTTAACAGTGTCGAGGGTTTTACACATTTTTTTTAAATTATTGTGCGATGTCGGCTAAGGTTGGCTGGTTGGTTGGATTTCGACATGTCAACCTTTGTTGGGTTATTTTATGCCGAAGACGTTTTTTATTTTATTCATTCTGTATGGGTATTCAATTTTTAAAAAAACATTTTGTTCTAATAGATTTTAAACTCATTTTTAATCTATTTAACCGTAGATGAGACCCTAACAGTTGCTACTACTCTCCGGGTCAGAGTGGACCTGGGAGTAATTACAATTAAGAGGTGCTCCACACTGCCCAGAGTTTCAGAACTGGAACCTCGCCACTAGATACAGATTAGCATTATACACAGTACACTTGGCCCTCAGTCACCGCCTCTAGCACATATGATAAAAAGGGTTGGGGGATGTCATAAGGGCAATAGGGTTGGGCCCATCATTTAGGTGGCTAGGGCTTGACGTAAACCAGCTGATTGATCGGATGGGCCTCTCCGGCCGCCGTCTCGCCTAAGTAAGAGCCAAAGTGGAGTGTAGCATGATAATGAACTGCCCATACTACAGGGTACCATCCGTAAACGATACGGGTGGTCGCCCACTGTAAACATTGATCTTTAAAAGCGTTCATTTACACGGGTATGTACGGTAGGATGCATTACTTTTCGGAACATGACTCGATGATTTTGATAAGGAGAACAATTGACGTTTATTTTCTAAATTGCAAACTTTGAAGCTATTTTCGCACTTTTACGAGAGAGGAAAAATTAATAGATAACTCGTCTGGATCTCTAATGTCTGCGGTCTTCAACCATCTTCCCTCTTCCGACACTTCGCGAATTTCATGACCGATACATATTTACTACTTTTCCCCTTCCATTTTTTCCTTCTGACAATAATTTGCACATAAGTCTGTAATCAAAATGCAAGTATATAAACATTAATGACATTACTATGTTCTTGTTTGCTTGAATGAAGAAGGAAAAGTAAAAAGAAAGGAAAGGAATATGCCGCGGGGGTCTGGGTGTGAGAGTGCGACTGTGCGTGCTAGCGTGGGGATCATATGTTATATATATATATATATGTTCTATACGTTTTAACGTGGTTGTGAGCTGCATGGTCTCTCTTAATTTGTTAGATGCAGTCATGTGCTCAATATGCAGTCGGTGGTATGCATATATTAGTCTATTATTCTCCGTGTCATATAGCAGAGTAGTCAGAGATATTTAATATTACACATGGGTCGCCTCTCTCATAACGGATTGACAGCATTAAACACACAACATATAGATAGTGGGAGCATTGGTGGTGTAGATTGATTGGATAGTGTGATGAAGGTAATATTATACCCCCAACCAACCAAATAAATAATATAAGAATAATATAATAAACTAAGAATTAATATTGAATGACTAAGAAACATTTTAAAAAAATAACTTAAAAATTAAAATTCTTTCCATTGCACATACATGCGTTAGTTTTGTTAGGAATATATATATATCTTTTTTTAAACTTTTTTTTTTTTTTTTAAAGAACATTTTTGAACATATGAAAACTTTAAAAAAAAAAGAAAAAAATTAATATACCGACTGTAGAAAATGCGATGTTAGCGGATTAAGAAAATGAATAAAAATCAAAATTAAAATCAACATAAAAAATTGAATATTGTCATCTACGCATGCGCGGCGGCATATTCTTCCTTCTTTTTACTTTTCTTCTTCATTCAAGCAAACAAGACAATTTAATGTCATTTAATGTTTAATACGTCATTTTGATAAATCAAATTTATTGTCAGAAGGAAAAATGGAAGGGGAAAGTAAATTTGTATCGGTCATGAAAATTCCGAAGTGTCGGAAGAGGGAAGATGGGTTGAAGACCGCAGACATTAGAGATCCAGACGAGTTTATCTATTAATTTTTCCTCTCTCGTAAAGTGCGAAATATAGCTTCAAAGTTTGCAATTAGAAATAAACGTCAATTGTTCTCCTTATCAAAATCTCGAGTCATGTTCCGAAAGTAATGCATCCTACGTAATACCCGTGTAATGAACGACTTTTAAAGATCAATGTTTACAGTGGGCGACACCCGTATGTTTACGGATGGTAACCTGGTTAGATGGGCAGTTCATATCATGCTACACTCCACTTTGGCTCTTACTTAGGCGAGACGGGCGGCCGGAGAGGCCCCATCCGATCAATCAGCTGGTTACGTCAAGCCCTAGCACCTAAATGATTGTCCCAACCCTATTGCCCTTATGACATCCCCCAACCCTTTTTATCATATGTGCTAGAAGGCGGTGACTGAGGGCCAAGTGTACTGTGTATAATGCTAATCTGTATCTAGTGGCGAGGTTCCAGTTCTGAAACTCTGGGCAGTGTGGAGCACCTCTTAATTGTAATTACTCCCAGGTCCACTCTGACCCGGAGTAGTAGCAACTGTTAGGGTCTCATCTACGGGTTAAATAGATTAAAAATGAGTTTAAAAATCTATTTAGAACAAAAATGTTTTTTAAAAATTGAATACCCATACAGAATGAATAAAATAAAAACGTCTTCGGCATAAAATAACCCAACAAAGGTTGACATGTCGTAAAATCCAACCAACCAGCCAACCTTAGCCGACATCGCACAATAATTTAAAAAAAATGTGTAAAACCCTCGACACTGTTAAATATACCACATACATCCCCCTGTACAGTGGGCGTACCATCGTGGTGTAATTGTTAATAAGCTAGTCTCGCAGATCCATTACTACTGAATAGGGAGCACGATCGCCGCTGGATGCTCCAAGTATTCCTATCATATACGAATCGAACGAACGAATGAACGGTCAGACCAACCAACCAACCAACCAACCAACCTAAAAAACAACGATGTCGTTTATTACAGGAGATACGTCGAAGCTTATTATCTTGTTTCTAGGCTAAACTTGCCGTACCTTCACAGTGTCCACAGAGTCTATAACTAAACAAAGGCTGTTAGTTAAGATAATAATTTTTCTACTTAACATTGTTTACTATTTATAACTCCTGTGATTATAATATGTACAAATAGTAAACTAAGTTACGTAAATACTTCATTATATTAACTAAAACTCCAGTTGTGCTATTACATTCACTTCGACCCTTCAGAAAGGTATGAAACACTTATTTGTAGATAGATTAAATACAGGTTTTATCTCTGAGAAAATATTGAGTTCGACATCAATGCTTCCAGACGTTTAAAATTCACTCTTAAATATTTGAATAAAATCGGCTGATTGAATAAGAGAAAATAGTTTTTTTAAACTTCAAAACAACAACAACAAAAAAAAAACAACAAAAAAAACAACAACAACAAAACACACACACACACACACACACACACACACCACCACACACAACACACAAATAAATAAATAAAACGCTATATCAATTATTTTTTTGAGTTTTAAGAAATAACTTCAAATTTTCAAATAACTTTTTTCGGGTATTAAATTTTTATTTTTTATGTGTTCTTCAGGATTTGATCTTTTTAGGAACTGGACACCAACATTCTGAATTGATAAAAACATTTTTTCAATTTTTTAAAAATAAAATAAGCAATTCATTATAGAATTAACTCATTAACAAATTATTTGGTGAAAAATTAATTAAAATCGGACAATTCCCTGATTTTTGGTAGAGTTTGAAATTTTTAAAATTTTTTACTTAACATTGTTTACTATTCATAACTCCTGTGCATATAATCTTATTATAATGGAGATTGTGTGTTTTTCTGTCTGTAACCGAAACTATATTACTATACAAATCACAATTTCCTTAGTTAACCATATCTACATACAAATAACATGTAATTATATTTATATATACAACAAAATAGCGGTTTATAGTGTGAACGGGAAGGCTAATTTGCATATTGATATTAAAAATGTGATTTTATTAAATATGTGCTCAGTATTATTGATTTTTAACTGTTTGGATTTATTTTAATGAATATAAGCAAAAATCTCTTCTATGAATCTTAAATGAAATCCATTAACAAGAAAAAATAAATGTCATTTTATTCTTTACTTCCTCTTTTAACTAAATACTTAAATTTAGAAAAAATAACAATGAAAGATGGGAGTGATGGAAGTAAGTTTCAGTTGTTCTATTTTTCTATTATACCTTCCTCTGTTTCAAATCATTTTATCTGGCTTCTTATTTAGTTTCATTAGCCTTTCTAATTTAATACAATACTTTATTACATTAAAACTTAGATACTTGCACCGGAGGGTGCATATATTTGCTAGTATGTATAAATATCATTTCAAATATTTTGAAACGTCGAAGCTTAACTGGTTTCTAGGCCTAAACTTGCCGTACCTTCAGTGTCACCGCAGAGACTATGCATAAACAAAGGCTGTTAGTTAAGATAATAGTTTTTTCTACTTAACATTGTTAACTATCTATAACTCCTGTGCATATAATATGTACAAATATCATCAATCGTATCAAAAGATACGTAAACACTTTCAGTATCTTAACTAAAACTTTTTGCTTAGACCAGTGATGGGCAAAATTCAGGCCACATGCGGCCCGCAATACTTTCTGATTGGCCTGCCTAAGACTTCTATTTTTTCTTTATAAAAAAGATATGGTTAAATCCTACCCAACGGACATAAATTCCACCATCGTATGTCACTCCATAGAATATCCATAGAAATGTTTATCTTCCCATTTTTGGTTCTCGTTTTTGTTGATTACCTAGTTAAAGGGATCCATAACTGGGGAGGGGGGGGAGAAATTGACATATGCATTTCCAAGGACTTTAATGAGAAGTACACGCAAACGGACACGTCAAAACTCGAACCCAATTCTCCGTTTCTGTTTTCAACTATCGCATCACTCTAACCCTCTAAAATGACTCAATAAAAGCAAAATAAAATAAATAAATAAATAAATATATATAATAATTAATAATAAAATGCAAAAGTGTACCAATTGTAACTGAGACCCTTGAACGGTCCTCAGTGGTTTGTAAAAGAGTCTGGGTGAATTGGAAATCTGAGGAAGAATCGGCACATCCAAACTACGGCATTGTTAAGATCAGATAGAATACTCAAAAGAGTCTTGGAGACCTGAGGAGACTTGCTATCGCTCAGCCTCCAGTGAACCAAGATAAGGAGTCAAATAATGATAATAATGCAATAATATAAATAATAATAAGAGCAAAATGTTATTCCTTACGGGAAAAAGAATGAGCTGCTAAGTAGAAAACAGAGAGGAATAACGAATAATAATAAATTGTTATGATTATAATAAAAAACGCGCGAAAATAATTGAGAGAAGCAGACGAACTTACGAAAAAAAACAAAAAACAAAAACAAAAAATGAAAAAAACTAAAACAAAACAAAACCGCGTAAACATGTCCTTCTTTTAAACATGGTGGCGTTGTAGTCATTTTGCATTGTCAAGAGTTATTAAAGCGTAGTCAAAATCAGACAGCCATGACAGGCAGTTGTTTGTAAGAGTGACTCGGTAGAAGAAAAAAAAATAGTCGCTTGATGACCAAATATCCAACCAGACGAGATTGAAGCGGAAATTACTTGGTTCGAATCTATCAGGCTAAAATGAGAAGAACTTCCTCTGGCAATGAAGTGTCGAGCGGAAAAAAAAAATGCGGATAGGATTTTCTTGACCGGAAGTTTGTAATATGATAATAAAGGTTATTTGGAAAAATTACAGCGCTATGGACTGAAGCGTTAAGGTGTGATTGATTTTGTTATTACGAGTATTTTGTTTAGTGTCATTTTATGGATGAGGTTATTGATATGACGTTCCGAAAGTAATGCCTCTATTTTATTTCTACAGAAAATACAACAGATACAAATATCTATTTGTATTTACCAATACACACAGTAAAGACATCACATTTATTACAAATCAGAAAATACAAATGCACAAAAATAAAGACAACAAACGTCTATTTACCAATACACACAAAAAGACAGCATATCTCATTTCTACAAAAAATACAACAGATACAAAGATCTATATATTATACGCTTGTTCCTAAATCTTACGTCTGTTATCATCCTGTAACACCTTTGTAACAACATCCATTTTATGGATGAGCTTATTGATGCCAAGGAGAGACGCTCCGAAAGTAATGCCTCTTATTTCATTTCTACAGAAAATACAACAGATAGAAATATCTATATATTAATACGCTTGTTCCTAATCTTCCGCCGTTATCATCCTGTAGCACCTTATGGTTAAAAATGAGACCGTCCAAATCGTCAAAGATGAAAAGTGGTGGTGGTCTTAACCATCTGCAGGGTATAAGTCAGCGTATTATAAAGCCTTGGCAACAGAAATAGGGCAAGAATAGCCTGGTAGAAGCCACCCTCCTCAGGTCTAAAACTTGTTTGAATCAGAGTTTTTTCGCTTCTCCTAGACAAGTTGCATACGAATATTAAGACCCAGTCTGCCCTACTATTTACCCTAGTTGAAGGGGGGATAGTTGGATGCTTACTTTTCTTAAGTGTATTTAGCGTCATGAGACGGATATGTCCTCTACAAATCGAAGGAAGCAATTCTATATATTTTTTCGTTAGTTCTGATCCTAACAAAATACACAAATACACACAGACAACCTATATTTACCAATACCACGAAATACAAAATTCACAAAATAAAGACACATATATATATTTTGCCAATACACAAAATACAAAATACATAAAATGAAAACAACAAACATCTATTTATCAATACACAGTAAAGAATAAAAATACAGTTAAATAGGAAGTAAAGAAATACAATTAATTTATTTCTTCTTGTTAATGGATTTTTTTAAGATTTATCCCCGAGATTTTTGCTCATATTCATTAAGATGACGCCAATGATCTCACTGACAAGCTAAAGCGACATCTCTTCAGGCTGTTTAGCTCAATCAGTAAATGCTGTATGGCTGCACTACTGCAACCCCAACGAGGCGCCTCGACGAATAAGTTAGATGGGAGCTGGCCACAAGCAATGCTGCGAGCAGTTTTAAGCAAGTCGTGGAAACAGCTCCGCCAAGGGAGCAACTGTAATGGTCACCTTGCCCCCTATCTCACAGACCATCCGCCGTGAGACGGACTAGGTATTGCAAGGCAACTGCTGGAGAAGCAGGACGGAACTGCATAAGTGATTTCTCCTGTGGAGCCACACAACAATGGACATGCCAGTGGTGGGCCGCCCAGCAAGGACTACATTGACCAGCTAAGTAAAGCTGCTGGCTGCAGCGAAGGAAGAACTGGCCTGGGGCAATATGATAGGGAAGCGTTTGGCGAGAGATTGTCATGGATATCCGTTGCCGCTGCACGACATGATGATGATGATGATTTATTAAAATCAAAATCCTAATATCAATTATGCAGATTAGCCCATCCCGTTCACGCTGTAAACGGTATTTTGTTGTATATAATAAATACAATGCATGTTATTAGTATGTGATTAGAGTCAGCAGTATTAATAATATAAAACAATTTTATTAATAATTGAGGTTTAAATAAAAATAAAATCATGGGGAATGTGGACGTAAACAATTAGGGAGTTGGAGAGTAGTAATAGTTTCGGTTACAGACAAACAAACCACACAATCTCCATTATATAAGAATTTATATTAATTTTGATTGAACTATTGTATAAAAAGTTCGTCGGGGGGCCTAAAGACGGGTATCAACCAATCAGCGAGGGAGTCTATCCCCTTTTCAATAGTGCTGAACCGCAAGGAAGATTGTTTTTTGTATAATCTCATGCACACAGGAAAAAAGTAAATTTTTCTTTTTTTAAAGGCAATAAAATTGTAAAATCTTTAAAGTTTAGTAGAAAAAAATCAATGTAGTCCAACTTTGGGCAATACTGACTCACAATGTTGTAGGGAGTTTGCATCGACGACGATCTTCACGCTTCTCAACGACATGGTGGCGAGCTGGTATGACAAATGGGCATACAAAAACTGGCACAGTGTGTACAATCATGCATCGACTGAACTGGTGATTATGTAGCAAAAATAGATACATTTTGAAACCTAAAAAAAAAACAACAATAAAAACAAAAATGAACAAACACACTGGAACATAAACACATACCCTGATGATGGCATTTGAAGTGCTGAAAGTACTCGGGATACGACTTCGGTGGACTAATCTACGGATTCCATCAAATGTTAAAAATGTTGGCCAGAAAGCTTTGAAAAGTCGTTATTAAAATTGTTAAACAGGAGACGTGCCTTTTGTTTAATTCTACTATATGTATAAATCATAATATACATATATACGAGGGTAATCTCGAAGCATAAGGTCTCCAATAGCGCTGGGGACGTACAGAAACTATTCGTTGCAGCTAGTGGCAACTTTGCTGTGTTTGTTGTGTAACATTTCGCCTGCTCCTGCATGTGCCTCGCTGCCACGCCGTTTTTGACAATCGTTCATAATGGAGTTCCGCATTGACGCTACCACCAAACCGTGTACAAGCTTCGTGCAGTATTCATGTTTTGAACCCCCCCCCACATTAAACTGATTGAAATTCATCGTCCATTGACGGTAGTGTATGGGAGTCATGATGGGTGTCAAGACATGGTCTCAAAGTGTTTGTAAGGAGTTTGTCAACGACGACGATCTGCAACGCTTCCTCAACAACATGGTGGCGAGCTGGTAATGAATAGGCATACAAAAACTGGTAAAAAACAGTGGTGTACAATCATGCATCGATGAAATGGTGATTATATAGAAAAATACGATACATTTTGAAATTTAAATGACGATACATCATTGATAATAAACAATAACCGTTTCTGTGATTTCTAATATTTGGAGACTTTATTTGGTATTACCCTCGTATAATATGAGTTAGGAATTGCTATGTAAAACTATTTAATACATATTTTCGTAAATAAAATAAGATTTAATTAAATTAAAAGCATAGAAGCGGCTATCTAGTGTCACCTGGGTAGAAGGGGGAAAACCCTGGTGTATTGATTTGTTTACTTTTGAATTTACAATGCTGGACATTTTAAAGAGGGGGGAAAGGCGAATTTCAATGCTATTTTGAATGTATATTCTAATTTATAGATTATCATTCGAATATAAACCAAAATATTTATCTTTTTGAGAAAAAGGCGAGGAGCTCGTGATATTTAATTGGTGAATATACGAGGGTTTGTCAAAAAGTAATTGTCCATTTTCTTATTGCACTGTGAAGTTTAAAAAAAAAACTAAGAGTAAGCATTGAGACCTAACGAGGCCTTAGAAGATGGGAGAATCTGACGAGTCGGACCCAACTTGGCCAATTCGACAATGTCCTCCTTCTGCATGACATGCTCGACAACACAAGCATCAGGACAAGGGAGAACATCGCCTCATTCGGGTAAGACAACTTTACCTTACATCCATGCAAACATTTAGCGCCTTCAGACTATTATCATCGGTCGCAGAAAGAGGGTTGAGAGGCACACACTATTCCAGTGACGAGGAAGTGAAATCTGTAGCAAAGAAGTGGCTCAAAAGAACGGTCAACAGAATTTTACGGCAGAGATACATGCCCTCATGTCGGAAGGTGGAACATTGCTATTGAGAGAAACCGGTGCTATGTGGAGAGTAGGGATGTGATCACAGAGAACCAGCCTTGATTTTGAATGTATGGTCATGTTCACTGTGTTGGTAATTAATACGAGCCTAAAGAAAATGGACTTACTTTTTGACTCACTCATGTATATATTTACTTTGTCCGTTAATTGTTTAATTTTATTAGTTTCATCCGGACATAGATAGCAATAGCATAGATTCTTTACAGATCATTTGGCCGTCCGTCAAATCCTACAACCGCCACCCAGAACTTTCCTCTCATGAACCCTCAAATGACTCATCAATCCCGCTGGCAGATCACAAAGTTTGATGCAATATGAACAAAGGAGGACGTACTTCCATTGTATCGGATGATGCAGATAATAAAATTTGAGGCTTATGCACCATCATAATATCTCTTCAAGGAAACGCGTGTGTAATGGTTAAAAGTCATGGGAAATGGACTCGTCACACGAGTTCAAATCCTGGATGTGGTGATTGCATTTCACTTAGCGCTAATACCCTTTGAAAGTATGAATCCCCACTCTCCTCCAGCCTATGGATAAATAGTAGGGTAGATCTGGGCTCTTTAACCTTGGTTAAGCAACTCGGTTTTAGAGAAGGAAAACTCTGAATTCAAACTGTTTAAACTCCGCTTAAGAATTGACCTGTGTTCACATCCTGTCGTGGCGAGGGGTTGGTAAATATATATACTTTTAAGACCAGAAGCGACAT
>CM042168.1:27287460-27354960 GCA_023376005.1 Doryteuthis pealeii
CACGCCTCCTGCACGCTCACAGTCTTGGATGTTTCCAGTCGTTTCTAATGGAGCCCCCGATTGAAGCTATCGGCCAAGTGTGATGTTCGTAACCAGCCGATTTATTAAAAATATAATTGTAATAAATATATGTTAAAGTTAAAGAATTTTAATAGTTATTTTACTTAAGCAACTATAAGGGATAGGGATGAGCGCAAAAGAAGCCGCACACTCAACAGAAAAATTGCTTTGAAACAGCTTTATATTCTAAAAGGAGTCCCCGTGGCGTAGTGGCTAACGTGCGGGGACTCCAACATCCATAGTAGAGGAGTTCGAACTCCAGTTGTGCTGTTATGTTAACTTTCGACTAATACCCTTGGAAAATGTATACAAACCTCACCCCCATATATGGGTTAAATAGTACCACTACTATTCTTCTATAAGGCCGCCCTGTCGGCTAGAGCAGTGGTTCCCAAAACTATGGCCAAGTGGCCAAAATGGGCCACAGCAAATTTCAGGTGGGCCAAAGAAATATTATAATTCTATCTTGATGAATAAATCTCTTATGTAAATAGAAAATATTTTTTCATTATAATAATTTCATGCGGCCACCAAAAATATTCTGATTTCCAAAGTGCGGCCAGGATGAAAAAGGTTGGTTAACCCCTGGGCTAAAGCACTAGATTATATTGACTGCACTTATGCCAGAGAGTTTAAAAATCCCACATGAACCGGTGTGGTAGTATATTGTTGGGTCACACCTATGGATTGAAATAGATCAAAAAATGAGTTTTAAAAGTCTTTAAAAATTAAGTTTTAAAAATCTGAATACCCTCAAGAATGAATAAATTCAAAACGCTTCTCGGCAGAAAATGACCCAACAAGGGTTGAAATGCCAGTAAATTCAACCAACTACGCCCATCTTCTACAAGGAGGGCTTTGGCACTTGAATCTTTACACAAGTTTTATAGCAGCTTATAAATATGAAACGTACCTGTAGTTAGAATTTTGAATAGCGCGTCCGTTTAGACTTAAATGACGGTGTCCATGGAAAAGTTACCCGGACCAGTTGGTGACGGTAATAACTTATTGATTTGACCCCTTGAAAACGCCGCTATTTACAGACGCGTGGCGTTTTGATTAGATGCGAGCAGATTTCGATGGAGTGTAGACCGTTGTTGTCAGTCCTGGGAGTCATCCTCCCCCACCACCCCAGCGCGGAATCAATCTTGGGTGGGTTCTGAAAATAAAGCTATATATATAGAAAACAACCCAAGTCTTGTTTGTTAATTGAATATTAAAAATAATGGACCAGCCCAGCATGAAGGAAGAATCGAACAGAAAGAGACAAAACCCTTAACATAAGCCCCCTCCCCCCTTTAGATCAGCCCAGAAGAAAATGGCCGACTAGATTAAACAGTAGACAAAGTAAGCAGAGGTTTAAAAAAATCTTCATGATCTCTAACTACGAATCTCTCTTCTCTCTCTCGCTCTCTCTCTCTCTCTCTCTCTCTCTCTCTCTCTTCTCTCTCTCTCTTTTCCGTTTATTACAAACCTATGTTGAAACGTAGTATATATAACATATTAACCCACGAAGGTGGTGTGCCATTAAAACAAAGACACCAAGCCTCTAGTTAACGTTTCTTAATGGTTTTGCGCAAACAAAAAACATTCAGGTGTTCCATTTTCGCATCCAGTCTAAGCTAAATTAAATTCAATTCATAAGGTTGTAAGGCGGAACTCAAACTTCCCAGACGTTTATACTGTCCCCTTCTAATTTTGAAATCTAAGTCGACCAAGTATTAAGGATAGGGATGAGCAAGAAAGAAGACCTCGCAATTCAAAAGGAAAATAGCTTTGAAACAGCTTTATTCTCTAGTTAAAGAGGGGAGTACCCGCGAGTAGTGCTGTTAGTGGCTAAACGTGCTGGACTACACATTCGTAACAGAGTGAGTTCGAACTGTTTATGCTTAACTTTTCGGTGCACTAAACCTTGGAAAAGGTATGAAACCCCGTCCACCCTCCCATATATGGGTTAATACTACTAGAGGGTGACATCTTTTGAGCCCAATCTAAAATAATTTAAATATTACATTTAAGGTTCTGAAGGCTGGAACCTCAAACTTCCCAGACGTTTATTCTGTCTTCCTTCCAATTGAAATCCAAGTCGACAAATCGTTCTTGCTCTTTGCTTTGATAACAAGAATTTCAACAAAAACATTTACCAAACAGAGACCCTTAACCCCCACCCCTGGAGACCTCAACCCGTGCAACAAAAACGATGCAATAAGGGTGTCAGCCAAGTATCAGGGGAGAATGCTTCCTGTCATTAAATCAATGGATGTGACCGTCAACCAGTTTTGGAACTGGGAACAAAGTAATTAAGGACGCAGTATAATTGTTTGCAAAGCGTGTGGCCATCCAAATGTGATTGCTCGTTTCGGACGGCTGCCGTGCGTGAGTGGTAAAAAACAAATGAAGGAAGGCGGGAAAAAAAGCAAAGAAAAAGAAAGAAAGAAGAAAAACGAAATGACGGTAGGAACTTAAACAAAATCTTACTCAATGTAGTGACACTCCATCCATTTACGACGGCGATCCGGCAAGGGGGCGTTCATAGTACTGCACTTTGTCGTTTTCTTTCTTTCTCTTTCTTTCTTTTTCTTTCTATCTTTCCATCACTTGCGCATGCGTGAGTGTTTATGTGTTAACTGTGCTTACCAGGAAAGATTAACTAAAAACGTAAGAAAAATAAAATAAAAATAAAATAAAAAATAAAATAAAAATGTATATTGCCAATGAAATGGAGAAGGGGAAGGGCTTCATTTTTTCTTTTTTTTTCTTCTTTCACCATTAAGGTGGAACTTTTAAAACAAGAATGTTTTTCTTGTTTTAAATAAGTTATCTTAATTTTGGCACAAGGCCATTGAATTTAGCAGTGTCTCTGAGAACTACACTAAAGTAATGATACTGTTTGGTCCTGCTTCTAGTAACTCACCGCGACGAGGTTGCTTGGACATTAGCTCCCTAATTGGCGATAATAAGTAGGAGCTTTGTGGGTCGGGGCTTTTGGAGTCGGGTGGTTATTAGGGTGGTTTATTTTTTTCGAGGGAACTCGGAACAATATTCTCAAGATGGGTGACCAGCCGAAACGAAGAAAATCATAAAGCGTGAGAATATTTCCCATTCATTTCTCCCAAATTGGCTTTGTCAGAGGGCACCTTCTATAACGCGTTTATCGGTACACGACGCACATGTGCACTTGCAACTTTGCCGGGGACACACATGATGCATCCATTTCCACTTTGTTTGATTTGATTTTGGTTTGTTTTAGGCAATCAACCTCAGTGGGTCATTTAATGCCGATAAAGTTTTGAAATTAAAATTCAATTTCCTAATGGATTAATGCATTTTTTTTATAAATACATTTTTCTAATTTAACCCATAGATGGGACCCTAACAGGTACTACCACTCCGGGATCAGATGTGGACCCATTCCACTTTGTCTAAACAACAATAATAATCGTCATTAGCACTATTTACTTGATTTGTAACCTAGGTTTTGTTGATTCGTTTTTCGTTGTTAGTGTTCGCTAGGAATCACAAGGTCTTGGTTCGATTACCGGCCCTCGCCAAATAAGCACGTATGAGTAGCACAGGGATCTGTGCGTAAAGTTGGGCGAGCTGTCATGTATGTTGTTGGCGCTTTCCACCTCAGATGACTAAATAATCTTCCTGGTCTAGCGCTAGCTGAAAGTGTAATGAACTCCCTTGCGTCTGGCTGTACCCGACATTAGGCCCCCCCCGCATACGACTTAGTGGAGTACATTTTTGTTTATGTTTTGTATTAGTTTTTGTCACTGAAATGCGTCACACGTCACTAACGGAGAAACAAAAAGCATTAAGTGCCTAACATGCTTATTAACTCCATCTATACTTATATAAAGATCAGTGGGATATGTATATGTATGTATGATTAGTATGTCCGCTTCTGGCTTAAAAAGGTATATATATTTACCAACCTCTCCGCACGAGGCAGGAATGCGACACAGGTCATTTCTTTAAGCGGAGTTCAACAGGTTTGAATTCAGAGTTTTCCTTCTCCTAAACCGGTTGCCTAACCAAGGTTAAAGAGCCCAGTCTACCCTACTATTTACCCATAGTGGAGGAGAGTAGGATTCATACTTTTCCAAGGGTATTAGCGCTAAGTGAAATGCAATCACCACATCCAGGATTTGAACTCGGGGCGACGAGTCCATTTCCCATGACTTTAACCATTACACACCGCGTTTCCTTAAGAAGATATATGATGGTGCATAAGCCTCAAATTTTATTATCTGATCCATCCGATACAATGGGAAGGACGTTCGTCCTTTGTCATTATTTGCATCAAACTTTGTGATCTGCAGCGGGATTGACGAGTCATTTGAGAGGTTCATAGAGGAAAGGTTCTGGTGTGGGGGTTATAGGATTGTGAGGGGCAATATCTGTAAAGATTATGCTATTGCTATCTATGTCGCGGATGAAACAAAGAAAATTAAAGTAAATATATACATAGGTGAGTCAAAAAGTAATTCCATTTTCTTTAGGTCGGGTATTAATTACCAACACAGGAACATGTACCATTACATTAAAATCAAGCTGGTTCTCTGTGGATCACATCCCTACTTCTCCACATAGTCACCGTTTCTCTCAATAGCAATGTTCCACCTTCGAATGAGGGCATGTATCTCTGCCCCGTAAAATTCTGTTGACCGTTCTTTGAGCCACTTCTTTACTACAGATTTCACTTCCTCGTCAGTGGAATGATGTTCGCCTCTCAAACCCTTTTTCATGGGGCCGATGAGTAGATAGTCTGAAGGCGCTAAATGCATGCATGATGCTTGTGTGTGGTCGATTATTGTCATGCAGAAGGAGGACATTGCCGATTGGCAAGTTGGGTCCGACTTGTCAGATTCTTGCTCTGAGCCTCGTTAGGGTCTCAATGTAGGCCTTTGTTTTTTTTAAACTTCACATGCAATAATGAAAATAACATTACTTTTTGACAAACCCTCGTATGTTCACATTAAATATAACTGGCTCCTGCTTTTTCTCAAAAAATAAAATATTTGGTTTATATTCGAAGATATCTATAAATTAGAATATACAATTAAAAATAGCATTGAAATTCTTCTTAAAAATGTCCAGCATTTGTAATCTCAAAGTAAACAAATCAATACACCAGAGTTTTTGGGGTCTCCTCCCCCTCCCAGGTGACGCTGGATGCCGCTTCTAGTACATTATAATGACAAGTAAAAAGAAATTCTGCCAATATAAATTAGAATTATACATAAAAATAGCATTGAAATTCTTCTTAAAATGTCCAGCATTTGTGAATCTCAAAAGTAAACAAACCAATACACCAGAGTTTTTTGGGTCTCTCCTCTACCCAGGTGACGCTGGATAGCCGCTTCTAGTACATTATAATGACAAGTAAAAAGAAATTCTGCCAATATAAATTAGAATATACATAAAAATAGCATTGAAATTCTTCTAAAAATGTCCAGCATTTGTAAATCTCAAAAGTAAACAAATCAATACACCAGAGTTTTTTGGTCTTCCTCTACCCAGGTGACGCTGGATAGCCGCTTTCAGTCATTATAATGACAGTAAAAAAGAAATTCTGCCAATATAAATTAGAATATACATCAAAAAATAGCATGAAATTCTACTTAAAAATGGTCCAGCATTTGTGAATCTCAAAAGTAAACAAATCAATACACCAGAGTTTTTTTTGGTCCTCAGCTACCCAGGTGACGCTGGATAGCCGCTTCTAGTACATTATAATGACAAGTAAAATATAATTCTACCAATATAGCCTCTTATTTAAAGAAAATCGTGGAGGAAAAAAAAAGAAAAAAAAAGGAAAAAAAAGACAACACTGAAAAATAAAAATATTTTTTTTTTTTTTTTAAATTGAATAATCAAAATATTTGTTATTTATCGAAACAGGAAATGTTAATCTGATTTAATACATTAAATGACACAAGTGAAAGAGACCTTGCCTTTTATTTAAAGAAAATTGTAATAAAATCGAACATATATCGAACATATTAAAAATTAGAATATACATAGAAATAGCATTGAAATTCTACTCGAAAATGTCCAGCATTTGTAAATCAAAATATACATAGAAATAGCATTGAAATTCTCTTTAAAATGTCCAGCATTTGTAAATCAAAATATACATAGAAATAGCATTGAAATTCTTCTTTAAAATGTCCAGCATTTGTAAATCAAAATATACATAGAAATAGCATTGAAATTCTACTTGAAAATGTCCAGCATTTGTAAATCTCAATATACATAGAAATAGCATTGAAATTCTACTTAAAATGTCCAGCATTTGTAAATCAAAATATACATAGAAATAGCATTGAAATTCTACTTAAAATGTCCAGCATTTGTAAATCAAAATATACATAGAAATAGCATTGAAATTCTACTTAAAAATGTCCAGCATTTGTAAAATACATAAAATAGCATTGAAATTCTACTTAAAAATGTCAGCATTTGTAAATCAAAATATACATAGAAATAGCATTGAAATTCTACTTAAAAATGTCCAGCATTTGTAAATCTCAATATACATAGAAATAGCATTGAAATTCTACTTAAAAATGTCCAGCATTTGTAAATCAAAATATACATAGAAATAGCATTGAAATTCTACTTGAAAATGTCCAGCATTTGTAAATCTCAATAACATAGAAATAGCATTGAAATTCTACTTAAAAAAATGTCCAGCATTTGTAAATCTCAATATACATAGAAATAGCATTGAAATTCTTCTTTAAAATGTCCAGCATTTGTAAATCAAAATATACATAGAAATAGCATTGAAATTCTACTTTAAAATGTCCAGCATTTGTAAATCAAAATATACATAGAAATAGCATTGAAATTCTACTTAAAAATGTCCAGCATTTGTAAATCTCAATATACATAGAAATAGCATTGAAATTCTACTTAAAATGTCCAGCATTTGTAAAATCAATATACATAGAAATAGCATTGAAATTACTAAAAATGTCCAGCATTTGTAAATCAAAATATACATAGAAATAGCATTGAAATTCTACTTAAAAATGTCCAGCATTTGTAAATCAATATACATAGAAATAGCATTGAAATTCTACTAAAAAATGTCCAGCATTTGTAAATCAAAATATACATAGAAATAGCATTGAAATTACTTAAATGTCCAGCATTTGTAAATCAAAATATACATAGAAATAGCATTGAAATTCTACTTAAAATGTCCAGCATTTGTAAATCTCAATATACATAGAAATAGCATTGAAATTCTTCTTTAAAATGTCCAGCATTTGTAAATCTCAATATACATAGAAATAGCATTGAAATTCTTCTTTAAAATGTCCAGCATTTGTAAATCAAATATACATAGAAATAGCATTGAAATTCTTCTTTAAAATGTCCAGCATTTGTAAATCTCAATATACATAGAAATAGCATTGAAATTCTACTTTAAAATGTCCAGCATTTGTAAATCAGAATATACATAGAAATAGCATTGAAATTCTTCTTTAAAATGTCCAGCATTTGTAAATCAGAATATACATAGAAATAGCATTGAAATTCTACTAAAAAAATGTCCAGCATTTGTAAATCAAAATATACATAGAAATAGCATTGAAATTCTACTAAAAAAATGTCCAGCATTTGTAAATCAAAATATACATAGAAATAGCATTGAAATTCTACTAAAAATGTCCAGCATTTGTAAATCAAAATATACATAGAAATAGCATTGAAATTCTACTAAAAATGTCCAGCATTTGTAAATCAAATATACATAGAAATAGCATTGAAATTCTACTTAAAAATGTCCAGCATTTGTAAATCAAAATATACATAGAAATAGCATTGAAATTTACTAAAAATGTCCAGCATTTGTAAATCAAAATATACATAGAAATAGCATTGAAATTCTACTTAAAAATGTCCAGCATTTGTAAATCAAAATATACATAGAAATAGCATTGAAATTCTACTTAAAAATGTCCAGCATTTGTAAATCAAAATATACATAGAAATAGCATTGAAATTCTACTTAAAAATGTCCAGCATTGCCAATATACATAGAAATAGCATTGAAATTCTACTTGAAAATGTCCAGCATTTGTAAATCAAAATATACATAGAAATAGCATTGAAATTCTTCTTTAAAATGTCCAGCATTTGTAAATCAAAATATACATAGAAATAGCATTGAAATTCTTCTTAAAATGTCCAGCATTTGTAAATCAAAATATACATAGAAATAGCATTGAAATTCTTCTTAAAATGTCCAGCATTTGTAAATCAAAATATACATAGAAATAGCATTGAAATTCAACTTAAAATGTCCAGCATTTGTAAATCAAAATATACATAGAAATAGCATTGAAATTCTTCTTTAAAATGTCCAGCATTTGTAAATCAAAATATACATAGAAATAGCATTGAAATTCTTCTTTAAAATGTCCAGCATTTGTAAATCAAAATATACATAGAAATAGCATTGAAATTCTTCTTTAAAATGTCCAGCATTTGTAAATCAAATATACATAGAAATAGCATTGAAATTCTTCTTAAAATGTCCAGCATTTGTAAATCAAATATACATAGAAATAGCATTGAAATTCTTCTTTAAAATGTCCAGCATTTGTAAATCAAAATATACATAGAAATAGCATTGAAATTCTACTTAAAATGTCCAGCATTTGTAAATCAAATATATAGAAATAGCATTGAAATTCTTCTTTAAAATGTCCAGCATTTGAGCATTGAAACATTTGTAAATCAAATATACATAGAAATAGCATTGAAATTCTTCTTAAAATGTCCAGCATTTGTAAATCAAAATATACATAGAAATAGCATTGAAATTCTTCTTTAAAATGTCCAGCATTTGTAAATCAAAATATACATAGAAATAGCATTGAAATTCTTCTTTAAAATGTCCAGCATTTGTAAATCTCAAAATTAAACAAATCAATACACCAGGGTTTTCCCCCTCCTCTACCCAGGCGACACTAGATAGCCGCTTCTAGTACTTTTAATTTAATTAATCTTATTTTATTTACGAAAATAATGTATAAATAGTTTTACATAGCAATTCCTAACTCATATATACGAGGGTAATACCAAAGGTAAAGTCTCCAAAATATTTAGAAATCACAGAAACGTTTATTGTTTATTATCAATGATGTTTACGTCATTTTAAAGTTTCAAAATGTGTCTATTTTTCTACATAATCACCATTTCAGTCGATGCATGATTGTACACACTGTGCCAGTTTTTGTATGCCCATGTCATACCAGCTCGCCACCATGTCGTTGAGGAAGCGTTGAACATCGTCGTCGTTGCAAACTCCCTACAACACTTGTGGACATTTTTGACACCCATGCATGACTCGCCATACACTACCGTCAATTGACGATGAATTTCAATCAGTTTAATGGGGGGGGGTCAAACATGAATAACTGCACGAACTTTACACTTGGTGGTAGCGTCAATCGGGAACTCCATTATGAACGATTGCCAAGACTGGGCGTGGCAGCGAGGCACATGCAGGAGCAGGCGAATGTTATGCACAACAAACACAGCAAAGTTGCCACTAGCTGCACGAATAGTTTCTGTACGTCCCCAGCGCTTTGGAGACCTTATCTTCGAGATTACCCTCGTATATATGTATATATATTTATACATATAGAATTAAACAAAAGGCACGTCTCCTGTTTAACAATTTAATTTCTGATCTTTTCGAGCTTTCTGGCCAACTTTTTAACATTTGGATGGAATCCGTAGATTAGTCCACTGAAGTTCGTATCCCGAGTACTTTCAGCACTTCGAAATGCCATCATCAGGGGTGATGTGTTTATGTTCCAGTGTGTTTGTTTTTTTGTTTTTTTATTGTTGGTTTTTTTTAGGGGGGGGGTCAGTATTGGCCAAAGGTTGGGACCACATTGATTTTTTTCTACTAAACTTTAAAATTTTACAATTTTCATGCCTTTAAAAAAGAAAAATTTACTTTTTTTCCTGTTTGCATGAGATTATACAAAAAACAATCTCCTTGGTCTAGCACTATTGAAAAGGGGATAGACTCCCTCGCTGATTGGCTGATACCGTCTTTAGGCCGCCCCGACGACTTTTTATACAATAGTTCAAATCAAAATTAATATAAATTCTTATCATAATGGAGATTGTGTGTTTGTTTGTCTGTAACCGAAACTATTACTACTCGTCACAACTCCCTTAATTGTTTACGTCACATTCCCCATGATTTTATTTTTATTTAAACCTCAATTATTAATAAAATTGTTTTACATTATTAATACTGTTGACTCTATCTACATACTAATAACATGCAATTGTATTTATATATACAACAAAATAGCGGTTTACAGTGTGAACGGGATGGCTAATCTGCATATTGATATTAGGATTTTGATTTTAATAAATCATCATCATCATCATGTCGTGCAGACAGCACGGATATCCATGACAATCTCTCGCCAACCTTCCCTATCATTCATCGCCCCAGGGAGTTCTTCCTCGCTGCAGCCAGCATCTTTACTTAGCTGGTCAATGTAGGTCCTTGCTGGGCGGCCCACACTGGCATGTCCATGTGTTGGCTTCCACAGGAGAACATCACTTATGAGTTCGTCCTTGCTTCTCCAGCAGTGCCCTGCATGCCTAGTCCGTCTCACTCGGATGGTCTGTGAGATAGGGGTCAGGTGACCATACAGCTGCTCCCTTTTGGATGCTGTTTCCACGACTTGTTCAAAACTGCTCACAGCATTCTTGTGCAGCTCCCATCTAACTTATTCTCGAGGCGCCTCGTTAGGGTTCAGGTAGTGCAGCCATACAGCAGTACTGATATGACTACAGCCTGGAAGAGATGTCGCTTTAGCTTGACAGTGAGATCATTGGCGTCATCTTAATGAATATGAGCAAAAATCTCGGGGATAAATCTTAAAAGAAATCCATTAACAAGAAGAAATAAATGTAATTGTATTCTTTACTTCCTATTTAACTGTAATTTTTATTCTTTACTGTGTATTGATAAATAGATGTTTGTTGTTTTCATTTTATGTATTTTGTATTTTGTGTATTGACAAATATATATATGTTGTCTTTATTTTGTGAATTTTATATTTCGTGTTTTGGTAAATATAGATTTGTCGTGTTGATATTTGTGTATTTTTGTTAGGATCAGAACTAACGAAAAAATATATAGAATTGTTTCCTTCGATTCGTAGAGGACATATCCGTCTCATGACGCTAATACACTTAAGAAAAGTAAGCATACAACTATCCCCCCTCCAACTAAGGGTAAATAGTAGGGCAGACTGGGGTCTTTAATATTCGTATGGCAACTTGTCTAGGAGAAGGAAAAAAACTCTGAATTCAAACAAGTTTTAGACCTGGGGAGGGGTGGCTTCTACCAGGCTATTCTTGCCTATTTCTGTAGGCAATGCTTTATAATACGCTGAATTTATACCCTGCAGATGGTTAAGACCGCCCCCCCCCAACAAAAAGAAGTCTTGGGTATGACACTAAAATACATCTGATGGTAAGGCTTTAGAAGCACTCATCTGAATAATCTTTTCTACAAGCATTTATAGATAAATGCTCGGCTATGGCCGAGTCAAATGCTTGGGAATGCCAGGATGTATTATTAGTAATAGCATTGTGGAGTGTTCGGGGGACAAAATACATTTGATGGTAAGGCTTCATTTCTGGACATCTGAGGAGTGTGGAGCATCATCTCATTACCATTACTTCCAGGTCTACTCTGACCCGGAATCACATCTATGGGTCGAATAGATCTGTTTAAAATTATTCATATTCAAAAGGACGGTGTGCAAAAAAACTCTTAACAAGCAACTACATAAAAATGTAAATATTAACGTACAATGAACGCGATTCCCAAACCTCTACACATAAAATAATGCAAGACGCGTTGACATGCCATTAAAATCAATCAATCAGTGAAAGGTATGAATCCAACTATTCCCTCTTCAGCTATGTGTAAATAGTAGGGAAGAGTGGGCTCTTTAATAATGGTATGACAACCGGTATTGGAGAAGGAAAACTCTGAATTCAAACCAGTTATAAACATGAAGAGGAATGTGTTCTACTTGACCAATTATTAGGAGATGCGAACCTAGACACCATTAGGCACCCCAGCCCCGATCCGTTTTGAAAGGAACTGAATTTTGCTAGGTCTCGCTTGGGGTGCTTATTGGTGTCTTGGTCCGGAGATGTTACATGAGTAACTACCCCCACACGATCAAACCAGGTTATGGGGCCTGTGAAAATGAGTGCGACTGTGAAAAGAATAGTGTTTTGTAGCCGAAAACTTGTTCTCTCTAATGGTGTTAATTTTTACTAGCAGGACCTGTAGATATACCACTGTATGATAATTTAGTTATTACAACGTTTGATATGTTTAGCTAAGAGCTCTTACAAAATACTTCAATATGTAAAAAGTATAATAATCTTGATTTAACTCTCGCTCACTCTTTTTTTTTCCTTCTTTTTATCTTTTCATCGTGTTCGATTGAAACAGATTAGCGTTTTCACTTCCGCGCGCTTGCCCCCTCTCTCTATCTTTCCCCCACTCACTTTCTTTCTTTTCTTTCTTATCATATTTTTTCTGTCTAGTGTGTCCTTTTCTTCTCTTTCTTTCTTTCTAATAAAAAGAAATGTTCCATTATTTACCTAAGGTGACGACACTCATAAGAAATAAGAATTCCGAGGATAAGCAACACCAGATAATGAGGATTTACATTTTTACATTTCATCTTTGACGATTTGGACGGTCTCATTTTTAACCATAAGGTGTTACAGGATGATAACGGACGGAATATTTAGGAACAAGCGTATTAATATATAGATATTTGTATCTGTTGTATTTTCTGTAGAAAAGAGAATAAGAGGCATTACTTTCGGAGCGTCCCTCCTTGGCATCAATAAGCTCATCCATAAAATGGATGTTGTTACAAAGGGTGTTACAGGATGATAACAGACGTAAGATTTAGGAACAAGCGTATTAATATATAGATCTTTGTATATGTTGTATTTTTTGTAGAAATGAGATATGCTGTCTTTAATTTTGTGTATTGGTAAATAGACGTTTGTTGTCTTTATTTTTGTGCATTTTGTATTTTCTGTATTTGTAAATAAATGTGATGTCTTTACTGTTGTGTATTGGTAAATACAAATAGATATTTGTATCTGTTATATTTTCTGTGGAAATAAAATAAGAGGCATTACTTTCGGAGCGTCCCGCCTTCATATCAATAACCTCATCCATAAAATGACACTAAACAAAATATTCGTAATAACAAAATCAATCACACCTTAACGCTTCAGTCCATAGCGCTGTTAATTTTTCCAAATAACCTTTATTATCATATTACAAACTTCCGGTCAAGAAAATCCTATCCGCATTTTTTTTTTTCCCGCTCGACACTTCATTGCCAGAGGAAGTTCTTCTCATTTAAGCCTGATAGATTCGAACCAAGTAATTTCCGCTTCAATCTCGTCTGGTTGGATATTTGGTCATCAAGCGACTATTTTTTTTTCTTCTACCGAGTCACTCTTACAAACAACTGCCTGTCATGGCTGTCTGATTTTGACTACGCTTTAATAACTCTTGACAATGCAAAATGACTACAACGCCACCATGTTTAAAAGAAGGACATGTTTACGCGTTTTTTGTTGGGTTTTTTTTTAGTTTTTTTCATTTTTTGTTTTTTTCGTAAGTTCGTCTGCTTCTCTCAATTATTTTCGCGCGTTTTTTATTATAATCATAACAATTTTTATTGTTATTCGTTATTTCCTCTCTGTTTTCTCCTTAGCAGCTCATTCTTTTTCCCGTAAGAGAATAACATTTTGCTCTTATTATTATTTATTATTATTGTCATTATTATCATTATTTGACTCTTTAGCTTGGTTCACTGGAGACTGAGCGATAGCAAGTCTCCTCAGGTCTCCAAGACTCTTTTGAGTATTCTATCTGATCTTAACAATGCCGTAGTTTGGATGGTGCCGATTCTTCCTCAGATTTCCAATTCACCCAGACTCTTTTACAAACCACTGAGGACCGTTCCAAGGGTCTCAGTTACAATTGGTACGACTTTTGCATTATTATTATTATTATTATTATTATTATTATTTATTTATTTATTTATTTTGCTTTTATTGAGTCATTTTAGAGGGTTAGAGTGATGCGATAGTTGAAAACAGAAACGGAGAATTGGGTTCGAGTTTTGGTCGTGTCCGTTTGCGTGTACTTCTCATTAAAGTCCTTGGGAAATGCATATGTCAATTTCTCCCCCCCCCCCCAGTTATGGATCCCTTTAACTAGGTAATCAACAAAAACGAGAACCCAAAAATGGGAAGATAAACATTCCTATGGATATTCCAAGCAACAAATATATATATATATATATATATATATATATATAGAGAGAGAGAGAGAGAGAGAGAGAGAGTGTTTTAAAATATTCAAAATATGTATATATATATAAAAGGGTTTTGTAATTTGCTTGAAGCATTGTGTTTATATTGGTTTGTTGCTTTTGAAGGCTATCACAATGCAAGTTTAAAGAAAAAAGAAGATAACTGTGGTGTTGTTTGTTAACCTGTGATTCATTCTCAAAAAAGAATTGAGAATAAATCACAGGTTAACAACCAACACCACAGTTATCTTCTTTTTTCTTTAAACTTGCATTGTGATAGCCTTCGAAACCAACCAACAAACCAATATATATATATATATATATGTGAGTGTGTGTGTGTGTGTGTGTGTGTGTGTGTGTGTGTGCCTGTGTGTGTCTGTGTGTGTGGTGTGTGTGTGTGTGTAAACATACATATATGTGTGTGCATGTGTGTGTGTGCGTGTACGTGTATGTGTGAGTGTATGCGCTAGGTATGACAGAAACTGATTGATCGATTGATAGGTTGATTGGTTGGTTGGTTTTAAAGACATGTCAACATGTCTTAGCTTATCTTAAGCCATGAAAGGTTGGAAATTGCGTTCATTGTAAATTTACGTTTACAATTTTGTGTAGTTGTTTCATAAGAGTTTTTGTTTGTTTTTTTGTTCGTTTTTTTGTTTTTTTTTGCATCGTTTTATGAGAATTGGGTTCGAGTTTTAAGTATTCTTATTTAATACAAATAATTTACACAATATGGTCTCAATATACGTGTATAATACTAATAATTATATGGTTTCAGGTAGTTATTTCTATTTAATAATAGTCATTTGTTTGTACACCGTTATATGATTTTAAGTATTATTATCTAGCACTAATAATTATATGGCTTAAAGTAATTTATCTAATAAGTGTCATTTGTTTACACACAGCTATATGGTTTCAACTAACTCATAATGATCCTTAGTAAACAATTATAACTTCAAATAACTATTCTTCATACAAATAATTTACAAGTTGGTTGGATTTTACGGCATGTCAACCCTTGGGTTATTTTATGCCGCAGATGTTTTTTGTTTTATTCATTATTAACATTTTTAAATTCATTCTTAAACTCAGTTTTGGATCTATTTAAACCATAGATATGACCCTTTAACTGGTTCTACCACTCCGGTTCAGAATGAACCTGGGAATAATGACAGGGTACTCAAAACTCCCCAGAGCTCCAGAATTGGAACCTCACCAATTAATGCAGTTTAACATCATACCCAGGAAAATCTTACATGTTTTCAGGTCAGTTAACTTTGAACCACATATCTTTGAGGCGTAACACAGATTCACAAACTTACGTGGTTCAAAGTTAATTGACTTGAAAAAATGTAAAAGTTTGTAAATAACTAGTGCATTATATCTTTGATTTATTAATGTATCAAGACTGAAAATTTCATTAAATTCGGTTAATTCCTTGATTTTTAGTATTTTTTTTTCTTTCGGCGGGGTGAATATACGATGGTGGAATGTATGTCCGTTAAGCAGGAAGTCTTAGGCAGGCCAATCAGAAAGTATTGCGGGCCGCATGTGGCCTGCATTTTGCCCATAACTGGTCTAAGCAAAAGTTTTTAGTTATGATAATGAAGTTTTTACGTATCTTTGTTTACGATTGATGATATTTGTACATATTATAAGCACAGGAGTTATAGATAGTTAACAATGTTAAGTAGAAAAAATTATTATCTTAACTAACAGCCTCTTTTTTTTTTTTAGGTATATATATTTACCAACCCCTCCGCACGAGCAGGATGCGACACAAGGTCAATTTCTTAAGCGGAGTTTAACAGGTTTGAATTCAGAGTTTTCCTTCTCCTAGACTGGTTACCTAGCCATGATTAAAGAGCCCGGTCTACCCTGCTATTTATCCATAGCTGGAGGGAGAATTGGATTCATACCTTTCCCAAGGTTATTAGCGGCATGTGAAATGCAAACAGCTTTGTCCAGGAATTGAACTCGGATCGACGAGTCCATTTCCCACGACTCTAACCATTAGACCACGCGCCTTTTTTTTAGGTATAGGCTCTGCGGGGACACTGTGGATTGAAGTTATGGCAAGGTTAGGCCTAGAAACAAGATAAGCTTCGACCTTTCAAAATATTTGAAATGATATTTGTACATATTATATGCACAGGAGTTATGAATAGTAAACAATGTTAAGTAAAAAAAAAAATTTCAAACTCTTACCAAAAATCAGGGAATTGTCCGATTTTAAATTAAATTTTCACCAAATAATTTGTTAATGAGTTAATTTTATAATGAATTGCTTATTTCATTTTTTTAAATTGAAAAAAAAAACGGGTTTTTTTATCAATTCAGAATATTGGTCATTTGAAGAAGAAAAAATGTCCAGTTCCTAATTTTTACATTCCTAAAAAGATCAAATCCTGATGAACACATAAAAAATAAAAATTTAATACCCGAAAAAAGTTATTTGAAAATTTAAAATTATTTTCTTAAAACTCAAAAAATAATTGATTCAGCGTCTTCTGTTTTGTTGTTGTTGTTGTTGTTGTTGTTGTTTTGTATGTGTGTGTGTGTGTGTGTGTGTGGTGTGTGTGTGTGTGTGTGTTTTGTAGTTTTAAAAATAATTTTTTTAATTCATACAAATAAAACTATTTTCTCTTATTCAATTAGCCGATTTTTACTCACTTAAAACTTTAAGAGTGAATTTTAAACGTCTTGAAGCATTGATGTCGAACTCAATATTTTCCTCACATATAAACCCGTATTTAATCTATCTAAAAATGAGATATGTTTTATACCTTTCTGAAGGATATTAGTCCGAAAGTGAATGTAATAGCACAACTGGAGTTTTAGTTAATATAATGAAGTATTTACGTAACTTAGTTTACTATTTGTACATATTATAATCACAGGAGTTATAAATAGTAAATAATGTTAAGTAGAAAAATTATCATCTTAACAAACAGCTTTTGTTTATGTATAGGATCTGCGGGGACACTGTGAAGGTATGGCAAGTTTAGGCCTAGAAACAAGATAATAAGCTTCGATGTATCTCCTGTAATAAACGACATCGTTGTTTTTTAGGTTGGTTGGTTGTTTGTTTGGTTGGTCTGTTCGTTCATTCGTTCGTTCGATTCGTATATGATAGGAATACTTGGGTCATCTAGCGGCGATCGTACTCCCTATTCAGTAGTAATGGATCTGCGAGACTAGCTTATTAACAATTACACCACGATGGTACGCCCACTGTACAGGGGGATGTACGTGGTATATTTAACAGTTTCGAGGGTTCTGCACATTTTTTTTTAATTATTGTGCGATGTCGGCTAAGGTTGGCTGGTTAGTTGGATTTTACGACATGTCAACCTTTGTTGGGTTATTTTGTGCCGAAGACGTTTTTATTTTATTCATTCTGTATGGGTATTCAATTTTTTTAACTTTTTTGTTCTAAATAGATTTTTAAACTCATTTTTAATCTACTTAACCCGTAGATGAGACCCTAACAGTTGCTACTACTCCGGGTCAGAGTGGACTTGGGAGTAATGACAATGAAGAGGTGCTCCACACTGCCCAGAGTTCCAGAACTGGAACCTCGCCACTAGATACAGATTAGCATCATACACAGGACACTTGGCCCTCAGTCACTGCCTTCTAGCACATATGATAAAAAGGGTTGAGGCTTGCCATAAGGGCAATAGGGTTGGGACAATCATTTAGGTGCTAGGGCTTGACGTAACCAACTGATTGATCGGATGGGGCCTCGGATGGGGCCTCTCCAGCCGACCGTCTCGCCTAAGTAAGAGCCAAAGTGGAGTGTTGCATGATATGAACTGCCCATCTACCAGGGTTCCATCCGTAAACATACGGGTGGTCGCCCACTGTAAACATTGATCTTTAAAAGTTGTTCATTACACGGGTATGTACGGTAGGATGCATTACTTTCGGAACATGACTCGATGATTTTGATAAGGAGAACAATTGACGTTTATTTCTAATTGCAAACTTTGAAGCTATATTTCGCACTTTTACGAGAGAGAAAAAATTAATAGATAAACTCGTCTGGATCTCTAATGTCTGCGGTCTTCAACCCATCTTCCCTCTTCCGACACTTCGGAATTTTCATGACCGATACATATTTACTTTTCCCCTTCCATTTTTCCTTCTGACAATAAATTTGATTTGATCAAAATGACGTATTAAACATTAAATGACATTAAATTGTCTTGTTTGCTTGAATGAAGAAGGAAAAGTAAAAAGAAGGAAGAATATGCCGCCGCGCATGCGTAGATGACAATATTCAATTTTTTATGTTGATTTTAATTTTGATTTTATTCATTTTCTTAATCCGCTAACATCGCATTTTCTACAGTCGGTGTATTTAATTTTTTTTCTGGGTTTTTTTTTTTAAAAGTAAATTGAGCATATGTTAACAAAATGTTCTTTTAAAAAAGAAAAAAGTTTAAAAAGATATATATATATTCCTAACAAAACTAACGCATGTATGTGCAATGGAAAGAATTTTAATTTTTAAGTTATTTTTTTTTTAAATGTTTTCTTAGTCATTCAATATTAATTCTTAGTTTATTATATTATTCTTATATATTTTATTTGGTTGGTTGGGGGGGGGTATAATTTATTTTTATCATCAGTTCTAACGATTTAATAAAAAATTGTCTCATTTCTTTTTTTCTTCTTTTTTTTTTTCATATTTATTTGTTTGTTTTCTGATTATTCAACATTTAAACGTTGGTTTTTTGGGGGGTTTTTTGGGGGGTTTTTTTTGGTTTTTTCTTTATTTTTATGTAAGAAAAACATGACTTCATTATAAGAATAATTTAATCTTTATTATTATTATTATTATTATTATTATTATTATTATTATTATATTATTATTATTATTATTACCACTACTACTACTACTACTACTACTACTACTACTACTACTACTACTCTTTTGTAAAAATGAATATTCTTTTTAATGTCTTGATCTTCTAGTTCTTCTTTCTAAAAATGCTTGGAGATTTTATGGTCTTCTCCTGTCATGTCACATAAGCATGGTCCTTTTTCGTTTCGTTTTTCAAATAAATTAAAAGTTTTCATTCCGGGTTTTATCACTTTTCTTTTTCTCATTTTTTTTTTTTAATTGTGAAGTAATATCGTTTGTTCGTTTTTTCTTCTTCATTTTTTTTATAACTTTTATTTCTTTCATTTATTCTTTCTTTTCATATGATATTTCATTTCATCTTATCCTTCAAGATGCATATTTTTTGTCAAATATACGTTGTTGTTGCTGTACTATTTCCTCTCAGAAGACTATATAGTTCTTGTGTCCCTGAAGTTACAGTGCCTCCTGTGTCTGTGAAGTCCAATATTTGAAAAACATTCTCGACCACAATTATTATTATTATTATTATTATTATTATTATTATTATTATACTCCTTGTGAGTTTTTCACACCAGCGTTAGTTGGTGGTCTTTCCCTGGAGACTGAGTGACAGCAAGTCTCCTCAGTTCAACGGGTCTCTTCTCGGTATTCTACCCCTACACACACCCAGATATTCGGAACTTAATTTTCTTCTCAGACTTTTCGTCTGCGATCTCTCTTAAAACGACAGCCGTAACTTTTTTTCCAGTCTCAGTGTCCCCACTTTTCAGACCGTTAACTTTTTCAAGACATTTTTCTCTTAAAACTAGACCCTAAAGATATTATCTCTAACTGGCTCAACTTCATGGTGGTCCTACACCCTTTTATGACTATCTTGATCTTATTGATCATATTCTTTTTTTTCCTTCTTAGACACCGTGTTTCGATGTTTACATCTCATCAGTATGGCTAGACTTAATAGCTACTTTTAACCGGGAGCTGAATTTTCATTAGTCTGACTGTCAGTAAGAGGCGAACATTTAACTGATAAGTACATACACCCGTACATGTATGTTACGATCACCAGAGAACTCAGGTCTGTAAACAACTTACACTAAGCAGTGAAAGTTCGTTAACGTCCCTTCTAGAGAGCTCTACCGGGTTTTGGTAGCATATAAGAGCTGGTTTAGCTCAGTCGGTAGAGTATCCACCCCGGAACCACAAGGTTCCGGGTGCGATATCGGCCCTCGTCAACCAAGAACATGAGCAACACAGCTTGGATTTGTGGTAAAGTGGGAGCTGATGGTGAGTGTGTGGAGCCACCTCAGACGCAAAAACAATGTTTCTGGTCTAGTGAAAGGGGTGTAAGAATTAAAGTGATAATACTTGAAGATAAAACTCCGACAAAGGTTGATAGACAAAACATTTTATATACAGCACAGAATAAACAGGGTACATAATACATAGCGGTGTACATGAACATACATACATAAGTAAGATACAGTTACATGTAAAAAGGATAAACATAAAAGCAACAGACATGAGATTAGGAATAGTCCATGCTGTATAAATCACTTACAGTAATGTAGGGGGGGCAAAGCCCCAACGAGAAAGGGGGGTAGACCAGCGTCTAACCCATAGCGTCTCGTAGGTCGAGCAGCAGCAAAAAGAGAGGGAGAAGTTCAAATCAGCCGCTTAAATACACCCGAGGCCCCTAGCGGGAACCAGCGAAACTAAACGGGCAGACAACTCTCCAGGCAAATACGAAAATAACGCCACAGGAGGATACACTCCATCGCTGTCAGACTGATATCGACAATAAGCCAAATGGAATTACTAATTATGGTAGACACTTTTTTTTAAATATTTCTCCTCGAACTGGAAACTTACTGTCTTGGCAGATTACATAAACTAAATCTAGTAACCATTTTTTGGTAATAGAGAAAATATTTTTTGGAAGAAAATTAATCAGATTAAAAACAGCTATAGCATCAAAAATATTTTAAGCCTGGCAGGGCCTGTGGATATACCACAGTTTTATAATTTAATCATTACATAGTTTGACATGTTTACTTAATGTTACATAATTGTTAGTACCCTAACAATTGTGTAGGGTTAGTGTAGAAATCAAGATGGCTGTTAGAAATAACGACTAGCAGTTTTTTTAAGTGGGAGTGTGTGGCGATTGATTGATTGGCACATGTTGAACTCGTGTTAACCCCTTTTCCGGTAGATACCGTGAGAATTAGTAGAGAAATGAGAAACAAAGGCCTCTTCCGGTTTTGATTTGAAAGAGTTAGTTAAGTCAGTACTGGGCAAGCCTCGGAGGTAGCAAGTCACGATTAGCGCGCTCCCGGTGGGCCATATTCACTCTGCGCAGTTAGTCTGGATGGGGATTTCTAAATAAAATATGATATAAAGAAAATCTAGGTCTTAGGTTATTTATCTAAAAACTACTAATGACCCAGGGCTTCTGAGAGACGAGAAATCCCTAATGGAAGACCAGACACGAAATCTCCAAATGATAGTTCCAGACGCTAGAAGAAGAACTCCCAGCTACATAAGATATAACATTAAGAGCTATTGCTAAATAGTTCAATATCGCCCTTGTGGAAGCCAGCACATGGACTTGCTAATGTGGGCCGCTCAGAAAGGACCTACATTTATTAACTCTGCGCGGATACTGGATGCTGCGCAGAGGACCTCCCTGAGGCAATGAATGATAGAGATTGTTGGCGAGAGATTGTCATGGATATCCGTGCTAATTGCTCGACATGATGATGATAATAATCTTTATTTAACACTCTCTCTCTCTCTCTCTCTCTCTCTCTCTCTCTCTCTCTCTCTCTCTCTCTCTCTCTCTCTGTTTTTTCTTTCTTTCCTTCTTTTCATCTTTTCATTATGTTCGATTGAAACATGCTAGACATCGTTTCCGCGCGCTCACCCCTTCTTTCTATTATTGTGCAAGGATTTTTTTTCTTTTTTCTTTTTTTTTTTTGTTAAATGTCCTGGGTAAGACGTTAAACTGTATCTGATGGTGAAGTTCCAATTTTGGAACTCTGGGGAGTGTGGAATACCTTTTCATTACCATTACTCCTTGGTGCACTATTACCAGGAGTGAAAGTGCCTTTTAGAGTCCTATCTATGGGTTAAATAGGAAAAATAAGTTGTTTTTTTAAATGAGTGAAAAAAAAATGACTTTTAAAAGAAAATTGAATACCCATTAAGCATAAACAGAATAAAATGTTTCCGGCATAAAATAACCCAAAAAGGGTTGACATGCCGTAAAATCCAACAAATTAAAGGTTGTTAAAGGTTGATATGTGAAGATAGAATAAAAGAGATGCCCAAGGAGGTATAACAAACAGAAATATTGTAGTACTGACGCATACAGTAAATATATAACAGTCATTCACTGCACTCCAGTGGACGGTCTGTTTAATTAAGACGATTTATTTGGGTCTGTGATGCAGTAGTATTAGTAGGTCAAGTCCGTGTCCCCTCAAATTGACCTGAGGGTCCTTGTCTTTAGTCTTGTCGGAGTGCACACACTGATAAGTCCAAATAATTATTCTCTAAAAGTTGAGTTAATGCGGTGTACGCTAGGATCGAACTTGCGACTTTGGTGATTTAGACCGCGAGATGATGAGTTTGATAACCAGCCCGCGGTGAGGGTGTAGAATGTGACACGTTATCAGTTTAAGGTAGGCGTCCATATGCGTATGTTGGGAAGGGGGGGTACAAAGACAAAAATTTCCAGATCCTCGGGAACGCTGTCACGAAGGTGTCAGACTATTCCGACTCGCCCCTTTCGTACAGCAGGGAAGCGCTGCCCGGGACCGGTATCTTCGATACCTTCATTGCCTGTTTTGTTTCTTGTTTTGTTTGGTTGGTAGTGGGGTTGGCTTGTTTTGTTTTTTTTGTTTTTTTTTTTTTTTGTTTTGTTTTTTTCTTTTCTTTTTTTTTTTTTTTTTGTTTTGTTTTGTCTTTTGTAAAAACTGACCTGTCATTGATTTACCCAGTAAAAAAAAGACGGTGCTGTTCCATTCAGATAGGAGAACATAACTGATGGATTAGTTTATTAATTGATTTTAACGGCATGTCAACTTGCCTGGGGTTATTTTATGCCTAGCGATGAGGGAATTGTGTACATTGCGCATTTGTAGTCATACTACCTTAATTGCTACCCGATACGGCGGCTTTTAAGTTTTTGCCTACTTTAGACCGCTCGGGGCGGCTCTCTCACCACTGCGATCCTACCGTGTTCCGCTGACTGTGTCTTTTGTACGCATCACTGGCGTACACTGAAAAACCACAACGTGAACTCCACTACCATCTTTTGTTTTGTCTGTGAACCAATCCTGTTATTGGTGCTTTTGATCCGTAGATCTTTTGCAATAGGGAGCCAGTTGAATGGAAAATCTTGTACAACGGTGTGAGAAATTTGGGAGGTAAGGAGTTAAGCTATTTAACAAATAATATTTGTCGCCACAGGGTGTCCACAAAGTCTTGGAACAGTTTTAAAATTGAACCTTTTTGTACAATTGTACAAATTATACATTTTTGTAAACTTTTTTGTACAATTAAACCTTTTTGTACTTGTACAATGTAAAAATTATACATTTTTTTGTACAATTGTAAAAAATTATACATTTTTTTTGTACAATTGTACAAATTATACATTTTTTTGTACAATTGTACAAATTACACTTTTTTTGCTTTTTGTACATTGTACAAATTATAAAAATGTTTTTTATGAAAAACATAAAAGTTCAACTCTTGAAGTTTTCTTACAGATGTATTTTTTATTTTATTATTGCACTTCAACATGACCGCCATCTTTGTTGATACATTTTCAACCTGTAGCAGAACTTTCTGGATACCCTGTAGAACTGCCATAGATGAAATGTCTAAATTAGCCAAATTTTATTATAAGAGAGAGGTAATTTTTTTTTTTTTTTTTTTACTTACGTTTAATTAATTTAAAAAACCCGTGATAATCATCAAGTCCTTTTCCTATGATGTTAACCATTACAGCACCTTCCCCCTAACACTAACACTAACTTATATATACAGAAAAATAGGTTAAGCTATTTAACAAATAATATTTGTTGCCATTATTCTAGTACTGCTGTAGCGATTGTCTGTCCCTGTTTGGTCTGGAAGAGTTATCTTCCCTTGTTTTGAGGTTTCTACCACCAGGGGTTCTGAATACTACCGTAAATGAAATGTCTAAATTAGCCAAATTTTACTATAAGAGAGAGGTTTTTTAAAAATAAGATAGAAATGATGCAATTAATTCAATCAATCAATATTATATTTCAAAGCGAAAAAAAAAAACTTTATAAAAAAAAAGATAAACAAAATCACATGCAAATTACTTTCCCTTCTGTTACTTTTCAAATTTGAATTTTTCAGCCGGTAGAGTGTTCGGCTAGAAAATGCAAGGTTCTTAGTTCGATACCGGCCCTCGCCAACTCAGCGTATGAGTAGCACAGGGATATGTGCGGTAAAGTAAGGAGCTGATGTTAGGTGTGGCGCTCCACCTCAAACGCAAAAAACAATCTCCTTGTCTAGCGCTAGTGAAAAGGGGATAGACTCCCTCGCTGATTGGTTGATACCGACATTAGGCCGCCCCGACGAATTACTTTTACTTTACTTATATATATTTACTTTGTCGTTAATTGTTTTATTTTCGAAGTTTCCTCCGGACATACATAAACACACAATTGCCCTTTATATATGTACTAGCAGCGGCTACCCGGCGTCGCTGAGTAGAGGTTTTTTAAGTTAGTCCCGCAGATCCATTTTCCTGAATTGTGAGTTGAATCCTCGGGATGCCCCATTTAAATCCCTATATAAAAAAATAGACCTTGCATTGATCCAGCTACTCTGAAAAGAAATGATAATGTCTACTATCTAAAATATCAAATGAAAGAAAAATCCATGCTGTTATCATTTAAATTTTATTTTTTAATTATCTTCACGAATATAAATCAAATCTCTATATTTTTGCTCAAAAACCAAGCCCTGGTGATATTTAATGTGTATATATATTTACTTTGTCATTAATTGTTTTATTTTCGAAGTTTCCTCCGGACATACATAAACACACAACTGCCCTTTATATATGTATAGATGGTTTGAAGTAATTATATCTATCTAATAACAGTCATTTATTTACATACAGTTATATCGTTATATGTTACTTATATTTGGTTTGGTTTGTTTTACGGCATATCAACCTCAGTGGGTCATTTAATGCCGATAAAGTTTTGAAATAAATCAATTTTAATGGATAATACAATTTTTTTATAAATACATTTTTCTATTTAACCCATAGATGGGACCCTAACAGGTACTACCACTCCGGGTCAGAGTGGACCAGGGAGCAATGGTGATGATGGGGTTCTCCACATTCCCCAAACCTCCAAAACTGGAACCTCACCATCAGATAGAGTCTAACGTCATTCCTAGGACATGTAGACCATCAGCCACCGCCTTCTAGCTCTTATATGATAAAAAGGGGTTGGGGCTTGCCATAAGGGCAATAGGGTTGGGAAAATCATATAGGTGCTAGGGCTTGACGTGACCAGCCGTTGATCGGAGGGGCCTCTCCGACTGCCCGTCTAGCCCAATATAGGGCCAAAGTGGAGTATTGCAAGTCATGAGCTGCTCATTACCTGGGCTCTATCCTTAAACATCACGGGTTGCCACCCACGGCCAACAGGTGGCCCCATTGGGGGAGACTTACTCCTCTGTAGAGGTGCAGTCGTTGCGGATGTTACTTATACTAATCATTAGTAAATAATTATTCTTAATACAACTAATTTACACACTTGTTATTGGTATCAATATTTCTGTCTAATACAAAAATTTACAAATAGATCTAATTGACCCATTGATGAGACCCTAACAGTACTACCACTCCGGGTCAGGGTGGATCTAGGAGTAATGGCAATAAAAGGATGCCCCCAAACTTTCAGAGTTTCAGAACTGGAACTTCACCGCCATATGTAGTTTAGTGTCATGGCCAGAACCCCACCCCCCTTTTGGGGGCCTTACCCCTCTGCAGGGGATATCGTGTATCGCGTCCTATCCGAACAAAAATAAACATGACGTGGTTATTTCCTATAACTCCAACCTAAAAAGGGGAACCACTCTGAATGAATTTTATCTGCTAATTAATCTACCCATTATTTTCCATTGAACTAAACCTAACCCAGTCTTCTTTTTTCCTAGTAGATCAATAAATAAATAAATAATTTATAAAATTCATTCAGAGTGGTTCCCCTTTTTTAGGTTGGAGTTATAGGAAATGATGCTATGTCCCAAGACAAGAAAATGGATGAGACACTGGAACAGACACTATATTGTAATCCAAGGCAGGATATGACTCAAGGTCATTTTTCAGCGCTGGCTTTAATTTAAATTTTCCTTCTCCTTAACTAGTTGCCGTACCAAGGTTAAAAATTTAGTCTGCCCTACTATTTACCCCTAGTTTGAGTGAGAACTGATGGATTCAAGACCTTCCAAGGGCATTAGCAGGAATAAAACGCAACCATCCTCATCTAGGATTTGAACTTGAATCGTCGATTCCATTTCCTGTGATGATAACCGTTACGCTACGCGCACCTCAAAAATCCAACTCTTCCGCCACGGACAGGATATGATACAAGGTCACTTTTTAAGAGGAGCAAAGCGGGTTTGAATTCAGAGTTTTCCATCTCCTAGACTAGTTGCTATCACCATCATTATCATCATCATCATTACCTTCATGATCATGTCACGCTATTAACATGGATATCCATGACAATCTCTCTCCAACGTTCCTATCATTCATTGTTTTCGTCAGGTCCTCTGCGCAGCATCCAGTATCTACACAGAGCTGGTCAATGTATGTCTGTCTTTGCCGGACGACCCACACTGGCGTGCCCATGTGCTGGTTTCCACAGGAGGACGTCACTTATGAGTTCGTCCTGGCTTCTCCTGCAGCGTCATGCGTAAGGTTAAATAATCCAGTCTGCTCTACTATTTACCCATAGGTGGGCGAAGAACAGATGGATCCATGCCTTTCTCAAGAGTATTAGCACAAAGTGAAATGCAGCCAACCCAGTCCAGGATTTGAACTCGGGTCGTCGATTCCATTTCGTACAACGATAACCTTCACCCAATGAAAGTTGCTAATGTTGTTGTCCTTGTTGTTTAATAAGAGCAAATTAGATTATTCTTGTTATTGTTATTATCGACAGGGTTGCTCCTATCGTCTGTCCATTGTCTCTCGCCATTTTTCATTTTTTCATTATTACCTCCCTTTGTTTGTTTCTTTTTTCTTTCTTTTTTATCTCCCCTTTTTTTTTTTTTTTTTTTTTTTTTTTTCACCTTCCATTCTCGCTATGTGGTGTGCACCTGGGCAGTAATCGCTGGACAGCTCCGTTTCTATTTTATTGTCATTTTATTATGATTTTTATTCTATTTCGTCGTTTTTCTTTTCTCTCTCCCCTTCCCTCACCCTCCCCTCTCTTCGTCTCTCTCTCCTCTCTCTTAATATTAAACAAAGAACGGGTGGCGGGGGGAGTCGAGTGTGTGAGTGAGAGAGAGAGAGAGAGAGTGGGTGATAGAGGGAGAAGGCAACGTCGTCAACTATGGCTTATAATTGTTAATTGCCTCCGGGACTGACGATTTTCAGCCAATTACAAGGGACGTAACTCCCCACGGACAGCAAGGCAACTGACTTGACTGCCGCCGGTGCAGCCTTTTTTCTGTCTCTTTTCCGTGATGTCCGAGTCAACGACAACGACGACAATGACGGCGGTGGTGGCGGCGGCGACAGCGGCCATTTCAGCGTTTTTGACAAGGACATCTGTGCAATGGAACCCAGAGTTTTAGCGTCCATTTCCTTCAGCTCCCCCTCCATCCCTCCCTCTCTCTCTCTCTCTCTCTCTCTCTCTCCTCTCTCTCTCTCTCTCTCTCTCTCTCTCTTTAATTTGATAATTGAAATGGCAATTTTGAATCGAATGCGTTTTGTCGGCTACTGTTCTGTTGGGACGTCCTCACGGCCATGTCAAAGAATCAAGTAAACGGGGGGTGGGGGTAAAGGGGGGAATTGTGGTGGGACAACAACAACAACAACAACAACAACAATTGCGACTATGAACAAATGAACTTTTATTCATCGTCTCTGACAGCGTATAGGACGCAGGGGCTTTGTGAAGGGTAACCTACAATTTCAAACTTTCGATATAACTACGTCCCTTAATTGTGTGAGCATTCTGAAGAAATACGTCTACACCTACACACACACACACACACACACTCTCTCTCTCTCTCTCTCTCTCTCTCTCTCTCTCTCTCTCTCTCTCTCTCTCTCTCTCTCACTCACACACACACACACACACACACATAAATCACTCCTATTCCATCATATGTTAATACGTCTACACACACACACACTCTCTCTCTCTCTCTCTCTCTCTCTCTCTCTCTCTCTCTCTCATTCTCTCTCTCTCTTTTTCTCTCTCTCTCTCACACACACACACACACACACGCGCGCGCACACACACACACATAAATCACTCCATTCCATCATATGTTAATACGTCTACACACACACACACACTCTCTCTCTCTCTCTCTCTCTCTCTCTCTCTCTCTCTCTCTCTCTCACACACACACACACACACACACACACACACACACACAAATCACTCCTATTCCATCATATGCTAAACATAACCTTCCAAAGTTGATAACGTGATTTCCATTGATTCTTTTATATAATAATGTTATTAAAGAATAAAAATCCCCAATTAGGCTTATCGTATCACTTTCCATAAAGAACAGTAAAAATGTCAAGTTAAACATCTATAATACGGCTGACGAGATATCTCGGGGGAGATGTCTTTGTCTTGGTTTGGTTTCTTTGTTTAATGACATATCAACCTTCGTGGGGTTATCTAATACCAAAGCTATTCTAGTAGAAGAACAGTATTGGTACTATTTAACCCATTGTTTGAAGATGAGAGGGTTCATACCTTTCCCAGGGGTATTTGTCCGAAAGTGAACATAATAGCGCGACTTGAGTTCGAACTCGCTCACTATGACGTCACAGTACAGCACGTTAGCCACTACGACTCAGTGACCCCCAGTACTTTTTAGTGTCCCATCGTTGCGTCAAATAGATCTGTTTGCGATGATAAAGTGTTTACTTATTTGAAATGATTGTGAAGATAAATTTTTGTTCCTTCTAAAATTGGCGAACATAATTGTTTAATTGACTTTAGAGATAACATACCCCAACAGAAGTTGAGATGGCGTAAAACCAACCATCCAACCCTGTAGAAGAACAGTACTGGTGCTATCTAATCCATAGCTGTGGGGTAAAAGGGTTAATACCTTTCACAAGGGTATTACTCCGAAAGTATATATATATATATATATATATATATTATATATATATATGAAAACCTTTATTTATATTTTACTTCGTATATATATATATTGTGAAAACCTTTATTTATATTTTACTCCGTATATATATATATATATATATATATATATGTGTGTGTGTGTGTGTGTGTGTGTGTGTGTGTGTGTGTGTGTGTGTGTGTATACTTTCGGAGTAATACGCTTGGGAAAGGTATGGTACCGGTAGGTCATTTTTTATATACATATATATATATATATATGAAAACCTTTATTTATATTTTACTCCGTATATATATATATATATAATATATATATTATATATATATATATAATGACCTACCGGTAAAAAAAATATTTACGATACATCAACATCATGTTTATCATTCAACTTTTCAAAATGACGCAGTAGCGTTCATTAACTGCGAAACTGTTTTCAACGTTCATAATTACAATATGGACTCCCGCAGTTAGCTGTAATTAATCAATATCTTAATTAATTCAGTGGATTTAACCCTGAAGATCCTTATGGTGAAACTCGAGTAGGTTATTTCTGTATACACTATAATACTATATATATGTGTTTGTGTTGTGTGTGTGTGTGTGTGTGTGTGTGTGTCCGTCCGCATATATATCTATATATATGCGGACGGACACATATATATATATATGCTCCTGTTGCACTAAAGTGTGCCGAACAGTCGGTGGTGGCAGATCAGTGCTATGAAAGATTGTCATAGACATCCGCGTTGCCAACGTGACATGATGATGATGATGATAGTGATGGTGATGATGGTGATGATGATGATGGATATCTTCTTTTTTACTTGGATGAGTGAGAAATTTTGTAATATTCTGATAACGTAAAGCACAATTCAGCAGATCCGGATGCTTTTTTCCCAGGTCTTGGAGATGACGAATCACTCTGGACTGTGGGATGTCGAGCTCGCCAGATATTTCCGGCCCCTCGAAATCCACTGTTTTAACCCTACCTACCGAATTAAGTCATTTCGATAAACAAAGGACTCAGATTGCTGACAATACCTGCTATTGCTTAAGTGGTCACCCAATATTGAACAGGCTTATTGCTGCTTAACTTCGGTGATTTAGCGGGAACCAGTGCTTTCAGCGTGACTTGATCATAATGATTAAATAGAATCCACTGTTTTGACCCTACCTGATCTTACCTGATTGTCGAGGTTCTTGTGACCCGAGCGAAATTTCTTGGACCATCTGGTAACTGTACTGTGATGTATTTTTACTATTTTAAACAAACAGTAAACCATATTTTATAAACCAAACAGTATTTTATAATGATATAATATAATTATATATTCTATTTTATAATGATACTAGCAGTGGCTACCCGGCGTCGCCTGGGTAAAGGGGGATTTTTAAGTTAGTCCCACAGATCAATTATTACTGAATCGTGAGTTGAATCCTCGTGGGGTGCCCCATGTAAAAAAAAAATAGACCTTACATTGATCCAGCTACTCTGAAAAGAAATGATAATGTCTACTATCTAAAATATTAAATGAAAAAAAAAACATGTTGTTATCATTTAAATTTTATTTTTTTAATTATCTTCACGAATATAAATAAAATCTCTATTATTTTTGCTCAAAATCCAAGCCCTGGTGATATTTAATGTGTATATATATTTACTTTGTCGTTAATTGTTTTATTTTCGAAGTTTTCCCCGGACATACATTTACACACAATTGCCCTTTATATATGTATAGATAGATTAACTCCCTTAAAAAAAATTTTCATGCAAAAACTTTTCTCCTGACGATGACCTAAAGTCGAAACTAGTTAAGAACAACAAAAAAATGAATGGCACAAAAGTTTTTTCACCGAGCCTCTCGCAACTGCCCTTTATATATGTATATATTTATTTTATATTTTATATTTATATTTATATTTAAATTAATTTATATTGTATATTTATTTATATTTTATAATGATATTATAAAATAGGATCTATGTTCGTATGTTTATATTTATTATAAAATATGATCTATGTTTACTATTTAAAACAAACAGTAACCATATTTGTATATGGTTACTGTACTGTGATCTATTGCGCTTTCATCCCCTTTGGCAAAATCGATGTTGGTTGCTTCTGGTCCAGTTCGAACTCATAAGGAATGAGTCCCCGTTCATCTGTACGACTTTCAAACCAACACACGCCGTGAAGCAAGGCACATCGTGTTCACAGCACTCCAACTACCACGATACTGCCAGCCACAGTGTGTAACCAACCACCACCACCCCTGCAGCTTGAACGGCTTTCTGTCACGTGACATACGCGCCGCAAACTATCGCTTGTCAAAATATTGTAAAACTTTTGACTTGCCTAAGTAATTCAGCAAGAAGACACAGTTTTTATTGTATACCCAACATCGGGTATATAATCGAGAGAGGAAACTCGGGTGATATATATATATATATATATATATATATATATATATATATATATATATAGAGAGAGAGAGAGAGAGAGAGAGAGAGAGAGGGGGGGAACAGAGACAGAGACTTACTTGTTGCTTCATTTCTGCTTCACTGCTTCTGCTAACTTCGTGTCTGGCTGACATCTGTCGTCTTTTAGTTGCTGTTTCTAACTAAGGGCTTCTTCTGGGCTAACTCTAGTCATTTTAATTAATTAAATGAACTACAAGACTTTTATTTCTTGATCAAGATTTATTTAGCCCATTCTTATTCGCCGTGCGGGTGAGATTCAACCTCAGCAGAGAGAAGCACATGCTCTCTGCTCCAACGACAGGTCGATGACTAAAATCTAAACTAACTAATCACGTGAGATTCGTGCCTCTGTGTCTCAGGGTTACCAAAGTCCTGGTATTTTTCCACTGGCTGATCTGAAAGCCAATGGCCCCTTTTTCATTGTAACATTTTCCTACAGTTAATGAAACTGGGTAAAAGAGATTTCAATACAAGAATAAGTTTAATTGGGAAGAAATGGGGGGATTTTCACTAATTTGATCTTTTTATAACAGTCCCATGACTAAAAGTTTCACGTATTAACTAGGTTGGTTTGTTGGTTGGATTTTACGGCATGGAAATTCTTGGGTTATTTTATGCCGATGATTTTTTTTTTTGTTAATTATTATTGGGCATTACAGATTTTTTAAACTTATTCCTTGATCTATTTAACCATAGATTAACCCAACTCCGGTCAGAATGGACTTGGGAGAAATGGCGAGGAAGGGGTACTCCACCCTCCCCAGAGTTCTAGAATTGGAACTTCACAGCAAGATGCTGTTTAATGTCATACCTAGTACACTAAGACCCTCAGCCACCGTCTTCTAGCACCTACATGATAAAAAAAGGTTCGGAGTTTGCCATAAGAGCAATTCGTTCAGTACAATCATATAGGTGCTAGGGCTTGAGGGGACGAGTTGATTGATCGAGAGGGGGTCTCTCCGACTGCCCATCTAGCCTAAGTAAGCGCCAAAGTGGATTGTTGCATGTCATGGCCTGCTCAGTTACTGAGATTGCGTCCTTAAGCATCACGGGTCGCCATCCACGACCAACATGCGGTCCCTTTAGGGGAGAGGAGTCTTACTCTTCTACAGAGGTGCAGTCGATGTATTCTACAGTCCCAGACGACAGGGCGTATCAACTAGGATAGAATCATCAGATGAAATAAAGAGTAAATGGACGTAGAAAAAATGATCAAATATTAAGTATTCATGGAACGATGCAATGAATGACTGCATGGCGCAGGAACGGAAGTAGGAAGGAGAAGGGAAAAGTATAATACCGAAATTAGTAAACAATTGGTCACAGAAAAAGGATAAAGAGTAGGACCTACTAATCGCATTAAATCGATTGCTGCTTTATATGAGAAGAATGGTCAGTATTGTACCAAATTTATAAATATATGCAAATTTATGCATAACACAATCTCAATACAATGCGAAGGAAAAATGACTAATAATAGGCTGAATACCAAATCAGGGTCTAAATTTAACAGCAAAACTTTTATTTATGGCGTCATTTGTGCAATAATTTGGAGTAAATATTAATTAGTTTATCTTTATTGTGAAAAAAAAAAATTTTTTTTTCCTCTAAGCACAAATCATATCGAGGTTCGTTGCCTTGGCCTGCCTGACAATAATACGACATTTTGGGGAACTATCAGATAAATTACTTAACAGAATTTGATCTATATATAGATATCATATTAATATCATACATAATATGATATCATACATAATATCATACATAATATCATATTAATATCATACATAAATGTCTGACACATGAATAAACAATAACCCTTTCATTTTTTAAGTCTTTGTTTGGTTTGGTTTGTTTTACGGCATATCAACCTCATTGGGTCATTTAACGCCGATAAAGTTTTTAAATAAAGTAATTCTTAATGGATACTCAATTTTGTTTATGAACTCATGTTTTTCTATTTAACCCATAGATGGTACCCTATCAGGTACTACCACTCCGAGTCAGAGTGGACCAGGGAGCAATGGTGATGAAGGGGTGCTCCACATTCCCCAAACCTCCAAAACTGGAACTTCACCATCAGATAGTTAACGTCATTCCCAGGACATGTAGACCCTCAGCCATCGCCTTCTAGCACCCATATGATAAAAAGGGTTGGGACTTGCCATAAGGGCAATATGGTTGGGGCAGTCATATAGGTGCTAGGGCTTGACGTGACCAGCCGGTTGATCGGAGAGGTCCTCTCCGACCGCCTGTCTAGCGCAAGAAAAGGCCAAAGTGGAATATTGCATATCATGGACTGCTCATCCACCTGGGTTCTATCATTAAGCATCACGGATCGCCGCCTAAGGCTAACAGGTGGCCCCATTCGGGGAGTATTACCCCTCTGCAGAGGTGCAGTCGATGCATTCTAACGCCGCAGCCGACATGGCGGTCTTTTCAAGTCGTAAGGAAATATATTTTTTGCTGTCTTTAAAAGAAATTGTATCTTTTAGATTTTTTTATTAGCATTGTATATATAAAGATTGTGTTCTTTGTTAAGGTTGATGTGAGAAGATAGAAAAAGAAGGAGAGATGCCCAATGAGGCCAACTATCAGCTTCCCATTTTACCTGATCCAAGCTATGCTACTCATGCACTGAGTTAGCAAGGGCCTGTATCAAAACCATAACCTAATGGTTCCTAGGTAGATGCTCTATCAATTGAGCTAAACTGACCCTTATTGTATTATTAGTGTTTATTTTCTAAGCAAAGATTCTTTTTTTAAAGGTTAATGTATGAAGATAGAAAAAAGGGAGAGATGCCCAAGGAGGTATAACAAATAAATAATAATAGACCATCTAATTTTACGAGAAACAAAACCCTGTCTTTGATATCTTATTATAATGGAGATTGTGTGTTTTTCTGTCTGTAACCGAAACTATATCACTTCTCAAGTCACAATTCCCTTAATTATTTACGTCAAATTCTCCATGATTTCATTCTTTTAAACCTTCAATTATTAATAAAATTGTTTTACATTATTAATACTGTTGACTATATCTACGTACTAATAACATGCAATTGTATTTATATATACACCAAAATAGCGGTTTACAGTGTGAACGAGAAGGCTAATTTGCATATTGATATTTAAAATTTTATCTTAATAAATATATGCTTGGTATTATTGATTTCTAATTGTTTGGTTTTATCTTAATGAATATGAGCAAAAATCTCGAGGATAATTCTTAAAAGAAATTTATTTATAAGAAGAAATAACTGTAATTTTATTCTTTACTTCCTACTTTAACTAAATAGGTAAATTAGGAAAATTTAGTAATGATTGACGGAAGTAGTGAAAGAGTAAGTTTCAGTCGTTCTATTTTTCGATTATAGCACCCTCTGTTTCAAATTATTTTTTTCATTCTTACTTAGTCTTTCTAAATCAATATGATATTTTATTACATTAAAACTTAAATACTTGCACCCGGAGGGTGCATATATTTGCTAGTATCAATAATATCTAGACAAGGGGGTGTTGCTTTTGTACTTTCTATTATGGGGTAATCTTGAACTTTAAGTGACTAAATTCTTACCAATTTGTGCTTGCACATTATTTGAAATGAAGTTAACTGTTACTAAAAATACATTTTATGATATTTTGGAGTAAAAAAAAATACATTAAAATGGATTTGAAAATCGGTGTGTTTTCTCCGTGAAAATTACGTTGAATCAAAGATGGCTGCCATTTTTTTACAATTGCTTCTTCTCCAAATCCACGGAAAAAGAACAAGGGACATTACTCTCATTGCCTCATCACTTAACTCATGAAATGAGAGATCTTACTTAATACACTTCTTACTGCTTACTCTGCTTGGCACTGACTTGTTGCTGCTAATTGTTTCTACTTCAGTCACCATTTTCTTTGGGCTGACTTCTATTTAAGGGCTTCTGTTGGGGGTTGACTTTTTCCTTGCTAATTCGCTGCTGGGTTGAGCTGTTCATTGTCTTAGTTATTTAACAAACTACTGGACTTGGTTTTACTTGATCAAGTTTTATTAGCTTATAATTGATTCCCCCGCGGGGAGGAGACCGAACCCGGGAGAGACAACAAGCACGTCTGCTCTCCTTGAAAATCGGGTCGAAACTGCTTAACTAACTAACTATTCTCACGTCTCTGTACCGGAGGGTCATCTAATTATGTCAATCATAACCCGCAACGGTTATGGAAAATTACCCACCTCCGGTTTTAAATCTAACGAACTTGATTAAAAACTCACTTACATGTACGTTCACAATTTATGACCTGTTATGAATTGTAACAATCCGACCTGTCGGTAAATGTCGGTAAATCATGAAACCTACCGCTAGACTAGCCTAGCTTTTTTTAAATATTAGCCTACGTAATCAGTATATTTCGGTAGATTATAAGCGTAAACAATCGATACTACACAGAATTAACGGTACCATACGGTATGAGAGATATAGCTATTTTTACAGACGATGTAAATATCATAATATTTTACATTGGACGCCATTTTCTTGGGCTGACTTCTGTTAAGGGCTTCTACTGAGTGTTGATCTTCTTCTGTTCTTCGTTGTGCTGGTTGGGTTTAACATTGTCTTAATCATTTAACAAACACAACGAGACCTTGTTTGTTCTTGATCATGTTTTTTATTTATTCTTAGCCCATTTTTGATTCCGCCGCGGGGAGAGACCGAATCCGGAAGAGACGATAATCGCGTCAACTCTCCTTCAAATCTGGGTCGAAGCTGCTTAACTAACTTAACTATTCTCACGTGTCTGTCATGGTGCACAATCGCGCGCCTCTAAGGGGTCAAAGTTTACTAACCGCCCACCGAGTGATTTTCCATGGGACTCCCTGGTTTTAAATCCAACAGACCTTAATTTAAATATTTCTAGCTGCAGGTCTGTTCACAATTTATAACTTCTCATAAATTGTAACACGGTGGGACATTTCCTATTATTATTGTAATCAGGGTCCTTCAGCTCAATTATAATGAAATAATTTACGTTAGGATCGAAGTGGTGTGAAAGCCGCTGTGAGTGGTTTAAAGTAGACAAAGAGTTAATATTAGGGTAAATTCCTACTTTGTCTTCGATATACCTATAATACCTAGACATGGCAGTGTTGTTCTCGTATGTTCTATTGGAGAGACTCATCTTGTGGGATTGGTTGATTGATTGATTGATTTTAAAGGCACGTCAATCCATCAAAGGTTATTTCATGCCTAGAAGTTAGATGATTGCGTTCTTTGTATATATATATTTACGTTTTTATGTAATTGTTTCACTGGCACGCAGTAATATGATATCAAGTATTCCTATCTAATACAAATAATTTGTACACAGTTGTGTAGTTTCAAGTATTCTTATCTAATACAAATTCCCTTGACGAGGTCTCTGCTACAGAGCTTGATCTCTAAGAGTTTCCTTGTTCTCCTGAGGTATTCTTTTTTAAAACTTTTTCTTTCATCTCTGTTTGCTTGATGGTGTCCGCTTTTAAAATTCCTAGGTATTTGTAACGTTCCTTTTCTCCAGGTGTTTTTATATTATCCTGATTTGGTAGTTATATTCCGTCCATTAATTTTCCTTCCCCCTTTTTTTTTATAACTAGCATGGCACCTTTTTTCAATTCCGAATTCCATTCCTATATCCTGGCCGTATATTCTTATGGTTTGTACAAGGATTTCTAGTCCTTTTTCGTGTTTTGCAAAAAATCATTTTATACCGTCCATTATTATCAATTTACTTCTTGTGAGTTTTTCACACCATTGGTAGTTGATGGTATTTTCGTTTGCTTTCGTCTTTTCTTTGTGACCTGCGAGAACGGCAAAATCCACTAGTTGGCAAGTATTTTTGTTTTTTTGTTGTTTTTTGTTGTTGTTTGGGGGTCCATTATTGTTAATTGGCTGTAGATCTGGTTCTCTGGCCGAGATTAGGCGGTCCATTTATATCTCAAAATACCAGAGAATTTTATGAGCCTCATTCTCTAAGGGCGGATTCTGGTTTGTGCATATACTATTTTGTGGTATGGCCAAAGTTTAGTTTTTTGCACAATTCCAAAGGAATCACCTTTCCTGCCCAGTCGTGCCTAGTATTGTACTCCATTGGGGGCGATTTTTCTGTATTCGCTTATAAACAGTTTCATCTTTGTCTCCACATAGTATCATCATTATTTCACTCTATGGGAGTTTTTCACAACCGCTTTTAGCTGGTGTTCTTTCACTGGAGGCTGAGTGACAGCAAGTCTTCTCGGGTCTCCAAAACTCTTCTGAGCTGATCTTAACAATGCTGTTGTTTAGATGGTCTTGATTCTTCCTCTGATTTCAAATTCATCCAGACTCTTTTCCAGACCTCCAGGGACCGTTCAAAGGACATTATTATTATTATTATTATTATTATTATTATTATTATTATTATTATTTACTCCTTTTGAGTTTTCACATCAGTGTTAGCTGATGGTCTTTTACTGGAATCTGAGTGACAGCAAGTCTCCTCAGGTCTCCAGGACTTTTCTGAGTATTCTGGCAGATTGCAGCAGTGCAGTGTTCTGATGGTTTCAATTCTTCCTCTGATTCCCAAACTTTCCAGACCCTTTTCCAATCCTTTTGGGACTGTTCCAAGTGCACCAACTACAATTGGTATCACTTTCACTTTCATATTCCATAACTTTTTCAGTTCTCTGGCAAGGTCCAGATATTTGTCCATTTTTTTAATTTTCCTTCAGCTTCACCCTGTGATCTGCTGGCACTGCAAAATCCACCAGTTGACAAGTTCTTTCTTTATTATTATTATTATTATTATTATTATTATTATTATTATGTTCATTCCTGTGAGTTTTTCACACCAGCGTTAGCGGATGGTCTTTCACTGGAGTCTGCGTAACAGCAAGCCTTCTCAGATCTCCAGGACTCTTCTGAGTATTCTAGCTGATTTCAGCAATGCTGTTTTTTGGATGGTCTCAATTCCTCCTCTGATTTCCAGTTCCTCCAATCCTTTTTCCAAGCTTTTTGGGACCGTTCAAAGTGAAACAACTACACTTGGTATCACTTTAACCCTCATATTCCACAGCTTTTTCAATTCTCTGGCAAGGTCCAGGTATTTGTCTATCTTTTCCTTTTCCTTCATCTTTTTCACCCTGTGATCTGCTGGAACCGCAAAGTCTACGAATTGACAAGTTCCTTTTTTTTCTTTTCTTTCTTTGTTTTTTTTCTTTTTTCTTTTTTTTTTTTTTTTTTTTTGTTAATCTTGTTTCATGATTATTATCATCATCATCATCATCATCATCATCATCATTATTATTATTATTATTATTATTATTATTATTATTATTATTATTTATTATTATTATTATTATTATTTATTATTATTAATTATTATTATTATTATTATTATTATTATTATTATTATTTATTTATTATTATTATTATTATTATTATTATTATTATATTATTATAGTAATTTTGTACAACATTTTTAATGTTATTTATTATCGATATTCTTCATATAATCACCTTTAATTAATGATAACATTTTCTTCCTTATCACCATTTTTATCCTCTGTGTTGTCGTCCACACAATAATCTGGTTATTTTTGTTTCGTATTTTATTATTATTTATTTATTTCTATTTTTTTTATTTCTAGCTAATCCATTGTTTGGTGTTCAAAAAAAAAAAAAGACGCTATTAACCAACAGTGAGAAAACATTTGTTCAGTAACATCCATTACTGTCCCGATGAAAGACGTCGCAGCAGAGAGTCGAACTATTTATTTTTTGGGGGGTGTTTTGTTTCTTTACTTTTCTTTCAGCCATTTTCCTTCATTAAAATCAATTGGCTATTTTCATTCATTTCTTTTCCCTTGTCCGCTCTTCCCAACTCTCCATCTTTGTGTCATTTTTCTTCTTTATCTTTTTTTTTTCTTTCATTTCTTTCTTTTTCTTCTTTCTTCTCTTTCCCCTTCCTCCCACACACATTTTTTCTTTTCTTTTCTGACTCTGTTGTTTATTCACCGGATACAATATGGCGGCTGTTCTTATTCTGAAGTGACAATTGCGTTGTCATTCACAGACTGAATGACCAATGGTGATTGCGCCTTTGTGTAGGTGAAATGATGCCGGCGATTTTAACCGGATTGGCTTGGCCGTGTTGTTTTATAAAATAGCCTTGGCACAAAGCAGTTAATACAACGATTTTTAAATTAAATTTCCGATATATTAGACAACAGGGAAAATGTATATGGCTGCCATGGATTTGGATTTGTCTAAAGGAAAATCGGTAGAGTATTAAAAAGGTCTGAATAGCAACTAATTTTGAATGTGGTATATATATATATATATATATATATATATATATATATATATATATATAGAGAGAGAGAGAGAGAGAGAGAGAGAGAGAGGAAGAGATGGATAGATAGATTGATATAGATATATTGTCAGAATTATCCTGATGATCCGTTAGGAGAAATCTATGGAGATATTCTCTTACTCATTATTATTATTATTATTATTATTATTATTATTATATGGAGTGGCCTATTTAATACCAGTTGAACAGCGAGGGATTCTACCCCCTTTTCACCCGCGCTAGACCAAGGAGATATTTTTGCAAAAGTGGAGAGCCACATTTACTCCCAAGTTGTGTTACTCATGTTCTCTCTTCTCTCTCTCCTCTCTCTCTCTCTCTCTCTCTCTCTCTCTCTCTCTCTCTCTCTCTCTCTCTCGATTTAATATATATTATATATATATATATATTATTATGATGTGATAGTTGAATATACCTAGGCTGTAGTCAATCTTCAGGGCCAGATAAAAATGTGGATAAAATATTATTTCCGTCTAGAAAAATAGCCTAATTTTAATGTTTTGTCGTCATTCACAATTGTTTTGTCTCGAAATGTCATATTAAGCTACGGTTAAAGCCCGTCTCGCAGATCGATTGCTACTGAATAGCGAGAAAGAGAGAGAAAGAGAGAGAGAATACCAATATATATGTGTGTGTGTGTGTGTGTGTGTGTGTGTGTGGTGTAAAGGGAATGACTTATCGAAAAAAATATTGGGTTGGTTTCAATATTAGGTTGGTATAAGTGTTACCCGGATAAGTCAGCGTTATAACAAATATAAAGTGCTCAATACGTAAGTAGAACGGATTTTAAAAAAACAAATATATATATATATATATATATATATATATATATATATATATATATATATATATATATATATATAAACGGATTTTAAACAATATATATGTGTGCGTGTGTGTGTGTGTGTGTATGTGTAGTATATTAAGAAAATTGAAAAAACACAGGTTTAAATAAGTTGAGTGGTAAGTTTATTGGCCGACGCTGCAGTGTTTCGATCTATTAATTAGATCATCTTCAGGGCATTTGTTGATATATGGAAGGTGATAAAAAGATTTTATCACAGAATAACGAGAAAAGCAAGTAATAGTCCTTGTTTATCAGTCTGTTCAAAATTTGAAGTCTGAAGAAAGGACGCTGAAAAAAGTGGACGGTTTGAAATATGACGTCAAATATTCTCTTTTACGGTGTGAGTATGAGAGTTTGTGAGTGTGTGTATCGAAAAAAGGCATTGTGCACTTTTAGGTGTTTTGTGTGTGTGGTTGCACGTGTGTGTACAAATTTCAAATTGACTGAAGAAGTACCGCTTAACGCGGTACGAAATATATCTCCACATCTATTTGTTTTGAGTTATTCCTTTTTGTCCATTTTTCCTTTATCCTTAGCACATTCTGTCGGATTTACTCCAACCCTCCTATCTTCATATATATATATATATATATATATATATATATATATATATGGGAGGAATAGATAAACGAAGTATCCCTAAAAAGATACATTTATTTAAAATTATGAAGTTTTAGGGAAATTTGAAATTTTTAAAAACTTTTTGGAAATACATTGTTTTTTTCTATTTTCAACGTATTGTCAGATTTACTTCTAAATTTTCCTCCCATATATATATATATATATATATATATATATATATATATATATATATATATATATAGACAGACAGGTAATGCCAGAGATAGATAGACAGACAGACAGACAGACAGACAGACAGAGAGAGAGAGAGAGAGAGAGGTAATGTCAAAGATAAATAGCTGAAAGCTAGCTAGTTAGAGAGAGAGACAGACAGAGAGACAGAGAGACAGAGAGACAAAGAGACAGAGAGACAGAGAGACAGAGATGATTATAATTAAATTAAATGGCAGGAAGAAAATAATATTAATCATGACAATATACGTACGTACATCAGAATTCTGAATAGCGAATTCGACCCTCACTGGATCCCTCATAGTTGCGACCTTGTATCACATCCTACCCGTGGTGAAATAGATTAGCAAACTAATCCATGAAAGTTTTTCATGGATTAGTTTGCTAATGTATTTATATACCATTACCAACTCCTAATAAATTTAGATTGTAATATGAAATGTCTACATTTCCTATTTCTCTGAATGTTTGAGATGAGGCTTGAAGATTAGTATTATCTGCGTTATTCGGACTATTGTCCCCATCTTCATTGTTATCTGTACAACGTTTCGGCCAATATACCCTCCGGCCTTCTTCAGGTATTTCTTGTCGGACTCGGGAATTGGACACATGGCCGAGTGGATAAGGCAGTTAGGTTAAGACAGTTCTAAGTGACAGTTATCTCTGGAACCCGAGTTCAATCCTGAGTGAAAGCAGTTAGAAAAATAATTAATTAACACAACTCCTACCCCAGCTATGGTTAGCGGAATGAGAACAGGATACCCCCATGTAATAATAATAATATAATATATAAATAAATAAATAATGTAATAAATAAAGGGTTAGGTTCAAAGTTCCGTGATGGCTCCCGAATACGATAAGAAAGTTCCCGAGTTCGAAAAGAAGGTTCCTGAGTCTGAGAATGTTCCCGAGTCCGACAAGAAATACCTGAAGAAGGCCGGAGGGTATATCGGCCGAAACGTAGTACAAATAACAATGAAGATGGGAACAATAGTCCGAATAACGCAGATAATATCAACATTTCCTATTTCGTAGATTTTTATTTATTTTTCTTTCTGATTAGGTGCCCCTAGGTGGTGTAATGATTAGCAAGCTAGTCTCGCAGATCTATTACTACTGAATAGCGATTTCGTTCCTCGCTGGATGCCCCACACTTGCGATCTTGTGTCATATCCTACGCGTGGCAAACGAACTTGGTATAACTTGGTATCCCCTCCTAGTGCCATGATTATCAAGCTAGCCTCGCCGAACCATTACTACTGAATAATGAGTACGATCCTCGCAGGATGCCCCATACTTGTGACCTTATGCCACATCATACGCGTAGCAAACGAACTAGGTATAAATAGGGCGTGCCATCGCGGTGTAATGAATAGCAAGCTAGTCTCGCAGATCCATTACAATTGAATAGCAAACATAATCCTCACTCGATGCCCTGTACTTGCGATATTGTTTCACATCTAACGCGTGGTGAACGGACTTGGTATAAAAAAAGGGCGTCCCATCGTGGTGTCATGATTAGGAAGGCAGCCTCGCAGATCCATCACTACTGAATGATGAGTTCGATCCTCGCTGGATGCCCCATACTCGCGATCTTGTGTTACATCCTACCCGTGACGAACTGGTTGGGTAAATACTTACTCTGGTGTATAAGAATAAGTAATGTTCAGAAAACTCCGATAGCTCTTGAATTTGGCAGATACCTGTGGAGTTTCTTGATTATTGTCACGTTCTCTGTCGGAATGGACAGGGTTTATTTTTCACGTCAGGAAGCACTTTTTCTCTGAGCACGTCCAGATGGTTCTTCCTGTTTGAGGCCTCATGGGAGATTGTTATTTTTCTTTTATCTTTTACGGTTTAGCTTAGTCGGTAGAGCGTCCGCATAGGAACCACAAGGTTCCTGGTTGTATACCGGTCCTCGCCAATTCAGCGCATGTGTGACACAGGGATCTGTACGGTAAAGTGAAGAGCTGATCGTAGGTGTGTCGCTCCATTTCGAATGCAAAACAATCTCCTTGGTCTAGCGCTAGTGAAAAGGGGGTAGACTCCCTGGCTGATACCAACATTGGCAACAATAGGCCACCCCGACGATTTTACTTACTTTTATTTTATTTTATTTTGCGTTTTTTGTTGTTTTTTTTTTTTTGGGGGGGGGTATTTATTCTTATTTTTCTATCTCCACATAGCCGAAGAATAGCCAAGTGAGTATAGCGGCTGAAAGAGTGTAACAAAAACAATAAAGATAAGGATGCTCGACCGAAAGCGGTTTAATAATTTGTTAATTTGTCATTTAGGGTGACCAGATGGTCAGATAATCTCAGGTCCTTCCGAATGCGGCAATGTGGTTAACGAAGCCTTGACCGTGACAACCACCCCTTTTAAAAATCCGTTTTTGTTTTTGTGTGGGCAGGGCGGTGTGTTCACTATAGTTAATGTTGGTCTGCTGTTATTTGAGCGACCCTTTTTTTTTTCAGGAGCTGAACGAAGTGTGGCGCAGATGTTGTATTTGCTGACCTAAAAAAGAGGGAGAAAGAAAAGAGACAAACAAAAATGAATTATTGTGCATTTAATTATTCACAGACCACGAATCAAAAGGCTCGTTGAATTTAGACACATGAAAGGAACAAACTTATAGATGGGAAAGAGAGAAAGAAAAAAAAAGAAGGAAGGAAGGAAAAAAGAAAGAAAGAGAGGGCGTCTTTTTAAGAAGAAGAAGAAGAAGAAAATAAACAGCGATTATGTAGAAGGTGAAATTGAGTTAAAAGAGGCGAAGATTGAAGAGAAACAAAACGAAACATGAAAACGAGAAATGGGGAGAAACAGACGAGAATTGAAGAAAAATAAACGAGATCTGAAAACGAGAAATGGAGAAAAACAGACGGGAATTGAGGCGAAAGATACGAGAACTGAAGGCGGGAATATGGAGAAACAGGCGAGAACTGAAGAAAAATAAACGAGATCTGAAAACGAGAAATGGAGAAGAACAGACGGGAATTGAGACGAAAGATACGAGAACTGAAGGCAAGAATATGGAGAAACAGGCGAGAATTTAAGAGAAACAAAACGAAACCTGAAAACGAGAAATGGGGAGAATCAGAGGAGAATTGAAGAAAAATAAACGAGATCTGAAAACGAGAAATGGGGAGAAACATAAAAGATACATTTTTACAGCACAGGAAAAATGAAAAAAACTGCAATCTGCAAGGCCAAATCAATTTTCTTGTCCACCCCATCACTGGAAAACAAAAACCCAGACATTTAATAAAGACTCCAGGATTAAAATCATTAAAAACAAAAGTTGAACATCTAAACAAAAGTTTAATTTTATAAAAAGATTAACAGTGACATGGGACTTTCGTTTTTATTTTAAAATCTAGTTCAGGGGTCATTGACCGGTCACTGCCTGACACACGTTGAATTCCAAACTTCATCTTTTTTCTATTCTTATTTCTTTTTTCTTATCTTTCTCCAGAAATCCGATTACCGTTTTCTTTTCAATCCCCATGATGGATATACTTTAGACTCGGTGCTGTAACCATTAAACTATTCACTTTGTGCTACATATCCAATATTCTGCTATTAACTTCATGATATGACAAATGAGTGGCTATGAGAAAATGTGTTAGATTGATGAAAAAAAAATTAAAATAAAATAGACGTTATAATATCATTCCTAAAGGCCGTGAGTCTATATCTTATTATAATAGAGATTGTGAGTTTTTCTGTCTGTAACCGAAACTATATTACTATACAAATCACAATTCCCTTTGTTATTTACATCACATTCTCCATGATTTTATTTTTTATTTAAAACCCAACTATTAATAAAATTGTTTTACATCATTAAGACTGTTGACCATATCCACATAATGATAACATGCAATTGTATTTATATATACAACAAAATAGAGGTTTACAGTATGAATGGTAAGGCTAATTTGCATTTTGATCTTAAAAATTTGATTTTAATAAATATATGCTTAGTATTATTGATTTCTAATTGTTTGGGTTTATCTTATTGAATATGAGCAAAAATCTCTTCAATAAATCTTAAAAGAAATCCCTTAACAAGAAGAAATAACTGTAATATTATTCTTTACTTCCGATTTTAACTAAATAGTTTAATTAAGAAAATTTAAGACAGACGGGAGTAATGTAAAATGATGGAAGACTTAGTTTCAAAGTTGTTCTATTTTTCAATCATACCCCCTCTGTTCAAAATCTTTTTATCTGCATTCTTATTCAGTTTCATCAGCCTTTCTAATTTAATATATTTTATTATATTAAAACTTAAATACTAGCACCCGGAGGGTGCATATATTTGCTAGTAGAAATAATTAAGATCTGACAAATAGAAAATATAAAAAATACAAATTTAAATACAATATCAGAAAATTACTGGATGAAACGAACTGCGCTGAAATGTACACAATGGATAAGTATTTGAAAATATTAAGAATTTGAAACAGAGAATTTTATCAAAATGACTGTTGCGTAGGGCTCAGTCGAGTAGTATTAGTAGTAGTAGTCGTCGTTATCTCGAGAAAAAAACAACATACGAAAGTCGTATACTCAAAAGGGGCTGTTTATTTCTTTCTAGGCTCGTGGGTTCTTTTTCACACAGAGAGAGAGAAAATAGAGGGGATAAAGCAGTTCTATTATAAATCACATTAATGCGCGCTGTTAGCTGCTAGCCTAAACACATCATGACAGAGCCCAAAAAAAACACATCTGACCCTTCTCGGGCCTGGCGAAAGAGAGCCCGAATTTTCTTTACTTCCGTTTGTGGTCCCGGGTGTGGGGAAGGACATATCCGCTTCCACCCTCCACAGAAAACCTGGGACTCCCCTTTTTTTATTTTAAATCTAGTTCAGGTGTCATTGACCGGTCACTGGCTGACACTCGTTGAATTCCAAACTTTATCTTCTTTCTATTCTTATTTCTTTTTTCTTTCTTTCTCCAGAAATCCGATCACCGTTTTCTTTTCAACCCCAAATTCTCCGTGGACCATAATAGTTACGCTACATGACTTGATTCGGCATTAAATAGCCCGCAAAGAGTTGATATGCCGAAAAGCAAAAAAAAAACAACCAAAATAAAATGGTCATGAAAATGATGAAAAATATTTATTTCAGTTTCTTGAACTATGAATTCCACGCTCCTTAAAAATTAAGGACAGATTTCCTAATAATGATTATTATAATACGTCTGAAATAGTCTCTCTCTCTCTCTCTCTCTCTCTTCTCTCTCTCTCTCTCTCTCTCTCTCTCTCTCTCTCTCTCTCTGAAAGTATATTCTCACCTCCGGAAAGTCAGTCGTATCACCAGAATCCGTCTATTTTAAAATATGGTACGGATTGATTGAAGTAACACGTACGTTCCTGAAATGATCAGGTTTGGATTTTTGGTTTTAAAGGCATATCGTCCTTCCTGGGTTATTCAATACAAAATTCATCCTTGTATAAGAGCAGTAGTGGTACTATTTTACCCATAGTTTGGAGGGAGGTTACAGGATTCAAACCTATCTTAAGAGTTTTAGTCTGAAAGTGAACGCGATTGGAGCTTGAACTCACTTACTACTGTAGCGTTACTTTCGTATTTTGCCTGGAGAGTTGTCTGCCCGTTTAGTTTGCTGGTTCCCGCTAGGGGCCGGTTGTATTTAAGCGGCTGGTTTGAACGTCTCTCACTCTCTTTTTCCTGTTCCTCGACCTACGAGACACATGGGTTATACTCTGGTCTACCCCCCTCTTGTTGGGGCCTTGGCCCCCCTTACATTACTGTAAGTGATTTATACAGCATGGACTATTCTTAGTCTCATGTCTGTACTTTTATGTTTTTCCGTTCTACTTTTGTATGTATGTTTATGTACGCCTATGTGTTATGTACCCCGTTTATCCATGTGCTGTACCATATTAAATATCTTGTCTATCAACCTTTGTCGGAGTTTGTATCTTCAAGTATATATCACTTTGAATCTTACACTACGATGTCACAGAGCAGCACATTAGCCACTACGCAAAAGAACCTCCAAGTAATATATTGATATCTGGTTCAGATTAGTGTGTCACAATACGCTCAGGAATTGCGTCAGTTTATCAATGAGTATTTAATTTATAGTCAAAAGCATTGATACATAGAATAGATTTTATTTATTAATGATGTCTATGAAAATCTGAGTTAGATTTTCCTCAAAACAGCTCATGTTAGAAGTGCATTTAAATCCTGCAATGTGTCTTATATATCACTAAGAAATAAAGATTTACACAATATATGGTGTGGTTAATTTGCATTCTGGTTTTAACAAAACCGGGTTTAAAAATAATTACTAGGTGTTATTGATCTCGAATATTATTATTTTATTCTCAAACGTATTAAATGCAATCCTATAAATGATTTTATATTGAAATCAATTAGAATTTTTAGAAAATAAAGTAAAAATAAGTGTCATCTTTTGTGTTCTTATTTAATTTCATTATTCTTTCTCATATAATATTTGATTATATTAAAACTTAAATACTTGTGCCCAGAGGGTATATATTTTTGCTAGTGTTAAAAATGTATCGTTATTAATGTGAGTTTTCCCAAACGTTAATTACACTAGACAAATAGCCATCAATTGAGTCTGGTTCAAATCTCAGCTCAACGCCTTTCTTGTTTTTCTTTCGTTCATCCTGTGATTCAGCATCTCTCGAAAATCTTGTTCCAATCTTAATGTGTAATTAAAAATGTTTATATTGTTTATCTGGTTAAAATGTATCGTTCTTTAATGTGGGTTTTTCGTGACAAATTTTCAGTAAAGTTCATTTTAATAAACCAGTACAGTTAGTCTACAACTGAGACTGGTTTAAATCTCAATGTTTAATTTAAATGTTTATACTGTTTACAATGTTAAGAATGTATATTTTTATGTGGATTTTTCCAAGCAAAAAACAATAAGTTAATTTCTTTTTAATAACCTTGGATAAAGAGTCAAAAATTGAGTCTGGTTCAACTTCCAATGTATAATTAAACATGTTTATATTGTTTACAATGTTAAAAATGTATCTTTTTTTAATGTGGGTTTTTCCAAGCAAACTTTAGTAAAATTCATTTTGATTACACTAGACAAATAGTCAACAATTGCATTTGGTTCAAATCTCAGCTCAACGCCTTTCTTGCTTTTTTACCATTCATCCTGTGATTCAGCATCTCTCGCAAGAGTAGAAAAGTTTGGTTCAAAATGTGTAATTAAAGATGTTTATATTGTTTACGACGTATTTTTTTATATGGGTTTTTCCTGGTAAAGTTTCAGTAAAATTCATTTCAATAATACGGGTCAGATAGTCAACAATTGAGACTCTTTTAAATCTCAATGTCTAATTAAAATGTTTATATTGTTTAAAATGTTAAAATATATATTTTTATGTGGATTTTTCCAGCAAAAAAACAATAAGTTAATTACTTTTTAATTACTTGGATAACGAGTCAAAGATTGAGCCTGGTTCAACTCCCAATGTATAATTAAACATGTTTGTATTGTTTACAATGTTAAAATGTATCTTTTTAATGTGGGTTTTTCCAAGCAAACTTTGGTAAAATTCATTTTAATTACACTGGACAAACAGTCAACAATTGCATTTGTTTCAAATCTCAGCTCAACGCCTTTCTTTCTTTTCTTTCGTTAATCCTGTGATTCAGCATCTCTCGCAAGAGGAGTAAAGGGAGGTCACCCGTGTCATTCTCGTTATTAGCGCTTTCTGTCAATAGTCGATAACAGCGAACCGGTCGACATCTGCATGACGTTTCAGGGTTCAAACGATGGCCAGTCACTAATTCGCGCCTGATGAGTTGATTGACCACTGACCTCATACAACCCCTTTTCATTATTAAAACAACAAAATAAGGAGAACTGCGTACCCTCGCCCCCCGGCCCACACTGCTACTTTATGAAGTATGAAGGACGAAGTGTTCATCAAAAGATGTCTCAAATTTCCAACGAGATGAAAATTTGGCCCTCAACCAATCAGATCCTTCTTGAAAATGTCTAAAGCAAACGTGTGTAAAGAAAAAAAAAACATCATGAGGCATTATTTGCTCACTGAATCAGAATAATTAAAATATTCCTGTTTTCTTAGCTGAGTTCGAATTCATTCCGGGCGGTTCGTGCTCCCTTCGAAATATATATATATTTTTATGGGACCATGAATTCGTTCCTCGCTATGAATAATTTATTACAAGAATACATGTTGGATTATTTTAGTACATATATATATATACATACATATATATATATATATATATATATATATATATATATATATATATATATATGGGGGGGGTTTAAACAAAAGGCAGGTCTCCTTTTGAACGATTTTATTGGTGATCTTTTCAAGCTTTCTGGCCAACAGTTGGCAAGAAAGCTTGAAATGAAAGAATGCTGTCAACACACACACACACACACACACACATATAATATATATATATATATATATATATATATATATATATATATATATATATATAAAGTAATTGGTAATTTGCTTGAAGCATTGTTAAGTATGTTATAATATATTAATGATTTGAAGGCAATTACAATGCATATAAAAGATAAAAACAAAAAGATGTTATTTTTGTCTTATCGATTTCAAAGTAAAACTTTATCTTCAGAGACGGTTTTCAGAAAAATTTCTGATAACCGTCTCTGAAGATAAAATTTTACTTTGAAATCGATAAGACAAAATAACATCTTTTTGTTTTTATTTTTTATATGCATTGTAATTGCCTTCAAATCATTAATATATTAGAATTATAATATATATATTATATATATATATATATATATATATATATATATACACTAACCCCTCTGCACGAGCAGGATGTGACAGGTCAATCTCTAAAGCGAAGTTTAACAGGTTTGAATTCAGAGTTTTCCCTCTCCTAGACTGGGTACCGAGCCATGGCTAAAGAGTCCAGTCTGCCCTGCTAGTATGTCCACTAAAGCAAGACATGTTTAAGGATGTTGCAGTGATGCTGATAGCTTTTTGATTTAGTACCTCCTGGGACGCACATATTTGCTTTGAAACTTTATGGGTTCCAACTAAAGCCGTCTAACTCCTACCTTGTAACCTATCCTGTGTAATTCGATTCTAAGAAGCTATTGAAATATATTTACAGTTAGCTTTAAATGATGAGGGAAGAAAAATGAAAAACACTGTGATGTATGGACAAGATTTTATTGTGTCCTTTTATATATAGGACGCGTACCTATCAGCTGTTGCGTAGGTACCAAGGCCGAATTGCAGTAGTAGTCGTTAGTATTAGTGGCCGTCGTTAGTTCACAGTAACAACATACGAAAGTGGTATAGTCAAAAGGGGATTGTTTATTTCTTTCTAGGCTCGTGGGTTCTTTTTCAGAGAGAAGGAGAGAGATAGAGAGAGTAAGGTCAAGCTGTTCTATCGTAAATCATGTTCGGTACTACTATACGCAACACATCACGAGGGAACCCGAGAAGCCCCGTCAGCCCCTTACGAAGGTCCAGCCGAAAAAAACCCGATTTTTATCTTCTTCCGCTGGTCGTCCGCTCCTCCACAGAAAACCTTGAACTACCGTTTTTATTTTTGAATCTAGTTCTGGGGCCATTGGTCGGTCAATGGCTGGCACCCGTTGAGTGTTTTTACCCTTCCAAACTTTAACCTCTTTTTGTTCTTATTTCTTTTTCTTCTCTTTCTCCAGAAATCTGATTACCGTTTTCTTTTCAATCCCCAAATTCTCCGTGGACCATAAGAATTACGCTACATCAGCACCTCTGTGTTAGTTTTTCCTGTGTAGAGTTTTGACTATTAGCGACAAGATAGATAAATTTGTGTGTATGTTAGCATCCTTCCGTCTTCTAAAGACGATGGCGTAGTGTCCATATTTTTTTATCTGCAACTGCGTGAGTGGCTGAACAGACTAATTTTTGAATGGCAATCTCTGGTGCAGTGACTGCAAACAAACAGTAATGCTTGCTGGAGATGCTGTTGTCTCTCCTTCCTTTTGGCTCTCTTTTCTGTGGCGGCTACTTTCCTCTCTTTTCCACTCCTTTTTGTTCCTTGTTTGACAAGGAGTCGCCAGGTCTTCTTGCACAAGCCTCCCATGTGTTGGTGTTAATGTGGCATGTCTTCATGGTTCTCTTTGCCTAAATAGATGTGTCTGCATACATGAATAGTTATTGACTCAAAACTTATTTTTCAGATGGTTGTTGGCTTTTCTTTGAAGCATTTATAAATATGATTTTTAATATGTGTGATCAGTCAATCAGTTTAATGCTGCGATCACAACTGCTTTTATGGCTCGCTTAAAAAAAACAGAAAGTTGAAATTTTAATTTATACCATAATCTGCGACCAATTTTTTTACTGTTACAGTTCAATTCCTGGACGAAGCTGTTTGCATTTCACATAGCGTATTAGACCCTTGGTAAAGGTATGAATCCAATTCTCCCTCCAGCTATGAGCAAATAGCAGAGCAGACTGAGCTCTTTAACCATGGCTAAGTAACCTGTTCAGAAGAAAAATTCTGAATTCAAATCTGTTAAACTCTGCTTAAGAAATTGACCTTGTGTCACATCCTGCTCGTGCGCAGGGGTCGGTATATATATATATATATATATATATATATATATATATATATATATATATATATTTCATATTATCAATCAAAGCCTGAAGAAGATACCAGAAGATCCGAAACACGTGTTGCATATGTAAGATAAAAAGAATTTTTTTTTATTTTCTGAAAACATAATACATTTTTATAAAATATTGAATTTTCTCCCGTTGGAACCAGAACAACATTTTATATATATATATATATATATATATATATATATATATATATATATATATATATATATATATATCAGTAGAATCCTGCCAAAACATATTAATCAATTATTTCATTAAATCTCTTTGTGTCTTATTCCCCTTGCTCGCCCGGAATAAATCTGCTATTCCATTTGCTATATCTAGCCAAGTCGGGCACGACACACTATTAGTAGGGGTGGACAAATTAATACTTTTTCCTAAAAATTAAATAATACGAATGTTTTCTATGGCCATTTTTACTGCTGATTACGATTCTGTTGAGAATATTGACCTAGGATCTCATTTTAGGTTGGTTCCGTGAGGATTTTCAAAATGGCGGCTGTTTTTTGTTAAAGAAAAGGAAAATATATGGCTTGATAATGGTGTAATATGTCTAATCGTATGTTTTCTTAGTCACAGAATATGAAAGTACATTCATTTTGTTGATTTAATCAGCTCTAATTTCTTTATTATGTTTAAAATTGAAAATTATAATAAGATTAGTGACGTTTTTGCCCAGAGATATCACCAATTACACATGAAGTTTGCAATAGTTAACTTCGACACATAAGAATGTTCCATATAAGTTAGTCACTTGACACACAGATTTGTCCTGATTTGGTTATCAAATTTAGCAAATTGGGTTTGGTTTGATTTGTTTTGTTTTGTTTTACGGCATATCAACCTCAGTGGGTCATTTAATGCCGACAAAGTTTTGAAACAAATTCATTCTTAAATGGATAACACATTCTGTTTATCAACTTATGTTTTTCTATTTAACCCATAGATGGGAGCAAACTGGAATTTACATCTTAAGTTTGTCAGATGTTCATACTGTAGTGCCTCTCTGTCACCATTATCATCTTGCTAGAAATGTTCTACCTCCAAAGGTTTTTTCTTAACAACATCAATACCTTTCTCCATTACTGCAGCTTCCAGCTTTTCAATCCCATTTGGTTCACTCTCTTGTTTTATATCCTTTAATTCCTTGAGAACAATCAATTTGAGTTCAAAGAAAACTTTCATCCCAGTCCAATTTCTGTCAAGTGGCACTGGGGTGCTATTTCATCAATCCCCAGAAAGTGCATCAGAGGGAATATGAGGATGTCTTCTATCGTCCTGTAGATTTCTGGGCACAGGACAAACAACTCATTCTGAATGTATGTAGAAACGGCAAGCTCTAAATTGTTGCTGTGGATATCAACTATGTCATCAAGGAAAACTTGCATTTGCTTCTGATGAGCCACAAATAACTTTGTCAAGTTTGCAATACACCCAAGTCTGTTTGAATCCATCATGTTGAATATTGTTTCTTTCTATTTTTCTGAATGTTTGAGATGAGGCTTGATGATTAGTATTATCTGCGTTATTCGGACTATTGTCCTAAAAAAAACAATATGAGTCTAGGTAAAAAATCATACACAAGAGAATAGGTAGATATTCTAGCCAAAACAAGACATTAGGTTTATAAGTTACAAAAATTCACATTGAATTGTCCAATTGGATACATGGCCTAGTGGATAAGGTAGTTAAGTTAAGACAGTTATCTCTAGATTGCAGGTTCAATCCTGATCAAGGGCAGCAGTAACATAGAATAATAATTAACAAACTTAACGCCCTTACCCCAGCTATGGTTAGCGGAATGAGAACAGAATACCCCCGTGGACAGAATAATGGATTAGGTTCAAAGTTCCGTGATGGCTCCCGAGTCCGAAAAGAAGGTTCCCGAGTCCGAGAAGGTTCCCGAGTCCGACAAGAAATACCTGAAGAAGGAGGGCATATCGGCCGAAACGTTGTACAGATAACAATGAAGATGAGGACAATAGTCCGAATAACGCAGATAATACTATTTGTTTCTTTCCATAAATTGTCTATAATCATTGTATAATGAAACAGAGTGCTCTGCATGACTTGGGGAAAGTAATTTAGCAATAACAATAAGTCAATTAAGTAGAAATGGTCTAAATTGAGATGGTATGACTCCCTTAAATAGTCGAAATCTTGGGGGGGGGGTATTTGGACTCAAACATTGATGTAGGCATTTGCACAACCCGTTCACCTTGGGTAGGATGTGACATGAGGTCACAAGTATGAGGAATTCAACGAGGATCGAACTCACCATTCGGAACTCTCATGTATATACGTATATATTCAGTTCATGATTTATATTTCTTCTTCGTGACATTTAATTTCATTATAATCAACTCTCTCTCTCTCTCTCTCTCTCTCTCTCTATCTATCTATCTATCTATCTCATCTCTATCTCTCTCTCTCTCTCTGGTATTGTCTGTCTGTCTGTCTCTCTCTGGCATTCTTCATCTCTCTCTCTCTCTATCTATCTATCTATCTATGGCATTACCCCCCCCTCTCTCTCTCTCTCTCTCTCTCTCTCTCTCTCTCTCTCTCTCTCTCTCTCTCTCTGGCATTCTTCATATGTCTGTCTCTTTTAAACATTCCCTCTCCCCCCCAACCAATCACTCATTCACTCAATCAATCAATCTCCCTATAGATCGATACCCCCCTAGTCATTTAATAGCGCCTTGTCTTCTTCTCTACACTTCAACCTGATCAGCACGTGTTTCCCTTTCCCTCCACCAGATGTCGCCACAGCGACACCCAGGTTCCTGACAGCTCACCGCCGGACAGTGGACCTTAATAATTTCTCTTGACAGCCCACGGTCGCCCTTTCTGTCGCTTCTCGTCGCTTCTTTCTTATTTAAAGACCCGAACTTATCAGCTTTTTTTTTCTTCATTTTAATGCATACCGGTCGCTGTCGTTGTCAGGGCGAGTTGGAGACGAGCGGAGGCATTTGAAGGGACAAGTCAAATAAAACGATATCAGGCCAGGCAAACGCCAAATTAGCGGGCAACAAAATGGACGTCACTTGTTTTAACACAGTTTCCACTAATTATTAATAAATAGAGAGAAAAGTAGAAGAAGGTGGTGTCGTCTGCCGGCAGAGGGCGCAAAGGGCAGGGCATAAAATTAGCAAGGGGAGGTGTATTGGGTATTAAAAAAAAGAACAATGAAATGATTAACTATCAAATAGAAAAAAATACATACAAAAAGGATCATGTCAGTTTTTTGATTAAACATAGAAGGAAAAAAAAGGTTGTATTATTTAGGTTTTTCGGACTGTTGTCCTCGTATTTATTGTTATATACACAACGTTTCAGCCGATGTGCCCTACGGCCTTCTTCAGATGTTTCTTGACGATTTTTTGAGATGAGGCTTGATAATTTGTATTATTTAGATTTTTCGAACTGCTATCCTCATCTTTATTGTTATATACACAACGTTTCAGCCGATGTGCCTTACAACCTTCTTCAGATGTTTATTGACGATTTTTTTTAGATGAGGCTTGATGATTTGTATTATTTAGATTTTTTACAGTTGTCCTCATCTTTATTGTTATATACACTGTTAAGTATCTGGTCGGCATCCTTAGTTCCAGATGTAGTAAGTAAGTAAGCAAGCCAATAAGAATCCGGTGTTATAGTATTCTTTGTAAGTCCGGCGTCCAAGATAATCCAAATATCAATGAGCCAAGGTTAAGAATGAGACCTCTATATGTACACCAACAGCAGCAGCAGCAGTGCCAGTGATTGGACAATAGGAATGCCTTCGGTGGTCACGTGCTATTCAACGAGTCTATATTTAGGAGTAGGCATCTGTCACACGCCTTATATCCCAAAATATTCCAACATACACAATGTCACGGCCGATAATCTCGGACACAAATTACATTTATATTTTGCCCGGAATCTGAGATTCAGTTGTCAAGGGTACAACTCCAAGGTTCCTGAAGAAGAGATGTCTTTACAGGTGGGAACACATTATCAGAAATAAGATGATATTTGGGGTAGAAAAGACGACAAACACAAGATTTTGATATAAAGAGTTTAATAATCGATAAAGAACAAAACAAAAATTAGTAAAGAAATCAAAAGAGCAAAGTTCCTTTTGTTTTTGTTTGTGTGAGGTGTGAACAATATTTGTAATATTTCTTTGTGAAGTCAATGAAAAAAAGAATTACTTATCTGTGAGTATCCAATTCTATGGTGGATATGTCAGCGGCCTTTTTTAACGTCTTTTATCTCTGCTGTTTTTATCACATTGTGTCTTTTCCGAAGCCCGGACGCCAGCTTGACCAGTAAGTCAGAACGCATATCTTCTTTCTTTACATTTTTTTCGAAAAAGAGCGTTTTTCAATTAGATTAAACTGTCGTGTCGTACGTGTGCAATTAACTCTACTGCTGCTGCTTTTTCACTTCACCAAAGTCTCTATCGCGTCACAACCATGTTTCGGCTGATATGCCCTTCGGCCTTCTTTAGGTGTTTTTTGTCGAGCTCGGTAATCTTCTCGTCGACCTCGGGAGTCTTCATGTCGTAATAGGGAACTTTCACGGAATCCTTTATTCTTATGAAAGCTCCAGAGTTCACCGAGAAGGTTCCTAAGTTCGACAAGAAACATCTGAAGAAGGTCGGAGGGTACATCGGTCGAAACGTTGTGTATATAGCAATAAAGATGATGACCACAGTCCAAAAAAATCTAAAGGTGTCCAACTGGGCACATGATGCAATTGATATAAGAGTTGGTTTAATACAATTAGCTGTAGGCTGCAGGTTCAATCCTGACTACGAGCGAAAATAACATAGAAAACTTAACATGACTTAACCCTTGCATGGTTAACGGAAAGGGAATAATCTACCCCAATGGTTCTCAACCTTTTTTTACCTATTGACCCCCTTTTAATCCTATTTTACTCTGGTGGAGCCCCATAACCATTCGTTGTTTAAAAATCCGACTGTATTTTTATAGTTAAATACATTTTACTTTCCTGGGTCCCCAAAAATGTTCACATGGACCCCGGTTGAGAACCACTGATTTACCCCAATGAATTAAATTACAATACGAAAGTTCCCGAGTTTGACAGGAAACACCTAAAGAAGGCTGAAAGGCACATCGCCCGAAACGTTATATATATAATATATATATATATATATATATATATATATATATATATATATATATATATATATATATATATGGCAATATAGGTTAGGCGACTGCGCATTTGAATTAATGTTACCATTGATAGATGATTTGGCATTCTCCGTTTGTGGCGTGGGCTGGTGGCCCAGTGTGTTAAGTCCCCGCTCTTCACGCTGTGGTCCACTGGTTCAATCTCCACTGGTTCAATCTCTAGTGGCGGAGATTGTGGTATGCACTGCTGATGAGACCAAAGGAGGTCGAACAGCTGTCCAGTTCTCCGGATGTCGCAAATGGTGTTTGCCGAGTTGTCTGGTCGTGGTAATATGATTCAAAATTATCAAATATATATATATCACGAGCAGGATGTGACACAAGGTCAATTTCTTAAGCGGAGTTCAACAGGTTTGAATTCAGAGTTTTCATTCTTCTTGACCGGTTGCCTAACCAAGGTTAAAGAGCCCAACCCACCTTACAATTTTACCCATAGCTGGAGTGGGAGTAGGGTTCATACCTTTCACAAGGGTATTCGCGCTAAGTTGAAATGCAATCACCACGTCCAGGATTTGAACTCGGGGTGATGAATCAATTTCCCATGACTTTAACCATTACACTACGCGCTTCCATTAACGTTATATAATTAAAAATTAAAATGAGGACAACAGTCCGAAAAATTTGAATAATACAAATTATCAACCCTCATCTCAAAAATTCAGAAAATGTTTTAAAAGTTATTATACATATTCAATTAAAGGCCGCCTTTGGCGGTGGTTAAGTTCAAAATCAACTCATATCCTATTTATATAGAATCTATACGATAACTAAATGTAAATGGATAAAGGGCGTCAGTAAATCTACAATTATTTTTCCTGGTTATCTCCCTTTGGAAATTATAGTGATCGAGATAGGCGCGTAAATGTTTTGTTTTGTTTTACGGCATATCAACCTCGGTGGGTCATTTAATGCCAACTAAGTAGAGAAATATATGTATATGAATAGATTTTAACTATTGTTCAATTACTCATATTTTGGGGTACAATCCCACTTCTTTTAGGCAATGTATAATCCTGGATGGTCATATTATTGTGAAAAGTTTTTTTTTAATTACTTGCTTGGTAGTATTTTGTTTGTACTAGATCAAAGTCTACACACTCTTGCAATATATGTTTCCCTGTAAATCTCTCTTGGCATGTAGTGCATATTGGGGATTCTGTGTCCTCTGGGTAATTCCATGTCAAATCATCAGGCCATGTCACCTACCCGCTTCAATTTTTATCGTAAAGTTAGACAATCCCCAAAATTTGAGCTCCAATTCCAAAAATTGGCGGAGTTATATCGATTTTTAACTTTCCAATTTTGGGTGGTCGGTCACAAAAAATAGCGATTTTTTTTTTGTAATCTATTTTTGTCTGTAAAATGAGTTCTGGATAGATCTTTACGATAGTCCACACCTGGACAAAATTTCAAAAAAAATTGAAGTGAGAAATTTTAACAAATTTTAACAAAATCTTTTAGCTCCGCTTCTGAGCAAACTCCAAACTATCTTTTTGGTGCAAATAAGATTCAACAGATATGAAAAAGTCTTTGTCATTGATTAAGTGCCACATCGGGATATTGATCTTGCTATGAAAAAATCATCAATAACTTAAAATTGGTTGACTTTAAAACTGTTTTGATAGCATTTTTGGATTCCTCAGGCAAAAATGGTCTTATAAACCAAATTTTATGAGTAGGGAAGCACTAGAATTCATTTTACAGACAAAAATAGATTACAAAAAGTCGCCATTATTCTTCGTGACCCCCCTCAAATTTTGAGAGCTAAAAATCGACATAACTCCGCCAATTTTGGGGATTGTCTAACTTTAACATAGTCCACACCTATATACAAAACTTCAGAAAAAAAGAAGGGGTGGGTGACATGGCCTGATGATTTGACATGGAATTACCCCTCTAGAAAATGATGATGGATGATGTAGGTGTGGCCAAATGTGAAGGCGGGTCAGCACAACCTGTTCTCTTCTATTTTTGTTGTATTTTAAGTTCCATTCTCCATTCTAGCTTTAAAGTTTTGAGGTTTGTTATTAATGAGTGCATTCCAATGATTTTGCCATTTTTTAATGATAATTCTTTTTCACAATTGTTTTATACAGATTCAACTGGAAATTGCTTTGTTCCCAACGAGCATTTTAACGCTAGCAAAAACCCCGCTACGATGTGCCATTTTCACTGTCTTACGGTAAGATATATACGATAAGATGGCGTATACACATTTACCAACCCTCCGCACGAGAAGGATGTGACACAAGGTCAATTTATTAAGCGGAGTTTACCAGCTTTGAATTCAGACTTTTCCTTCTCCTAGACTGGTTGCCTAATCAAGATTAGAGAGCACAGTCTATCCTACTATTTACCCATATCTGGAGGGATAATGGTTGAATTCATACCTTTCCCAAGGGTATTAGCGCTATGTGAAGTGCATCGTCCAGGATTTGAACTCGGGTCGACAAGTCCACTTCCTAGGACTCTAACCATTACACCACGCGCCTCCATACATTTTGTGCATATAACATTGGGTATATAAAATTGTTCGCAACTGCAACTTCAGAATTGGACTAATGAGCCACCATAGGGTCCACAAATGAAGACATGGAGTGACGTCATCGTCGTCTGCGACGGACTTCAAAAAGAAGAAAAAAGAATATAGCTGGAGGGAGAGTAGTTGGATTCGTACCTTTCCCAAGAGTATCAGCGTTATGTGAAATGTAAAAAGCATCGTCCAGGATTTGAACTCGGATTGACGAGTCCATTTTCTACGATTCTAACCATTACATCACGCGCCCAATACGTACTTCTTTTTAATGTTCCAGAAAACCATCCTGCGTCTTATAAAATTAGGGGTCAGCTTTGGGTTATGTTATGTTTTATATATATATATATATATATATATATATATATATATATATATATATATAGAGAGAGAGAGAGAGAGAGAGAGAGAGAGAGATAGATAGATACAGACCACTGAATTAAAATGTGGACTTGGGTGTTGGAAATAAAGAAAAATTTCTTAACATTTTTTTACTATATGAATTCATTGGAAATTATTTGACGATAAAAATTCATTAGCATTTGTTTGCTATATAAATTCATTGAAATTATTTTACTATAAAAATTCATTAACATTTTTTTTTACTATATAAATTCATTGGAAATTATTTTACTATAAAAATTCATTAACATTTTTTTACTATATAAATTCATTGGAAATTATTTGACAATAAAAATTCATTAACTTTTTTTTACTATATAAATTCATTGGAAATTATTTGATGATAAAAATTCATTAACATTTTTTTGCTATATAAATTCATTGGAAATTATTTTACTATAAATATTTATTAACATTTTTTTACTATATAAATTCATTAACATTTTTTTTTATTATATAAATCCACAGAAAATTTATTTACCACAGAATGCATTAGATATTATGCTCACATGGTTTTGCTTCGTCTAGCCAAAAAAACAGACGTGTAGGACACCCGGTGAGAATTAAACTCATCGTTACAGTAGTAAACCAGTTTATTAATCGTTGCATTAGAGCAGTTTATGGCTCCTATCCTACACCGCCACATTTCTCTCGGCTCCCAGGGCTTTTTGTTTGGGTTTTTTTTTTGGGGGGGGGGTCTTTTATGATTTTTTTTTCTAGCTACTGTGATAATCAACCAATCGGGAGGGGGGGAATATATTAACTGCCGCCAATTGGTCTGCAACCGGAACTGCTTCGCCACGATACGATATCACATGTCTCGTGCCAATGTCCGGCATCGGAGCTGACCGGACAAAAACTGATACGCCATATGCGCCTAAATACTATCAGGGGGGTGCAGACCGGCAGTTGTCATGCGACACGGTCGTACCGCGTTCCCAACTATCGGCCTGTCATTTACAGCCACTTCCGGCGGGCCGCTTCCGGAAGCGCACTGGGCTAAACTACATCGCAGCGTCCTGTAACGTCACGCACAGCGACTTCTTATCAAGAATTCGAATCTCAGTATGATTTCTGGGTTATTTTGTTTTTTGTTTGTTTTTATTTGTTTTTTTGTTTTTTTTTTTTTTTTTTTGTTTTTTTTTTTAGGGGTTTGTTTTTTGTGGGGAAGTACCAAGGCTTTCAGCTAAATCCTTCTTCCATTAGGAGCAAATCAAAGCGCATTGATAACTAAAGAAAATCCTAAGTAGATATTCAGGATTTGTACAAGGCCACTTTAGTTAAGCAGTAACGATTTCAGCAGGTGAACTATATAAATATATATGGAAACGTGGGGTATAATGGATAGAGTCGTAGAAAATGGACTCGTCGACCCGAGTTCAAATCCTGGACGAGGCAGTTTCCATTTCATAAACCACTAATACCCTTGGGAAATGTATGTATCCAACTACTCACACACACACACACACACAGCTATGGGTAGATAGTAAGGCAGGCTGGGCTCTTTAAACTTGGCTATGTAACCAGTCTAGGAGATGGAAAACTCTGAGATCAAACCTTGCTTAACACCGCTTAAGAAATTGACCGTGTGTCATATCCTACTCGTGAACAAAATCAGTAAAAAAAAACAGAGTTCTAATATATAACCGTTGTTTTGTCCTTGGTTCGCCTTATTTTTTCGAATATTTCGGGTGACTTCACTCTTTGTCAAGGCATTTTTTGATATTTTTTGACATATATATATATATATATATATATATATATATATATATAGAGAGAGAGAGAGAGAGAGGGGGGGGGAGGCGCCAAGTAGATCTTTACTTCATTTGCTATGTCTTGTACAACGCTACACCACGTGAGGCACTGATAGTTGGTACAAAGCCACCCATGGAATTCTCTTGGATTTTGAGATGCAAGCGGATCACCTAATGCCGACCAGAAAACCAGACCTAGTTCTAATTATCAAGAAAAAAAGAACTTGTCATCTAATTGATTGTGTTATTCCAACAAACCACAGATAAAAAAGGCGAAAATATTGATAAATACCTGGATCTTGCCTGAAAACTGAAAATGCTGTGGAACATGAAGGTGACAACGATACAAATTTTAGTTGCTGTGTTTGTAATAATTCCCTAGGGCTTGTAAAAAAAGACTGAAGAAATTGGAAATTAGATTAAAATCGGCTAGAATACTCAGGAGAGTCCTGGAGATCCTGAAGAAACTTGCTGTCACTCAAACTCCAGGGAGAGACTTGCCAGAGAGCTAAAATGTTTTGGAACGTGAAGGTGACAGTGATACCAGTTATAGTTGGAGTACTGGAAAGGTTCCCAAAGCCTTGGAAAACGGGAGATCGGAGGAAAATCGAGACCATACAGTTTCTAAATTTATTATGCCAAAGAAAATACTCTTTATAAAAAAAACATAAACATTAAAACATATTACAGCATGGACACATGGCCTAGTGGATAAAGGAGTTAGTTTAAGACAGTTCAATCCTGATCAAGGGCAGCAGTAACATAGAATAATAATTAACACAGCTTAACACCTGTACCCCAGCTATGGTCAGCGGAATAAGAACAGGATACCCCCGTGGATTAAATTAAGGGTTGAGTTCAAAGTTCCATGATGACTCCCGATTACGACAATAAGGTTCCCGAGTTCGAAAAGAAGGTTCTTGAGTCCGAAAAGAAGGTTCCCGAGTCCGAGAAGGTTTCCGAAATACCTGAAGAAGGCCGGAGGGCACATCGGCCGAAACGCTTTACAGATAACAATGAAGATAAGGACAATAGTCCGAATAACGCAGATAATACTAATATTACAACATATAATTCATTACATTCTATTTTTAATTATTTTTTTACACAATGTAGTGCTATTTTTCTTATTTAAAAGACGTAACAAAACATTTGGGTGTTTTTGGGGAGATAGAATGGGTTAAAGGCATTTCAGTTTATTTCAATGGGCAAAAAATTGATTTGATATACGAGGAAATTGAGTTACAAGCGAAACGGATTAAACTCGTAACTCAAGGTACTACTGTATATCAAATTTTAACATATTTTCGAGAAATTTAAATATTGATCTTTTACAGCCTTGCAAGTCCTCCTCACGACATCCAGTATCCTCACAGAGTTGATCAATGTAAGTCATTTCTGTCCGGCCCACTCTGGTGTGTCCATGAGTTGTTATCCATTTGAGAACGTCCTTACTTCTACAGCAATGTCCAGCGTGTCTTGTTCGTCTTACTTGGATGGTTTGTGTAATAGGATTGATTGATTGGTTGATTTTAACGGCATAAGTGGGTTATTTTATGCCAATCCGTAGGTTGTGAGGGATAGTCAAATTTATTGTTATGTCTTTTTTTCAAGGATTTTTATGGATTTTGAAAGTGGGTTGTTCGCAGTAGTTTTTTTGCTAAGTGGATTGGAAATCAGTTTAAGGGATAAGTTTATAGGGTAAAGTTCAAGTTTGTTATAAGCGATAGTTTGGTAGAAAGTTTGTTTTTAAACATTTTTATAAACAATTTTTCTATCTAATCTATAGATGGGACCCTAACATGTACTACTACTGTACTATGACTGGATAGCTGCTTTTTGTGGTGTACTGCTTCATGATTTGTTCAGGACAGCAGGCAGCATCCTTGTGTATTTCTCTTCTAGCTTTGTTTCCAATTGTTTCGTTAAGGTCCAAGTGGTGCAACCATGCAAGAGCACTGACACGGCTTGGAAGAAACCTGTGCTCAGTGTTTCTTCCCGAACTCTACCAATTTTAGTATGTGTATTTACCCAACCCCTCCGCCACGAACAGGAGGCGACACAGGAGGCGACAACAATCTTAAGTGGAATTTAACAGGTTTTCGTTCAGATCTTTCCTTCTCCTAAATCGGTTGCCATACCAAGGTTAAACAGCCGAGTCTGACCAACTATTTTAGCCACAGTGGAGGAAGAATAGTTAGATCCATACCTTTCCTAAGAGTATTAGTACAATGTGAAATGCAAACAACCTCGTCCAGGATTAGCACCCGAGTCGCCGAGTCCATTTCCTATGATGATAACCATTACACCAGACGCCTCCAATATATATATATATATATATATATATATATATATATATCAGTTACCATTAAATCCACCAAGCAAACAAGTATAAAATAAAAATACTATTTACTTCTGGATCCTAAAACCGATTTAAAAGTGCTTAATATAAAGAGCTAAATAGACGATTAAAATCGAATGGATTAAAAAGTACCGACTTAAGTTTATCGCAGTAGCACGAATCTTCATATATATATATATATATATATATATATATATATATATGCATTCGCATCTGATGAGTCGGGAGAGTTAGACACTTTGTCCAAGCTTCCTGAAATAGACTATAATTCAAAAGTCTTTTGTTATTTCTTTACTTATAAATTTGCTCTGTGACTCTAACATTAAGAGCACGCATTGAGCTCTCAAACTGCGACAGGTTTTTTTTTAAACTCTTGTGTCGTAAGGAAGGTTTTTTCTCTGGACTTTTGGATATATATATATATATATATATATATATATATATATATATATATATATATATGGATGGTCAACGTTTAGGTATCGGACATGTATGCAAAAAAGGCAGGGTCCCTAAAGTAAAAAATTAGATATTGTAAAAAGTAACTGGTACCTATTAGTCAAGCATAACATGTATTATCTAGATATAGATATAATATAAATAATTCATTTATATATCTAGATAATGAATTAAAATAATTTATAATAAATTATTTCAATTTTTTGTAAATTCATGTCATCCTGTCATTTTTTTATTAACTTAAACTTTTAACTCAATAAATCAAGTCATTTTAGAATTTAATACAGATACACAGTTCATTTCTAGAAAGGAACAAGTCATTGCGTCCCGATTACGCATTGGTCATACAAGACTAACGCACTCCTATATAGTCAAACAAGAACAACAACCACAATGTGGAACATGTCAAACACCTTTGACAGTTAAACATTTATTCATGGAATGCAGTTTTTTTGCTCACATCAGAAACCGTTATTTTAAAGCAAACAATATGAAGGATCTGTTTGAAAATGTCAATATGGAGGATATTCTCTCTTTTTTGAGGGAAATAAAATTATGCCATAGAATATAGACATGAAACAAATCAATACCATACAACATAATCCCCAATAATGCTAACACATTGTTAAAACCAATTACTAAAAAGTATAAATATAAATACACGATATGTATCACTTCCAAATCGTTAGGCATGACATAACCCCAGACGGGTTGATATGCTATTAAAATCAATAAACAAACAAACTGTGGTAAATGAAAATAACAGTTGCAATGGAGTTATCAGAATAATAATTGATTTTGATAATTTTATTTATTTTGTTATTGTCTAAAAGAACTACAATGGTTAAATTACAAAAATACTAATAGTACCAAGTACTCGCTTGGTTATCTCATTTTAGGAATTACCTCATATTTTATTTTAGAAGTACCAGGTACTTTTTACAATATCACAATTTTTGCTCAAGGGGACACCACCTCCTTTTTCGGCATACGTGTCCGGTAGATAAACTTTGACCCCACCCCCGGAATATCTGTTATTTTTATATCATTTTTTGTGAATGAAGCAAGATTCACAATGGCGTCTCTAAACTAGACACTTTTTCTCTTCTCTTTTTTTTTCTTTTTTTTTTTTTTTTTTTTTTTGTAATTATTGCTAAGTTGTCGAATAATAGTGCGTGATGAATATAGGGGTAACCTTGAACGGAAGTCTTTGGTTACTATTATTACATTAAGACTTTGTCAAATCCAGTCTCGTTCGACGTGGGCTGCGGAAAATCTCCCGGGTCTCGCCCGGATGTGATTCTCGGTGCTCTAAAAGGCATCCATTAGTTGAGATAATATTTCAAGATGCAAATAAAGAATTAAAAAAGTTTATTTCGATGATGCAGCTCTTATTTCAATATAAGATTGAATGTGTGTGCATGTGTGTGTGTATGGTATGTGTGTGTGTGTGTGTGTGTGTGTGTGTGTGTGTGTGTGTGTGTGTGTGTCTGAGATAGAAAGAGAAAGTGATAGACAGTGTGTATGTAATAGAAAAAGAATGCGAGTAAGGGAATATGTGTAAGATATGTGTATGTACGAGTGTTTTGAGAAAGATGTGTGTATAATAGATAGATAGATAGATAGATAGATAGAGAAAGAGGGAGAGAGAGAAAGATGTGTGTATAATAGATAGAGAGAGAGAGAGAGAAAGAGGGAGAGAGAGATGTGCGTATAATAGATAGAGAGAGACAGACAGACAGAGAGAAAGAGGAGAGAGAGATGTGTGTATAATAGATAGATAGATAGAGAGAGAGAGAGAGAAGAGAGGGTGGGTGATGTGCGATAG
>CM042168.1:27359960-27572460 GCA_023376005.1 Doryteuthis pealeii
CGTCCAGGCCGTGTCAATTTCATACGACGGTAACCATTACACCACGTGCACCCAAAACCTGTGTGTTTATGCATTTGTGTGTGTAAGTGTGTAATTTCTTTTAGTGTGTAAATGTTCCCCTTAAAAGAAGAAAAAAAGTATCTTCGTCGTACAATTTCAATTTGAGATGGATGGGTGATTCACTCGATTTCTCTGGGGCGGAACTTTTTACCTCGATAGTCTTTGACTTTAGCTATTTTTCTTTAAAAAAAAAAGGTGGGGTTGGGATGGTTCTAAAAGCCACCTTTCCGTTCGTTTACCCCCACCCATCCCCTCTCCACCCTGCAGGGGTCGGACGGAGGTGAGAGTGAACCTTCTTTCTCTGCCCCTAAGACAGCCTATCACGAGCCGTTTCTTTTGTATACGCTTGACGACAACTGGTCGTTCGTTCATTTTTTTTTTTTTATGTTTTTAATTATTTTTAATTTTTAATTTTTTATTTTATTTTTTATTTTTAGGGATCATGTTGATCGTAAAGGAAGAAGACACTCTTAACAATACCCGAAACACTTTTTCGTTCATTGTAAAGTTGTTTTGTTGTGTTTTTTTTTTTTTTTTTCTTTTTCTTTTTCTTTTCTTTTTCTTTTTTCTTTTCTATTTTCTTTTTTAAATATTTAATTTAATTTCATTTTTAGCGCGCTGGCACGAGGAGTTGTCGAACTGCCTAATCAGGTCGGCGCACGTGCCAGACCCCGACATCGAAACAAAGAGCGTGTTTTCGGCTATTTTTACGACGACGACGACAAAGGAGGAAATTACAATATAATGCTGAAATATTCCCTTATCACCATAGCCATCAGCTTCACGTGCCTACCGCGTATACTCGAGTAATGAACGACCTCGTGTAACAAACGACCCCTAATTTTTAACCAAGAAAATGTATCTTCATCATATATCGTCTGTAATAAACAACCCCTAACTTTTGGCTCTGCTAGACTACAAAAATATTTCCTCAACATCTAATGACATAAAGAGAAAACATTCAAACACTTTCATATTTAGAAAGATTATTTTATTTTCTTTCCAGCCATATAAATATTTTTTAAGATTGGACCAGAAATATGCTAGAAATTGCGATTTGAACCGATTAAGGTCCAAATTTGTCAATGTCCACCAAAATCAACGAAAGGGTTGGGGTTGCTAATATAAAATGAATAATCCCTCATTTTAAGAAAATGGTGTTTTAATTATTTATTGTTTGTAATGAACAATCCCTAACTTTTGCCTATGCTATCCTACAAAAATATTTTTTCAACATCCAATGACATAAAAAGAAAACATTCAAATACTTATCTATACTTCCAAAACTACTGTAATACAATCAAAATTATTGTATTCATGACTAGGTCCAATCTCCCGTTAGTCCGACACAACATACTCGGGACATTATTTTTATGGGAGTCTTACCCCTCTACATTGACATACTCGGGACATTATTCTTATGGGAGTCTTACCCCTCTACATTGACATACTCGGGACATTATTTTTATGGGAGTCTTACCCCTCTACATTGATATACGGTCAGCGTATTCTAAGACCAGCTGACAGGTCACAAACTAAAGCATAGAAGAAAGATTAACGCAACCCTTTGTGAGCAGTCGTAGAAATAAATACGGTGTATAATTGAGTAATGAACTAATTCGTGTAATGAACGACCCTTAATTTTTAGCCACAAAAAGGTGTCTTTAAGTTAGGAAGACCTAACGCAGCTTACAACACGTGTGAGCTAGTTAAGTCACTTTTAGGGTAGAAGCATTTCGTGTTAAATAAAACCTTGTTAATTTTCCAACAATCTGGTTTTGCATTATCATTCAGTCTTCCGTATTTTATCTGTATGTAAAAACATAACACTTTATCATATATTGCCTGTAATAAACAACCCCTAACTTTTGCCTCTGCTAGACTACAAAAATATTTCTTCAGCATCCAAAGATATCCTGCATGAGACTAGCCTTGAAAAACAGCGTTTGAAGTCCTGGCTCTTTATATGGGTTCCGGTTCTGGTTCGAACATCCGCAAATGGCGCCAGTGACTTAAGAAGCCCGGATGTTTATGTATCAGGTAGTTATCCTCGAAATGTAGACTGTCCCCTTGGAGAGGCTGAGAATAATACATTCCAAAGGGGGTGTCCTGAGTTTCACACTAAACTGCATCTGATGGCTTCAGTTCTGGAGCTCTGGGGAATGTGGAGTACCCCTTCATTGTCATTACTTCCAGATCTACTCTGACCTGGAGTGGTAGTGCCAGCATGGGTTCTTTAGATGGGTTGAATAGACCTGTTTCAAAATCATTTGTATTAGATAGGAATACTTAACTTTTGGCAATGCTCGCCAACTAAAATATTTCTTCAACATCCAAAGACATAAAGAGAAAACATTCAAACACATATTTATACTTTAAAAACTACTGTAATACAATCAAAATCAATATAATACCATAAATAAACAACGTAGTCTAGGCGTTGATGTAGCCTTTTAGTTAAGAAGCGACTACCCGGCATCACCTGGGTAGAGGAGGTGGCAAAAAAGTTAGTCTCGTAGATCCATTATTAGATTACTGAATTACGAGTTGGGTCCTCTATAAAACGGATGCCCCTATGTAAAAAAGGCCTTGTGTTGACCCGGCCTGGTAGGGCAACAGAAAAAAAAAGTGCACAAACACTCTGAAAAGAAAAATGAATGTCTCCTATTTAGAATATAAAATGCAAAAAAAAAATTCATGCTGTTACTATTTAAATTTTATTTTTTGATTATATTCACGCATATAAATCAAATCTTCATTATTTTTGCTCAAAAAGCAAGATCTGGTGATAGTGAATGTGTATGTATATCTACTTTGTCCTTAAATGTTTTATTTTCGTAGTTTCCTCCGAACATACATACACACACACACAAACTGCCCTTTATATATACTAGCAAATATATGCACCCTCCGGGTGCAAGTATTTAAGTTTTAATGTAATGAAATATATTAAATTAGAAAGGCTAATGAAACTAAATAAGAATGCAGATAAAAAGATTTGAAACAGAGGGGATATAATTGAAAAATAGAACAACTGAAATTTACTCTTCCATCACTCTCATCTTTCATTGTTATTTTTTCTAATTTAAGTATTTAGTTAAAAGAGGAAGTAAAGAATAAAATGACAGTTATCTTTTCTTGTTAATGGATTTCATTTAAGATTCATTGAAGAGATTTTAGCTTATATTCATTAAAATAAAACCAAACAGTTAGAAATCAATAATACTAAGCATATATTTATTAAAATTACATTCTTAATATCAATACACAAATTAGCCTTCCCGTTCACACTGTAAACCGCTATTTTGTTGTATATATAAATATAATTGGCTGTTATTAGTATGTAGATATGGTTAACAGTATAAATAATGTAAAACAATTTTATTAATAATTGAGGTTAAAATAAGGATAAATTCATGGTGAATGTGACGTCAATTACTAAGGGAATTGTGACTTGAGTAGTGATTTAGTTTCGATTACAGACAGAAAAACACACAATCTCCATTATAATAAGATGTATAGATAGATAATGCAATTTCTACGTAACTTTGTTTACTATCTCTAATAATAAATGCGAATGCCAGTGTGTCACATTTTTTTCAACTTTACTTCTAGAGGCCGTTGCCCAACATATCATACCATTTTGGAATCAGGGCGTCTCCGTGAGCATATTAAAAACATTCTGAGCCGAATCCGGACCCACAATACTGAAATTTTGGTATTATCTGCGTTATTCGGACTATTGTCCTCATCTTCATTGTTATCTGTACAACGTTTCATCAAGCCACATCTCAAACATTTAGAGAAATGAAATTTTGGATTCACAATTTTAATTACTTCGGCGATTTTTTACGTGATTTTTTGCGACAATTTTTTGATATGATAATAATTTTATTAACTTGGAAATAGATTTAAGAATAATCGAAATTAATTGCGAAATCCAGCGAAATTCACCCATGAAATAGAAATGCGGAAATTATGGATCTACGTACATCAAATTGTCTTTAAAAAAAAATGGCAGCAGAAGAATTACTGTTGAAAATTTGGACCATATGACATTTAGGCACCCCTTTTTGATTTCGATTAAGAAAGGACATGTTTTTCATTTACACCGTCAATATCCGGTTGTTTTAACAGACGATATTTAGATTTTTTAAATTATAAAACTAACCCCTAACCCTAACACTAACCCCTAACCCTAACCCCTAACAAACAACCGGATATTGATGGTGTAAATGAAAAACATATCCTTTCTTAATCGAGATCAAAAAGGGGTGCTTAAAGGTAATATGGTCCGAAAATTTAAAGGGTAAGCTTAAATATTAATGCAATATTTAAATACAGCAATCAATTTTGAGTTCTTCTGTAATTTTATTGTTGGCCATCACACACAACAGCAGTATGCCTCGCAAAAAGAAATCTCCGCCAACAGAGGACAAGATTGCATTCAAAAGAGCCAAGGATGTGGCTTTGCAATAAGATCCAAATAGCAAAATTATATAATTGTGTTGATGAAAATTGTTAATTATTTGAGAAATATTTAAGTTTGATAAAATTTGATATTCACTCAATGCATGAAGTGTCATTGTTGGGCCAAAGACCCAATCAAGAGTCCTCCACAGGGATAGCTTAATTAATATGGCGGCTTTTAAGTAGTTTATAATATTTATCAATGTAGGTCAATGTATGTCCTTGCTGGGCAGCCCACACTAGCATATCCATGTGTTGGCTTCCACAGGAGATCATCGTTTATGAGTTCGTCCTTGCTTCTCCAACAGTGTCCAGCGTATCTTGTCCGTCTTACTCGGATGTTTTTTGAGATGGGGGCAGGTGGCCGTACAGCTGCTTCCTTGTAGGGTGCTGTTTCCACAACTTGTTCAAGCTTTGCGAGGATACTGGATGCTGCGCAGAGGACCTCCCGGGACAATGAATAATAGAGAAGGTTAGCGAGTGATTGTCATGGATATCTGTGCTAACTGCGCGACATGAGGATGATCATCATATTTGTACATATCATATGCACATGAGTTAAAAATAGTAAAGGATGATAAGTAAAAACTTCATTATATGTATACCATTGCTTTGGTATAGTCTATGCGGGGACACTTTGCTTCGGTATAACGTGGGACACTTTGCATTGGTATAGTCTATGCGGGGACACTTTGCTTTGGTATAGTCTATGTGGGGACACTTTGCTTTGGTATAGTCTATGTGGGGACACTTTGCATTGGTATAGTCTATGCGGGGACACTTCGCTTTGGTATAGTCTATGTGGGGACACTTTGCTTTGGTATAGTCTATGTGGGGACACTTTGCTTTAGTATAGTGTATGCGGGGACACGATGGCAGATAAAGCAAGCTAAGGCCAAGTAATAAGGTAAGCTTCAATGTTTCAAAAACATATCTCGTCAAATCAACGACCTCTTATCTTTAAAATGAAAAATTGGTATTCAAAATTCCATTGTACGAGTATGAATATATATTTACCTAACCCCTGCACACGAGCAGGAAATCCATTTCTTAAGCAGAGTTTAGCAGGTTTGAATTCAGAGTTTTCCTTTTCCTAGACTGGTTACCTAGCTACGGTTAAAGAGCCAAGTCTATCCAACTATTTACCCATAGCTGGAAGGAGAGCAGTTGGATGCATACCTTTCCAAAGGGTATCAGCGCTATGTGAAATGCAAACAGCCCCGTCCAGGATTTGAACTCGAGTCGAGGAATCCATTTCCTACGACTCTAACCATTATACTACGTGTCTCATACGAGTATCTACGTATTTTTTTTTATTAACATGAGGCTTTATAATTTGTATCATTTAGATTTTTCGGACTGTTGTCCTCATCTTTCTTTTAATATACACAAAGTGTTAAGCTATGTTAAGTACTCTTAAGTTGTACCCGGTCATGGTTAGCAGAATGAGAACAGTCTACACTGGTTGATTGAATAAAGGTTCGAAGTTCCGTGAAGGTTCTCGAGGTCGACAAGAAGGTTCCCGAGTTGGACGAGAAGGTTCTCGAGATCCATAAGAAATACCTGAAGAAGGCCGGAGGGCCGATCGGCCGAAACTTTGTGCATATAACCATAAAGATGAGAACAACAAATTCCGAAAAATCCAAATAATACAAATTATAATTTTTTGTTTTTAATTAAAAAATATCTCCACATCATCATCATCATCATCATCATTATCACTATTTTATATAATGACACAACTAATTTGTATAATTAATTTGCATATCCATAAGCATAACGTAATGATTAAGATAATTATTTTAACAACTAGCATTAAAAATACTTATATCCGGTAACCTGGTTTAGCATGAAAAATAAGGGTTATCCTCTTCAAACGCTGAACCCGAAAAAGGTTAGAACCCGAAAGTAAAAAACTGGAAGCGGCCAGAGCCATTAGAAAGTCTAACAGAACAGATATAGACAGTGTAAGGGCAGTCTCCCTTTTCTGAGGGTTTTGGTAAATCTCCTGTGTCTGGAGACCCTAGTGTGGTCACGTGACACAGGAACCCAAGGAGGGAACCCTCTTCTTCTGATGCCACTGAACAAGCCTGGACGTGCTTGTCACTTCTCCCCAGCAGACACCTATGGTGCATGCCAGACGCCACAGACATGACACTGCTCACAGTAAGTGGTTTCCACCTATTTTGTACATGAACATTACTGTGTATGTTGGGACTCTTGTGACATTTTATAGTCTGGGGAACTTCGTTCCTCTATACATGTTATATTAAAGCTTTATAAACGTAACTAACGTGTTTGTCGTTTTTCCTAACCGAAGTGTTCAACATTGGGTATTTATCCTTCAAGTAACCCAATGTTTTATAAGGACCCGAGATAATACTCGGTGAACCTCTTATAACAGCCTAACGGAAAGGTTGATACAAGAGAACAGCCTAAACAGCATAAACAGCCCAACGGAATGGCTGGAACAGAAAAAGCAGTCTAATTGAACAGAACAACGAGCAGTCTAACAACACAGACACCTCCAATTTTGGATGAAACAACATAACAACAGTATTCAAGAACGAATGACCAGCCCACAACTATAACGACGCTGTCAAAGAAACTCTTTACCCAAACAGATAAGTGTTTTATGTAATTTGTAACTTACCATATATATATATATACATGACTAACGACCGCTAAAAAGTTTTTAGCAACTTACGCACGATAAAACCTCCTTTGAATTATCAATTGTGTCTTTGTTTTTATTCCTTTCTTATCGGTACATTTGGGACACCGCTAATTTCCCATATTGGTCGGGCGGAGGGGGGGGGCAACTCATACGACGTACCTTAGGCAGGAAAGGCCTGGCACAGCCCATCTCCCTCTAGGACTGGTTTGAATTCAGAATTTCCCTTCTCTTAGACCGGTTGCCGTACCAAGGTTAAAGAGACTTGTCTGCCATACTATTTACACATAGCTGGAGCGAGAATATTTTCCCGAAGGCATTAGCGATATTGTAAGATTCAAACAGTGCTGGAAGTCTTTAACTGACACTGCCTTCAATTGGTTCGTCACGACCTATTGCATGCTCACCACAGGACTGGTTTTTGGTTTAGTATAGGAATGTGAGGGGGTTCGTCGTTCGTGCCAGTTTTTGATTTAGCTTTTCTGGGATTTTCCATTGACTGATTATATCGGGTCCGTACTGATTATATACTATTTCTCGGAATTTTCAATAGTCCGAATAATCCAAATAATACAAATTATCAAGCCTCATCTAAAAAATTCGGGGTACATCCTGGGTATGACGCTAATCTGTATCTAGTGGCGAGGTTCCAGTTCTGGAGCTCTGGGCAGTGTGGAGCACCGCTTCATTGTCATTACTCCCAGGTCAACTCTGACCCGGAGTAGTAGTAACTGTTAGAGTCTCATCTATGGGTTAAATAGATAAAAAAATGAGTTTAAAAATCTATTTAGAATAAAAAGTTTTTTAAAAATTGAATATCCAACAAAAATGAATAAAACAAAAACGTCTTCGGCATAAAATAACCCAACAAGGGTTGATATGCAGTAAAAACTCCAACCAACCAATCAACCAAACAAACAAACAAAATCAGATTTTACAAGTCTACGAACTGACATCGCAGTTGGGTGCTCGGTGATGAAATTGCCCGCTTACAGGCATTGTGACATTTCTAACTGAAGAGTCAACTTCGTCCGAGGACATATTGCTCGTTCTGTGACTTTTTTTCCCCTTTGTATTCCATCGTGAAAACAATTCACTTCCTGGATGTCTTTTGTCTCGTTATTTTCTTTTCATTTCGGTGCTGTATTTCCATACCCGACCACCCCACCCACCCCACACACACACACCATCCCACGTCCTCGCAGGGCGCGCCGTTGCCTCCCTCACAAAACGAGTGACAGAGTGAGAGCCATCTTGATAGTACTCTCAAGTTATTCACCGCCATTCCACGCCTTGAAACGGAAGTGATGACATCCAGCCTCGTTTTGACAGACATATATTTTGCACCGAAATAAAAAGAAAGAGAGAGAGAGAGAGAGAGAGAGAGAGAGAGAGAGAGAGAGAGAGAGAGAGAGAGAGAGGATGGTACGAAGAAGATAGAGGAGGATTGAAAGGGTGGCTTCTAATTTCTCCCAGCCACACGAACCCCCATCACCCACCGAGAAATGAAAAGGTGAGGTTAGGCCCCCGTGTTGGGTAGAGACAAAAGGTTTAAGTGATTGAATAATTTTCAATTGTTTATGTCTGATTGTTTGATTTAGATAACAATTTTCAAAATGTGTGGCCATCTTGTTCCTACAAGAATATACCCAATTTTCATTGGTTAATTTCCTTATCTATCTATCTATCTCAGCCAATATCTTTCTATCACCATTTCTTTCTTTCTTTCTTTCTTATACTATTTCATACAGTAACGTCCATAATTTTAATTGGCTAATTTCATTATGTATGTATCTATCTGTCGCAGGATGTCAATATCTATCTATCTATCTATCTATCTATCCCAGTATCTATCTATCCCGGATGTCATATCTATCTATCTATTTTTTTATCCAGGGATGTCAATATCTATCTATATATTTATCTCAGTATGTCAATATCTATCGATTGATCGATCTATCCCAGGATGTCCATATCTATCTATTTAGCTATCTACCTATCTACATATCTATCTAACCCAGTATGTCTATATCGATCTATCTATCTATCTAGTATGCCCATATATATTTATCTATCAATCCCTGTGTGTCCATATGTAATTATCGATCGATCTATCTATTTATCCCAGGATGTCAATATGTATATATATATATATCTAACCCACTATGTCTATATCTATTTATTTATATATCTAACCCACTATGTCTATATCTATCTATCTATCTATCTATCTATCTATCCCAGTATGTCTATATCTATCTATCTATCTATCTATCTATCCCTGTATGTCTATATCTATCTATCTATCTAGCCCACTATGTCTATATCTATCTATCTAACCCACTATCTCTATATCTATTTTATCTATCTATCTATCCCAGTATGTCCATATCTATCTATTTTATCTATCTATCTATCCATCTATCTATATCAGTCAATATTTTTTCTCTCTTTCTACCTCAACTTCTTTTATTTCCTTCTGATACTATTCATACCGTATGCGCCATGAATTTTCATTGGCTAATTTCATTATCTATCTATCTATCTATCTACGAGGATAATCCCAAAGGTAAGGTCTCCAAAAATACTTAGAAATCACAGAAACATTTAATGTTAATTGCTGTGGTATACTAAGAAACGGAAGCACCGTTTCAGCCATTGTTTTGTTATGAAACGGAAGCACCGGTTTCTGCAGAACGGAAGCACCGTTTCAGCCATCTTTTTGAGTTGTGAATAAAAGGCGGAAGTGATCACTTCTCGTGGTTAACGTCAGTTGACTACCCGTGTTATTATTTCGCTAAGCAGGTTACAACAATTGCCAATGAGTGTTTACATCATTTTAAACTTTGAGCATGTAACTATTTTTATACATAATCACCATTTCGGACGATGCATTTTTGTAGGTGATATGGCAGTTTTTGTATACCCATGTCATACCAGCTCGTCGCCATGTCGTTGAGGAAGCGTTGAACCTCGTCGACGCTGCAAACTCACTACACCACTTGCTGACATTTTTGACATCCATGCATGACTCGCCATGCTCCTCTGTTAATTGGCGATGAATTTCAACCGGTTTAATACATTTTACGTTCTAAAACGGTGAACTTCATACTTGGTGGTAGCGTCAATCGGGAGCTCCGTCAAAAAGAACTGCCAAGCCAAGACAAAGCATGGCAACGAGTGCATGCATAACAAACACAACAGTTTCCAATAGCCGCACGAACAGTTTCCCTGTGGGTAATTTCCTATAAGTCTAACATAAACAAAGGGGAACCACTTTTGACTGATAAATTATTTATTTATTTTCCCATTAAACTAACCCTAAACCCTAACCCTAAATCTAACCCTAAAATTAAATCCTAACCCTAACCCTAACCCTGTCTTCTTTTTTCCTAGTAGATCAATAAATAAATAAATAATTTATCAGTCAAGAGTGGTTCCCCTTTGTTTATGTTAGACTTATAGGAAATAACCTTCCCTGTGTACCCAGTGATTTGGAGACTTTACTTTTGGGATTACCCACGTTGATAGGAATGATGATGATTTACTGTATCCTGTTGCTATGGTGATTTAGAACATTTTACAGTACCATTCAGTCCTTTTTCATTTTAAACCATTCTGTCCTTTCCCTGTGAGGACCCTTAGTTCCATCAGATATTCGCTAGAAATTAGGGTCCTGTATTTCCAATGTATTTTATAGTAACAATATTTCCAATGTTTAATAATAGATTAGCTCTATTTATTATATGAAAGGTTGTGTAGGTGAAGACTGAGAGGACTTAATTAGTTATTTCCTATAACTCCAACCTAAAAAAGGGGGAACCACTCTGATGGAATTTTATCTGTTAATTAATCTACCCATTAGTTTCCTATTAAACTAACCCTAAACTCTAACCCTAACCCTAAACCCTAACCCTAACCCTGAATTCTTTTTTCCTAGTAGATCAATAAATAAATAAATAATTTATAAAATTCATTCAGAGTGGTTCCCCTTTTTTAGGTTGGAGTTATAGGAAATAACCACTTAATTTTCCGTCTATGATCAATCGAGTCCAGGCGCTCCTGATTTGTGTAGGGAGTCGGTAATAAATAAATGAAGTGAATAAATAATGTACACAAAAGAAGATTTTACAAACACAAATACAAAACTATATTCTTTATTATAAAGAAAAAACCCAGTAATAATTTCTGCTTGCTTATAAAAGAAATAATTTAAGACTAGTAACATAATAATAATTGTTATTGAAGCCTTGATAAAAAGACTTCCCAGTTGATTTTTTTTTATTTGAGGTTATTATTATTTAATCACATTAGTTATATATTTGGTCTTGTTCAGGGCTGTGGAGTCGTATTCGGAGTCGTAAAGTCAGAGTCGGGACCAAGTTAGGGAATACTGGAATCGGAGTCGGTAAAATTATGCCAAATCCGACCAGAGTTGAATTTGCACTTTATAGGGCCTAGTTTAGTCTATAAAGTACACACTCCTTTAAAAAAAGATGTTTTTTATATTTATCGTGAATTAACTACATAAAGAAGAGTCGGAGTCGAAGATGCCACAAATTCAGGAGTCGAAGCTTTTGTGTTCCGACTCCGCGGTGGCCTCGCATAAAGTGGACCTTTGTTTCTTACCAGCACGGAAAATATCTTCACTTGAAAGAGAAGGGCAAAATTTGGCGCACGCCGAGTAGCCTTCACTTAGGTCGTCTCCTATTAATAGCCCGTCAAAGGTGTTTTCTCAAATACGAGGGTGAGTCAAACATAATGCCATTTTCTTTATTTCGTGTTAAGTTTTTTTTATAAAACTAAGGCCTACATTGAGACCCTAACGAGACTCAGAGCAAGAATCCGACGAGTAAGACCCAACTTGTCAATCGACAATGTCCTCCTTCTGCATCACAATGTTCCACCACACACAAGCATCAGGACTAGGGAAAATTGCCTCATTCGGGTGGACAACTTTATCGCATCCTCCATGCTCACCAGATTTAGCACCTTCAGACTATCATCTCTTCGGCCCCATAAAAGAAGGTTTGAGAGGCAAACATTATTCCAGTGACGAGGAAGTGAAATCTGTAGTGAAGAAGTGGCTCAAAGAACGCTTTTGATGTATGTTACATGTTCCTGTGTTGGTAGCTATACCTGTCCTAAACAAAATGGCATTGCTTTTTGACTCACCCTCGTACCTCAAAGTATGCCCTATACGTTTTAATCATTGAGGAACATACCCGTGTGGAGTTAGTAACTTGAATCGACGAGAAGGGCAAAATTTGGCGCACGCCGAGTAGTATTCATTTAGGTCGTCTTCCATTGAGTGGGTGGGAATGGAGTCGGATGTATGTCGTAAATCAAGATCACATATGGGTGGGTTTTAATCGGAGAAAAAAGGCGGGAAATGGTGGAGAGGATGCCTTAAATACTCGGCACGTGGTGAAGATTGGACGAGCCACGGGGGTGGTGGCTATAGGATGAAGGGGGTGCAGCGTGCGAGATGGCCTGGTCCCTATTATAAGAGTATGTCAGGTTTTAGTGTACAATGGAGATTTCGCATTTATTTACAACTTTCTAGCAAAACAAAAGAAAGAAATGGGAAACTCGGATTTGAGGGCAAAGGTGTTCAGATGAATTGGATCAGTTCTGGTGAGAAGAAGAAAAGCAAGGAAGGAAGAACGGTAAAAAGGAAAGTAGAAAGAAAGAAAGAAAGAAAGAAAGAAAGAAAAGAAATGAAGAATACAAAAAGGTGAAAGAAAGAAATAAGAAAAAGATTCGAAGGAAAATAAGAAAGAAAGAAAGAAAGAAAGAAAGAAAGAAAGAAATGAAAAATACGATAAACGATGAAAGAAAGAAGAAAGGCAAAAGAGAAGAAAGAAAGAAAGAAAGAAAGAAAGAAATGAAGGATACGATAAAAGGTGAAAGAAAAAGAAAGGCAAAAGAGAAGAAAGAAAGAAAGAAAGAAAGAAAAAAGAAAGAGAAAGAAAGAAATGAAGAATACGATAAAAGGTGAAAGAAAAAAGAAAGAAAGAAAGAGAAGAAAGAAAGAAAGAAAGAAAGAAAGAAAGAAAGAAAGAGAAAGAGAGAAATGAAGAATACGATAAAAGGTGAAAGAAAAAAGAAAGGCAAAGAAAAAGACAGAAAGAAAGAAAGAAAGAAAGAAAGAAGAAAGAAGAAAAAGAATGCAATATTAGAAAGACCTATCCATTATGTAGCACAGTGTGGAAAAAGAAAGAAAGAAAGAAATAAATAAAATAAAAGAAAGGAAGGAAGAACTAAGGAATGTCAGTTGAAGGAAAGACGGAAAGAAAAGAAAAAATAAAGAAAGAAAAGGAGAGGAAAAAGAAAGGAAGGAAAGAACGAAGCTTGGCAAAGAGAAGGGAAAGAAAGAAAGAAAGAAAGAAAGAAAGAAAAAAAGAAAGAAAGAAGGAAGAAGGTAGTAAAAGAAAGGAAAAAGTTTGGAAAGAAAGAAAGGAAGATAAGAAAGAAGGAAAGAAGAAATAAGGGGGATGTTAGAAGAAAGAAAAGAAGGAAGGAAGGAAAGAAGAAAAAAGAGAAGAAAGAAATATAAAGAAAAAACGTAATAAAGATGGCCGCAAGAAGGCTGGCTGATTACTTCTGTTCGTATCCGAACCATTATCAAGGTAAAGTATGTGTGTCTTTCATCATTAAATCTGTTTAAGTACTGTTAAGTGGCGTTAATGTAACTTTTAAAGTAATTGTTTTGTTTTATCACCGAGGTGATTATATATATATATATATATATATATATATATATATATATATATATATATACATATAATATATTATATATACATATATATATATATATATATATATATATATATATATATATATATATACATATATATATATATATACATATATAATATACATTAATATATACATATATATATATACATATATATATATATATATATACATATACATATATATATATATATATATATATATATATATATATATATATACATATATATATATATATATATATATATATATATATATATATATATATATATATACATATATATATATATATATATATATATATAGAGAGAGAGAGAGAGAGAGAGAGAGAGAGAGAGAAAGAGAGTTTTAGAAAAAACAAGATGTCATCAGTTTTGCTGACAGAATCTGTTTCGACCTTGTAAAGCGGTCTTAGTTTATGAGGAAATACGGAATGAATAAATCGTTAATCACGAAGTACAAACAAACGTTCTCGATCAGGGCCAGAATTTTTAAATTTTTGAAAATGCGTATGCTATGTTAAAAATAAAATAAATTTTATTTTTAAAGATTAGAAGCATTTTTATCATTAGAAAAACTCAAAAGAGTTTGAAGTAAAAGTGTTTTTATTTTACTTTCATATATATATATATATATATATATATATATATATATATACTTTGGTGCGGTACCAAGTTTCTTGGCACAAGGTGATTCTAGGTGGGTCCTAATTCTCTACCAGTAGTTTGTTGTAGAGTTCAGGTTCCGTATGAGAGCATATATATATATATATATATATATATATATATATATATATATAATATAGTTAGGCAGCATTTCTTCTTTTAGGCATATATTATTGAACAATGCAGCCATTTTTTGTCTGCAAATGGAACAATCCATTGTTGTATAGTTTAAGAATTACCCTGAAGATGGCACACGATAGGGCGGAAAGTCCTTGGACAATCAGCTATGGCAAATATATCGGCCAATTTTCGCCAGATATCATTAAAACAATCCGGCAATTTGAAAGGACAAAGAACAAAATTTGCAGACAAAAAATGGCTGCATTGTTCAATAATATATATATATATATATATATATAATATATATATATATATATATATATATATATTGAAGGTGGTATGAAGTAAAACTTGTGCGTGAGATATTTCAAGTGGAAAGAGGCTGCACAGACCCCAGTCCACTATTTTGGCAGTCCTGCAGTTAGTCCAGTGGCAGGGGAAGTAATATCTGGCTTTGGGTTGGTGAGACGCCTGCCGCACAGGAGCTAAGCAGCTCATTAATGATATAAAAAGAATTGCAGAGCGGCGACGTCTTCGTCGTCATGAATAACCAAATGTAGATGGGAATTTCCCCTGCAATGTGTGTGTCTGCATCTGCAAGTCCAGAATTGGACTAATGAGCCACCATAGGATCCACAAATGAAGATATGGAGTGACGTCATCGTCGTCTGCGACGGACTTCCAAAAGAAAGAAAGAATATATATATATATATATATATATATATATATATATATATATATATATATAGAGAGAGAGAGAGAGAGAGAGAGAGAGAGAGAGACTTTTTTATATATTAAACCTTTTTGTTAGAAAACCTTATAACGACTAAAGCTCATTCCAAGAAAAGGATGGGGGAGTAAACACCGGAATTAAATCCGGATCTGGAATCCCGAAGGTGATGTGATGCTGAATTTAATCGCTATTCAGCAAGTACTGTGACATTATCATTGCCAAACTGCATTGTTTTATTTTGTTTTGTTTTTTTTATTTGTTTTTTGCCTTTCCGTTGGACCACAACGACAGTGTGGACAGGGGATACCTGCTGCTTGGGCAACACTTCATCTTCCATATCAACCCACCCAAGCTACGTGGTTCCACGTTTTTTGGACACAAGACCATCCTCTCTAATAGGACCATGATCCCTGGTGTCTTACCAGTAACCATGCTGTCTCCTACTTTAAAAACACCCGTAGGTCCACTAAAAAAGTGGACCATGTGATCTTAAGGCACCCCTTTTTGATCTCGATTAAGAAAGGACATGTTTTTCATTTACACCGTCAATATCTGGTTGTTTTAACTGACGATTTTTAGATATTTTTTTTTAATTATAAAACTAACCCCTAACAAACAACCGGATATTGACGGTGTAAATGAAAAACGTCCTTTCTTAATCGAGATCAAAAAGGGGTGCCATAAGGTCATATGGTCCAAAGAAGCATAGGGGGGAAGAGCAGTAATACAATGCCATCAAACCCTGACCAGACCTTCAGCTGCCAATCCCGCATAGGCTTTATCGGCCACGAACATGCCTGCAATTAACTGCAATGTTGGTTCACGAATTCAAGCCATGAATCAAGCTCACCACTACTAAACCAGCTTCTTAACCTTTACTCAAATACAAGAAATCTCTCTCTCTCTCTCTCTCTCTCTCTCTATATATATATATATATATATATATATATATATATATATATTATTCTGTTACTAAATCCGGTCCACAACTGTATAACAGCTTACCGCTGGCCGACTAAGTGTGTCTGACCGTCCTTGGCAACGTACCGGATGTGCCTCGATTTTACCTTTGTTTGAAGGAGTAATTACTGATTGTATTTCCGCCCAGGTAGGGCGTCAATAAAATATATTTTATGACACCCTCTTGCCTCGCCGCCGCTACCCACCCCATTCTCCGCGCGGGACCAGTGAAGACTCTGCAGAGTGCCAACTCAAACAACGCCCGAAAACACTTCTCTGTTTTGTAAACAGAATAACGAGAGACATCGAACACAGTCATCAGTGCGAGGCTGAATTGCTAAGGACCTATGTACACACACACACACACACACACACACACACACACACACACACGCACATGCACATACATACATATACACACGCATACACATACATGCACACTGATAAACTCTGGCAAGGTTGATAATTAGTATAACAACCATTACATTCTACTACTATGGAGGTGCGTGGTGCAATGGTTACCATCGAAGAAAATGGACGCGGCGAAACGAGTTCAAATCCTGGACGAGTCTGTTTTCATTTCATATAGAACTAATACCTTTGGGAAACGTATGCATCAAACTATTCTTCCTCCAGCTATAGGCAAATAGTAGATCAGAATGGGCTCTTTAACCTTGGTTAGGCAATCAGTCTAGGAGAAGGAAAACTCCGAATTGAAACCTGCTAAACTCCACTTAAGAAATTGACCTTGTGTCACATCCTACTCGTGAACAAAAAGCAGAAAAAAAAAACACAGAATTATAATATCCTACTCGTGAACAAAAAAACAGTACAAAAATAAAACAGTTCTAATATATAACCATTGTTTTGTCCTTGGTTCACTTTATTTTTCCAATATTTCGGGTGACATTCACTCTTTGTCATGGTATTTTTTTGACAACTGAATATAATTTAATAGGAAAACAAAATAAAATAAATGTGGAAAAAAAATCAACGAGAAAGAATTTGGCGTTGTTTAGCCGTTACTTTTGTTTCGAAATCGTGTGACGTATCTCACCTGAAATTACAGATAAAAAAAATACCTTGACAAAGGGAGAAGGTCACCTGAAATATTGAAAAATAAAGCGAATCAAGGACAAAACAACGGTTATGTATTAGAACGCTGTTTTTTGTTGTTGTTTTTTTGCTTTTTTTGTTGTTTCTTTTTTTTTTATTTATCTGCTTTTTTGTTCACTTTTTATATATTTCCTATGCTTCCAATATAACAGAAAACATTCACAAAAATAAAATTGCTACATAACTAAAATCATTTATAAAGGAGCATACGTGGACTCAACATCAACCAACAATATCATATATATATATATATATAAGGAGCTGATGGTAGGTGTGGCGCTCCACCTCAGATGCTAAAATAATCTCCTTGGTCTAGTGCTAGTGAAAAGGGGATAGACTCCCTCGCTGCATGGTTGATACCGACATGATATATATATATATATATGTGTGTGTGTGTGTGTGTGTGTGTAAAGGGCAATTGGTGTGTATGTATGTATGTATGTCCGGGTGAAACTACGAAAATAAAACAATTAACAAAGTAGATATATAAACACATTAGATATCACCAGTTCTTTGTGCAAAAATTATGAAGATTTGATTTATATTCAAAGATATTTGAAAATTAAAATATGCATAGAAATGGCATTGAAATTCTACTTAAAAATGTCCAGCATTTGTAAATCTCAAAGTAAACAAATCAATACACCAGGGTCCCCCCCTCTACCAAGTTGACACGGGTTTACTAATTCTAGTATATATATATATATATATATATATATATATAATATAATCTCTCTCTCTCTCTCTCTCTCTCTCTCTCTCTCTCTCTCTCTCTCTCTCTGCATTCATGGAATTTGTTCACATTTTATATACATCTTATGCTTCTAATATAACAGAAAACTTTCACAAGAACAAAATTGATACAGAACTAAATTCATTTATAAAGCATACGTGGACTCAACATCAACCAACAATATATATATATATATATATATATATATATATATATATATATATATATAAGGTGAGTCAAATAAATAATCGAGATTTTTTGTACTTTTTGACACAGTTTGTATTCTGAAAAAAATATGGATGAAACGTTAATTTTTTTTCAGATTACATGGTGTCTCAAAAAGTACAAAAATCTCGATACTTTTTTGACACACTTTATATATATATATATATATATATATATATATATATATATAATGCTCTCTCTCTCTCTCTCTCTCTCTCTCTCTCTCTCTCTCTCTCTCTCTCTCTCTCTCTCTCTCTCTGAAGTGCGTAGGAGAGATCTTGGAAACGCAGACCGACGAAACAAGTTGAAACTTGTCTGCCTTGTTGATAGTGATGAAGGAGATCCTCAAACCTAAAAAAAAGCGTGGGCTACGATCCAAGAAATGCAATCAAACCTTCTCGATATCCCAAGATTAAATAAATAAATATATGAATAAATAAATGAATGAATAAAAGGAAATAAGAATAAATAAAAACTTTAAAAAAAAAAAAAAAGAACTCCCAGCTTCCATTTCCGTTGCCCACTCAAAGATAAATCGAAACGCCTCCCTCGGAAATCTTCGTTTGTGACACTGTTATTTTGATTTACACCAATCTGTCGAGAAGAAGAGGTGAAACGTCTGTAGCACCCAACCAACCCGGCTCTGTCCTACCCCGCCACTTCGTGTTCTTTCCTTAACCGATCGTCACAGTTTATCTCCATCTTGGCCAAACGACATTTTGCAAGGGTAAGATGCGGGGTGGGGCGCGGCGCCAGCTGTAGAATAGCGGTTGCCATGGCAATCTCAAACAGTCTCCCTTCAATTCAGTTCAATTGTTGACACGGCCTAAAAGAATATCTTAGCAAATACAGGCACAATTACCGCGCTCTTCGATTTTTGGTGATGAAATTTCTTAACGATTCATGAATGAACTGATTGATTTTAACGGCACGTCAACTCGTCTAGGATTATTTTATGTATGTATGTCCGGATGAAAACCCGAAAATAAAACAATTAACGAAAAAGTAAATATATAAACACGTACAAAAAATATTTGAAATGAGAAAACGCAAATTTAACCCTAACCCTGCACAAAACCCAAAAAACTGTTGATATTTAATGTGTTTATATATTTCATCATCATCATCATCATCATCATGCCGCGATGTTAGCACGGATATCCATGACAGTCTCTCTCCATCCGTCCCTTTCGTTCATCATTCTCGGGAGGTCCTCTATGCAGCACCCTGTATCCACACAGAGCTGATCAATGTACGTCTTTGCTGGTCGGCCCACACTGGCGTGTCCATGTGCTGGCTTCCACAGGAGGACGTCGCTTATGAGTTTGTCCTTGTTTCTCCAGCAGTGTCCCGCGTGTCTTGTCCGTCTTACTCGGATGGTTTGAGTGGTATGTGACAGGTGCTTTCTCGTGGGGTGCTGTTTCCACATCTTGTTCAGGATCACCCACAGCATTCTTGTGCAGCTCCCATCTAGTTTATTCTCTAGTCGCTTCGTTAGGGTCCAGGTGGTGCAGCCATACAGCAGCACTGATACGACAACGGCCTGGAAGAACTGTCTCTTTAACTTGTCTGTGAGATTGGATTTCCATATGACCGATAATTTATTTATAGCGGCCCATGCCTTTCCTATACGTGCATTAACGTCGTTTTCTGTAGAGGAGATGTTACTGCCTAAGTATATAAATTGTTCTACCGAGTTTAGGAGTTTGCCATCGATGGTAGAGATGTCGCTTTTGTTTTTGAAAGACATGAACTCAGTTTTATCAGAGTTTACGTATAGGCCGACATTTCGTGCTGCCTTTTCTAGGCTGTGTAGCAATGATTCGGCTTGTGCAGGTGTATTTGTGAGTAGTGCTAGGTCATCAGCATAGTCCGCGTCCGTAATAGTATGTGCTGGATATCGGCTGCTTCTTGCTTTTTTTAGTGTGAGGCCTTTTTCTTTTATGGGATCTAGTGATGTTCGGAGTATGTAGTCTATGCATATTATGAATATATATGGCGCTAGTGTATCCCCTTGTAGGACTCCGGCGACAATGTCAAAGAAGTCTGTGTTGCCATCTGGTAATCGTACCATTGCTTTTGTATTTTGGTAGAGCATCATTATGGCGTTAACTGTTTCCTTGGGTAGGCCATATGCTAGCAGTATTTGCTCCATTTTCCTCTGTGTATGGAGTCAAATGCTTTGGAGAAGTCTACAAATAGTAGTGTTGCCTCGAGATTCTTTGCTCGGGCCCCTTCTATGATTCGGCGAATGGTCAGGATCTGTGTGGTTGTAGATCGATTTCTGCGGAATCCGTTTTGGTTTTTCCTAAGGATTTTCTCTATTTCGGGCCGGATGCGATTAAGGAGAAGGGCATTATATGTCTTAGCAGCTATGGCAGTAAGAGTAATACCTTTGTAATTCTTGGCATTTCCTAGGTCGCCTTTTTTGGGGAATGGGAGAATGCAGTCCTTCGTCCATTTTTCTATCGAATTTTGTCTGTATACTGCATTACATAGTCTAAGCACTTCAGGTGGTACTTCGTCGAGGACTGCGGCCTTCTTATTTTTTAGCTTTCTTAGTACTTCATTAAGTTATAGTACTTCATTAGTTATATATTTACTTTGTCGTTAATTGTTTTATTTTCGCGGTTTCATCCGGACATACATACACACCAATATCATAATACATATAAAGTAGGTATTTACCAAAACCATTCATTGTTTGTGTAATTGGTAGGTTGGTTGCTTGGTTGGATTTTACGGCATGTCAATCCTTGTTGGGTTATTTTTCTATAATAATTTCTATATTATGATTATTATAAGGACCATATGACCTCAAGGCACCCCTTCCGCGATCTCGACTCATGGGGACACTTTTCTCATTTATACCGTAAAAATCCGGTTGTTTGTTAGGAGTTAGGGTTAGAGGTTTGGGGTTAGTTTTATAATTAAAAAAAAACTCTAAAAATCATCTGTAAACAATTAACCGGATTTTGACGGTGTAAATGGAAAAAATGTCCCCACGAATCGAAATCGCAAAAGGGGTGCCTAAAGGTCACATGGTCCTATTATAATAATAATAATCTATAATATTTTTCAATAGGCCACTCTGCTAACTTTACTTTTACTTTAGTCTTTAACATGAGTCTCATATTTATTAAAACGTCGAAAAACGTTTTGTTTTATTCATTCTTGATGTGTATTCAATTTTTTTTCTAAGCACATTGTTCAAAAACTCATTTTTTCTATTTAACCCATAGATGGGACCCCAACAGGTACTACCACCCCGAGGCAGTGGGAACCGAGTGTAATGTCAATGAAGAGGTACACCACACTCCCCAGAGCTCCAGAATTTGAACTTCACCATTAGATGCAGTTTAACATCATATCCAGGACATTTATGTAGTTATTTCTTAAGAGATTTTTGCACGCAGTTATTTGATATCAAGTATTCCTATTCATAATATCATGGGATATATCATAATCTTATTATAATGGAGATTGTGGGTTTGTCTGTCTGTAACCGAAACTATATTACTAAACAAGTCACAATTCCTTTTGTTATTTACATCACATTCTCCATGATTTTATTTTTATTTAAACCTCAATTATTAATAAAATTGTTTTACATCATTAAGACTGTTGACCATATCTACATACAAGATATTTTCCACGTACCCCACTTGTACGGGTCAGGCACAAAGGCCCTATTTATGTGGAACCACCCACAAGCCGAGACTCATGGGGTGGCAGGTGAAAAATTGCGTCGATCCCGTCGGCATTCCCCCTCAAGGAACCCATCGAGACACCGTCTTGTTGTATATATAAATTACCTAGATGGTCGTAAAATGGGACTTCAGTTGTACAGTAGAGGAGAATTTTTTTAAGGGTGTTGGGATTAATTTTAAGAGGTGGGTATGAAGGGTTATTGTAAATATTTTCAATGATGATGTTTATAGTTTCTTTGACCGGAACGTTGGTGAAAAGATTTTCAACACTAAGTAAAGCTATGATTTTGTTATCTGGTTTTAAAGTATGTAGGATTTGGAGTAGATCATGGCTAGATTTCAAACTGTAATTAGTGGGTATATATGGGGAAATGAGTTGATTAATAATCTTAGTTAATTCATATATTGGTGTAGTAACTTGTGAAATAATAGGCGGAGAGGGTGTTGAGGTTTGTGTATTTTGATTGTACCGTAAATGTAGCCGGGTTTATAGTCACCGATGATTTTGGGAAGTTTTTGGCTGTCTTGTTGGGCATTATTTGCCGTGATGAGTTTATTTATTTTTGTTTTTAGTTGATTTATGCGATTTTTATAAATTCTTTTAAATTTTGTGTGATTGTCTAATAATGTTTGCAATTTGGAATTGTAATCAGTTTTGTTAATCACAACGAAAATATTAGTTTTATCGGCTTTTTTAATGTAAATATCAGGGTAGTCGCGTAATTGTTTAGCATCTGGCATTCCAAAAAAAACTCTGTCCTCAATTTTACATATGAACTAAACAATAATAATCAACTCCCGTTCCTTGATGTATTGATCGACACTAACAATAACACCTTTACAACATATCCATATAAAAAGCCTATAACTGTTAACTCTACTACTCTTAATTTTAAGAGTGAGTGTCCTGAAAGGTACAAAAAAGCTATAATAAAAAAAAAATCATATATCGCGCAAAACTCATTTCTTCCTCAAAGCCGATATTCTACTCCGAACTTAAAAACATCAAACAGACGCTGGTTAATAACGGATTTCCTAATCACGTCATTGACAAACAAATCAAACAGACCATCCAAAAAATAGACGCTAACCACAAGGAAAAACATACTACAGCAAATACTTCTTCAAATAACATTTATTATCGCAACCAGATGCACAGGAATTATAAACTTGATGAAATAGCACTAAAAAAATTAATCTGGAACAACATTACTGCAACCACGCCCGACAATAAGGTAAAATTGATTATTTATCACACAAAATTTAAAACAACTAACCCGCAACAAGTCCCCAGACAAGTCGGCTTAATGAGACCAATGTAGTATACAGATTTAAATGTCCCTTAGGAGATTGCAGTCTACCAGAAAATGAAAATACATACATCGGTTTTACCTCAACGACTTTATCACGCCGTTTAACCCTTCATATGACAGATAATAGCTCCATTTCACAACATCTAAAATTATATGCATGCCCCCACTCTAATTACCGAAATATCCTAACGGAAAATACGCACATTCTCCACAAAGAAAAAAATAAACAAAAACTCCAAATACTAGCAGCTTTATACATCAAACAATACAAACCATCCTTAAATAAAATTAATTGTCAATGCAGCACTCACATTTGAAAAATGGCTATAACACTTTTCCTACCAATTCACCTCCTTCCAGCCTCCACATCTATTAATATATTTTGAAAAAAAACAAAAACTGGAACACATCACCCCTGATGATGGCACTTCGAAGTGCTGAAAGTACTTGGGATATGAACTTCGGTGGACTAATCCACGAATTCCATCCAAATATTAAAAAGTTGGCCATAAAGCTTGAAAAGATCAGCAATAAAATCGTTAAACAGGAGACCTGCCTTTTGTTTAATTCCACAGGTATATATATATATATATATATATATATATATATATATATAAGTAAAGAAATAACAAAAGACTTAGAGATTTTGCATTATAGCCTATTTCGGGGAGATTAGACAAAGTGTCTAATTCTCCCAGCTCATCAGATGCGAGTGATGAATTCTTTATTACTTTTAAGGCTCAAATGCCTAAAGAATTCAGATTTTTTTTGTTTGTTTATATTGTCCTGTCTGCTCCGCTGTAAGATATTTGACTACTTGTCAGTAATTTGTTAGGAATTTCTGTTAAATCAATCTATTCCAGATTTTAGCTAAATGGGCAACCCCAGTTCATTATTAATACATTGTTATTTTTTTACTTATAAATTTGCTTGTGACTCTAACAATAAGAGCACACATTGAGCTCTCAAATTGCGACAGGTTTTTTTTTTAAAACTCCTATGTCGTAAGGAAGATTTCTTCTCTGGATTATAATATAATATATTATATATATATATATATATGAACACATTATTTATTGAATGTTCCTCATACATCTTGTTTAGCAATAAAGATGGAATTAGCATAATCTAAGCTGTGAGCTCTGGCGGTAGAGTGTCTTCTTAGGAACCACAAGGATCCTGGTTCAATACCAGCCCTCGCCAACTCAGTGTATGAGTAGCACAGGTATCTGTTCGGTAAAGGAGCTGATGGTGGGTGTGGCACACCATCTCAGACAAAAACAATCACCCCTGTCTCGTGCTATTGAACAGTAGATAGTAACTACTAACTTTACTTTTACTTTAGTTTCTAACACATCTCTCATATTTATTAATGAATTTTGTTCTAGAGATTAACATGATATCCTTGGGAAAGCTATGAACTCCCTCATCTTCCTGCTATGGGTTAAGTAGCACCACTACTGTTCTTCTACAAGGATGGCATTGGCATTAAATAACCCATGACGGTTGATATGCCATTAACTCTTAACATCCTGTTCAGAATTTTTTTTTAAGTCCAGAGCCCAATTCCTATAAGGATTTATTTTAAAAAATGGCTAAAAATGGCCTTTTCATTTGAAATTACCTGTTATTTCCCATAAATCAAAGACTTCTAAATATGTTTAATATTACATTTAAACAAAGGCTATCATTTGGGGTAGATTAGGAAAATGAATGTGACTTCCGACCAGATGGAATGAGGTGGTATAGGACGTTAAGAGTTGAACAAAGAAACCATACCAATAACTAGGTACACAGAATCAAAATGTATGGATTACAACAAACTAATACTTGTAGAACAACATTTCCACTCAAATGATCAGGATTTTAACATCATTATAGAAAGAATTGAAAAAGATACAAATGTAACACAAAAAAAAAAGAATTTAACTCTTAACTTCCCAGAAGCAATTCTAGGTCCAAACCCCTCTATTCCCATAAGGATTTGGTAAAAATGGGTCTGTACATTCAAAAGCTCATAGTGTCGTTATTTGTGAACAGATTGTTGTGAAAATAGGCAGACTTGCAGAAAACAATTTCTTCCTCGATGTTATAAAGTTTTTTGCACTGAAAATGATTTTGCACACGCGTAGTTATGGAACAATTACATAATGATAGGTAAAAAACAGGTATACTCAATAAAAATGCTGAAAAAACATTTTAAAACACTTTAATAGGAATACTTTACATGCAGTTAGTTACAGAAATGACCGTACAAACATCACTGAGCTCAGTGCATCTCCATTGTGAAGCAATCAACAGGTAAAAAGACAGGTGTCTGAGGTATTTTTTCATATTAAAAAGAGAAAATTTTCACTATATATCCAATGATTCTGCACTAAATGAGGTTCAGTAATATTACAGTTCATATTTTCTACATCTACATATTAGAATAGAAAAAAAAGCTATTACATTCTACTCAGGTGAGTTCTCAAATAATGGTCCTATTTTTTTATGGTATTACCAGTCATCAAAATATTCACTTGGTGTCGGTTTTCACACCAAGTTGATTTAATTTTTTTTAGACCGAAAGAAAAATCAGAAAAAAAAAAAAATCGAAGAAAAAAAAAAAATCTAAATTTCAGAAATTCATACATAGTAATAGTGAATAAAATTTACCTTAGGGTTGCCTCAACACGCTCTTTTCATCTCTCTNATAATTAACACCGCTTAACACCTGTACCAGCAGTGGTTAGCAGAATGAGAACAGGATAACCCCGTGGACTGAATAAAGGGTTGGTTCAAAGTTCCGTGATACCTCCGATTACAACAAGAAAATTTGGTACAATGTGGGGGAAATTTAGTAGGAGAAGAGTTAAAACATGCTGACTGTATCCCCTGTCGAGAGGTAATTCCGTCCCCACCCCCAAAAAAAAGTGTCCTAGGAATAACACTAAACTGCAACTGATAGTAAGGGTTCAGTTCTAGAGATTTGGGGAAATCTTTGGATTAGCCTCGTAGTAGTAATAATATGAACAAAGGAAGACACAAAAATACATGGTCCATCTATGGGTTAAATAGAAAAATGTATTTATAAACAAAATTGTATTATCCATTAAGAATTGCTTTATTTCAAAACTTTATCGGTATTAAATGACCCAACTGAGGTTGATATGCCGTAAACAAAACAAACCAAAAAAAAAAAAAAATACATGATAAATAGGTGTAGTTTTGAAATTTAATTGTCTCCATCTTTTATTTCATTTCATTTTTTTTTTTTTTTTTTTATTGTCATTAATGTTTATTTTATTTATTGTCTATTTTTTTTTTTTTTTTTTTTTTTTTTTCAAATAATGTCTCTCTTTGCTCCTTTTAACCAAATCAAATCGACATAATTACCAGAGTAAATATTATACAAAATGAAGAATTTGTCCCATTAGATAAGTGTTACGTTACAGGAAGACAAATATGAAGTGTCCTCCACTAGGAATGGACTGCCAAGGAGAGTTTGCCCTGTCTCTATATTTAGCGGGTAGGGGTTGGGTAGAATAGGGTCTTTAAGATAAGATGCTTGTTATTAGAAGGGATGAATGTTGTCTTCATCAGCCATCATCTTTTTAATCACATTTAGGGAATTTGTAGCATTTGAAAAATGGTTGAACGAATATTACATTTTTTTTTGTTTTAGTATTATTTGGATTATTCGGACTATTGTCCTCATCTTCATTGTTATCTGTACAACATTTCAGACAATGTACCTTCCAGCCTTCTTCAGGTATTTCTTGTCGGACTCCGGAACCTTCTTTTCGAACTTGGGAATCTTCTTTTCGGTTTCAGAAACTTTCTTGTCGTAATCGGAAGCCATCACGGAACTTTGAACCTAACTCTTTATTCAGTCCACGCGGGTATCCCATTCTCACTCCGCCAACCATAGCTGGGGTACAGGTGTTAAGCTGTGTTAATTATTATTCTATATATACTGCTGCTCCTGACCAGGATTGAACCTGCAGTCTAGAGATAACTGTCACTTAGAACTGTCTTAACCTAACTCCTTTATCCACTAGGCTATGTGTCCAAAAAGAAGGTTCCCGCGTCTGAGAAAGTTCTTAAGTCTAACAAGAAATACCTGAAGAAGGCCGGAGGGCACATCAGCTGAAACATTGTACAGATAACAATGAAGATGAGGACAATAGTCCGAATAATCCAAATCTTATTATAAGGGAGATTGTGGGTTTGTCTGTCTGTAACCGAAACTATATTACTATACAAATCACAATTCCCTTTGTTATTTACATCACATTCTCCAGGATTTTATTTTTAATTTAAAACCCAATTATTAATAAAATTGTTTTACATTATTAATACTGTTGACCATATCTACATACTAATAACATGCAATTGTATTTATATATACAACAAAATAGCAGTTTACAGTGGGAATGGTAAGGCTAATTTGCATTTTGATATTAAAAATTTGATTTTAATAAATATATGCTTAGTATTATTGATTTCTAATTGTTTGGTTTTATCTTATTGAATATGAGCAAAAATCTCAGGAATAAATCTTAAAAGAAATCCATTAACAAGAAGAAATAACTGTAATATTATTCTTTACTTTCTATCTTAACTAAATAGTTAAATTAGGAAAATTTAACAAAGACAGACGGGAGTAATGTAAAATGATGGAAGAGTTAGTTTCAAAGTTGTTCTATTTTTCAATCATACCCCCTCTGTTCAAAATCTTTTTATCTGCATTCTTATTCAGTTTAATCAGCCTTTCTAATTTAATATATTTTATTATATTAAAACTTAAATACTAGCACCCGGAGGGTGCATATATTTGCTAGTAATACTAATTATCAAGCCTCATCTCAAAAATTCAGAAACTGTTGTGTTTGTTGTTCATGCAGCTGCATCTTCCCACACTTTGCTCAATTTTGACTTGACAGTCACATTTCTGATAGAGCTCCCAAGTGATTCTATCACCAAGTGTGAAGTTTGCAGTTATTCGGTTTTTGAACACAAAAAGCATTAAACTAATTGAAATTCATCACCAATTGACAGAAGTGTATGGTGAGTCGTACATGGATGTCAAAAACGTCTGCAAGTGGTGTAACTGTGCAAACTTCATACTTGGTGATAGTGTCAATCAGGAGCTCCATCAGAAACGACTGCCAAGCCATGACTGAGTGTGCACAGGCGCTTGCATCACAAACATAACAGAGTTGCCAATAGTTGCACAAACAGTTTCCCTGTGTCCCAAGCAGTTTGGAGACTTTACTTTTGCAATTATCCTTGTAGATATACTAAAACCAGTGCCAACCTACATACTTGCGGGGGGGGGGGCTGTTTATATACCCCACCTATGAACATTAATGGCTATGTCCCAATCCTCATATACCCTACCTATGAACATTAATGGTATGTCCCAATCCTCATAAATACCCTACCTATGAACATTAATGGGTATGTCCCAATCCTCATAAATACGGGAATATTATACTGACTGAGTAGTCTGATACCACAAGCAGTGGTTTACCCTTCTTCATGCCACCTTTTGTGTGGTAATTCATTATGTTAATTTGCAACTTGATTTGGTTTATTTGTTTAATGGCATATCAACTCGTTATGGGTTATTTAATGCTGAAATTTGATTCATTTGTAAATGTTTGATTGTAATTATAACAATTTATATTTGGTTTGGTTTATTTGTATAATGGCATATCAATTCGTTGTGGGTTATTTAATACCGAAATTTGATTCATTTGTAAATGTTTGATTGTAATCATAACAATTTATATTTGGTTTGGTTTATTTGTATAATGGCATATCAATTCATTATGGGTTATTTAATACCGAAATTTGATTCATTTGTAAATGTTTGATTTTTTTTTTAAAGTCGTTGGGGCGGCCTAATTTCAGTATGAGCCATACAGCGAAGGAGTAAATCCCCTTTTCACTAGCGCTAGACCACTGAGATTATTTTAGCATCTGAGGTGGAGCACCACACCTACCATCAGCTCCACACTTTACCACACAGATCCCTGTGCTATTCATACGCTGAGTTGGCGAGGGCCGGTATCAAACCAGGAACCTTGTGATTCCTAGCCGGACGCTCTACCGACTGAGCTAAACCGGCCCTTACGTTTGATTGTAATCATAACTATTTTCAATGTTTCATTACTTTTTTTTTTTAATTTTTATTGGTCCATAATCATTTGTTTGCACACAGTTCAAGTATTTATAACTCATACAAATAATTTACACACAGTTGGACAGTATTCTTGTATTCTAATCTAATATTAATAATTCTTATTCCTCCTATCTACGTCAAACCCTAGCACCTATATGATTTTCCCAACCCTATTGCCCTTATGGCAAGCCCCAACCCCTTTTTATCATATGGGTGCTAGAAGGCGGTGGCTGCGGGTCTACATGTCCTGGGAATGATGTTAAACTATCTGATGGTGAGGTTCCAGTTTTGGAGGTTTGGGGAATGTGGAGCACCCCTTCATCACCATTGCTCCCTGGACCACTCTGACCCGGAGTGGTAGTACCTGTTAGGGTCCCATCTATGGGTTAAATAGAAAAATGTATTTATAAAAAAATTGTATTATCCATTAGGAATTGATTTATTTCAAAACTTTATCGGCATTAAATGACCCACTGAGGTTGATATGCCGTAAAACAAACTAAACCAAACCTATCCTCTTATCTAATCTTATTATAATGGAGATTCGGTATCTGTCTGTAACTGAAACTAAATCACTGTTCACATCACAATACCCTCAGGAATTGCCTAAGTTCATCAATGAGCATTTAATTCATAGTCAAAATCATTAATTAATATTAATACATAGAATAAATCTTATTTATTAACGATGTCTCTATGAAAATCCGAGTTAGATTTGCCTCAAAACAGCCCATGTGCTTTTAAAATCATGCCATGTGTCATATATCATTAAGAAATTTTTTATTTATTATTTATACTAGCAAATATATGCACCCTCCGGGTGCAAGTATTTAAGTTTTAATATAATAAAATATCATGTTAAATTAGAAAAGCCAAAGAAACTGAATAAGAATTCAGATAAAAATATTTGAACAGAGGGGTATGATTTAAAAATAGAACAACTTTGAAACTAACTCTTCCATCATTTTCCCTTACTCCCATCTTTCATTGGTAAATTTTCCTAAATTAACTATTTAGTTAAAATAAGAAGTAAAGAATGAAATTACAGTTATTTCTTCTTTTTAATGAATTTCTTTTAAGATTTATCCCCGAGATTTTTGCTCATATTCATTGATATAAAACCAAACAATTAGAAATCAATAATACTAAGCATATATTTATTAAAATCAAATTTTTAAGATCAATATGCAAATTAGCCTTCCCATTCACACTGTAAACCGCTATTTTGTTGTATATATAAATACAATTGCATGTTATGAGTATGTAGATATGGTCAACAGTCTTAATGACGTCAAAGAATTTTGTTAATAATTGAAGTTTAAATAAAAATAAAATCATGGAGAATGTGATGTAAATAACTAAGGAAATTGTGACTTGAATAGTAATGTAGTTTCGGTTACAGACAGAAAAACACACAATCTCCATTATAATAAGATTTGTAAAAGTTCTATTATCAATCCTTAAACTTAATAACAACCTCTCATTCCTAGAAACAAAAAAAAAATTGCTGTATGTGGAAGTGTCTAGTTCTGCCTACATTCAAGTTTCAGTTTTTATATATATATTGGATATATTAACCATTAGCAATTCAATGTATCCTATATATATATATATATATATATATATATATATAAGCAAAATGCTTGAATGTCCGTAGAACTATTTATTCATATATATATTCTATAGGGTGGCTTTTAAGCTGGTAATAAATAAATGAATTTTAAAAAATTCTAAATTAAAAATAAATTTTCAATAAACTTGTTTTTTAATATGAATACTTAGAGAGGAAGAACACAAGATGTGATTATTTTTTTTCGGGGAAAGAAAATAAATCACATGAAAACTTAAAAACTTAAAATTAAGATTTTTTTTTTTTTTTTTTTTTTGTAGGAGTTTGGGGTTGATATGTGGGTTGTGTGTGTGGGGAGGGTGGGGGGTGGGATGATCAGAATAGAAAAAGACAATAATGCAAATATGTTAGGGGTGAGGAGAGGGCAGAAAAATGAAGAAACCATTTTTGCTGTAAATGATTCTGGTATAGCATCTTAATACCCTCTGGTCTCTCTTGCAATAAATCTTCAGAAAATGAGGGCAGGGGATTCAAGAGGGGGGGGGGGGCCCAACAGCATCAGCCATGAGAAGATCAAATCAAGTTGAAACTGGCCACAATGAAATATGAGGTAATCAGAGACAAAATGGGAGAGAGAGAGAAGAGAGAAATTAGAAGTGAGGAAAGAAAGAAAAAAGAGAGATTGGAAAAAACATTCACAAATCTTAAATAAAGCGGTTTTATATTGTCTATAATTTTGTGAAGAGTTATTATCATTCCAAAAGTTGTTCTATTGAATTCATTCTTTAGATTGGTTTTATTTAGTCAACCCATTCTCCAACCATCTTCAGGTGTACAATTGGATGAAAGACACCTCGAATAATATTGAGAAGAGTCATTATCATTCCAAAAGTTGTTAGGAGTATAGATCTCATTATTTATGTGGCTCATGTTGTTACTACTACATTTTAGTCAACCCATTCTCCAACCATCTTCAGGTGTACAATTTTCGAATAATATTGAGAAGAGTCATTATCATTCCAAAAGTTGTTAGGAGTATAGATCTCATTATTTATGTGGCTCATGTTGTTACTACTACATTTTAGTCAACCCATTCTCCAACCATCTTCAGGTGTACAATTGGATGAAAGACACCTCGTGAGAAGAGTCATTATCATTCCAGATCTCATTATTTATGTGGCTCATGTTGTTACTACTACATTTAGTCAACCCATTCTCCAACCATCTTCATACAATTGGATGAAAGACACCTCGAATAATATGAGAAGAGTCATTATCATTCCAAAAGTTGTTAGGAGTATAGATCTCATTATTTATGTGGCTCATGTTGTTACTACTACATTTTAGTCAACCCATTCTCCAACCATCTTCAGGTGTACAATTGGATGAAAGACACCTCGAATAATATTGAGAAGAGTCATTATCATTCCAAAAGTTGTTAGGAGTATAGACTCATTATTTATCATGTTGTTACTACTACATTTTAGTTCTCCAACCATCTTCAGGTGTACAATTGGATGAAAGACACCTCGAATAATATTGAGAAGAGTCATTATCATTCCAAAAGTTGTTAAGTATTGAACTCATTCTTTTGTTGTTATACTACATTTTAGTCAGTCTATTCTCCAACCATCTTCAGGTGTACAATTGGATGAAAGAGACCTCATTGAGAAGAGTCATTATCATTCCAAAAGTTGTTAGGAGTATGATCTCATTATTTATGTGCTCATGTTGTTACTACTACATTTTAGTCAACCCATTCTCCAACCATCTTCAGGTGTACAATTGGATGAAAGTCTATAATATTGAGAAGAGTCATTATCATTCCAAAAGTTGTTAGGAGTATAGATCTCATTATTTGGGTGGCTCATGTTGTTACTACTACATTTTAGTCAACCCATTCTCCAACCATCTTCAGGTGTACAATTGGATGAAAGTCACCTCTTATAATATGAGAAGAGTCATTATCATTCCAAAAGTTGTTCAGACTATTGAACTCATTTCTTGTAATGCTTTTGTTGTTACAACTATATTTCAATCAGTCTATTCTCCAACCATCTTCTAAGCATATGTTGACAGGGATGGTGAACATGTGGAGACTGTTTGAAAATATATTAAATGTATTCCTATAAGGGTGTTAACATTTTTAAATCGATTTAAAAAAAGATGTTAATATTTCTATGAGTACCTGTATATTAGAAAAGTATAGGTATACCCAATTTGTCGAAAAATCCGTGTTTTTACAAAACAAAACACATGGCTTCCTCAAAGTGAAAGAAACAATGGGGGGGGGGTACTCTCATTTATGTAGCTAATGTTCAGATTACCAAATATTGTGCTAACAAACGTCCGTTTCAACTCTATGGAGTTTATAAAATGTAATTCAACTGAAATCAATTTTAAAATTAAAATGGAAACAATTGTAAAAGACATTTTATAAACACTAATCATCATCAGAGCACATTTTTGTTAAATGAAAAAAAAAAAAGGAAAATTTAATTATTTTCAAACTTTGTTGAGTTTTTCTCATAGATTTTTGAGACTTTTAGGTTTAAAAATAAAATTTACATTATTTGTAAACCAAAACACGTTTCTTATACAAATTTTTATTCCAGCCCAGAATGTGATCATTATTTGAACCTCTCATGTCAAACGTTAAATTTTCCTTTTTTTTCATTCAACAAAAAACATGTGCTCTGATGAAGACTAGTGTTTATAAAATGTCTTTCACAATTGTTTTCATTTTAATTTTAAATGGATTTCAATTGAATTACATTTTATAAACCCCATAGAGTTGAAACAGGCGCTTGTTATCACAATATTTACTATTGTTTTTCTATAGTTATACCTCATACTAATGTGTATTGCATCATGGGAAGGGTAGTTAAGTTTGTGGGAAGTGTGGTTTAGTTTGTGTAAGCATTCTGGGAAGGGTGTTCTAGTTTATATTGTATAAATTTTGTGATATGTTACTTTATTTCTTCTATTACGTTTCTTGTTGAACTCAGGAGCCTTGGATACCAGATGCAACGGATTTAGTTAATAGAGTTCTAAGTGACAATCATCTAGAGGTTGCAGGTTCAATCCTGACTATGGGCAAAAATAACATAGAATACTTAACATAGCTTAACACTTGTACTCAGTCATGGTTAATAGGAGGAAAACAATCTACCCCAATGGATTAAATAAAGAGAAACAGTTCAAAGTTCCATGAAGGCTCCCAAGCTAAACAAGATACACCTGAAGAAGGCCAGAGGGCACGTTGGCCGAAACGTTGTATACATAACAATAGAAATGAAGACAACAGTCTGAAAAATCTAAGTAATACAAATTATCAAGCCTCATCCCAAAATTCAGATTTTTGGTTGGTTGGTTGGATTTTACGGCATGTCAACCCTTGTTGGGTCATTTTATGCTGAAGACATTTTGGTTGATTCATTCTTGAATCATACTCAGTTATTTTGTAAAAACAATTTTTTTTCTTTTTAAACACATTTTTTAGAACTCATTTTGTTCTATTTAATACATAGATGGGACCCTAACAGGTACTACCACTCCAGGTCAGAGTGAACCAGGGAGCAATGGTGATGAAGAGGTGCTTTACATTCCCCAGACCTGGAACCTCACCATCAGTTAGACCCAGAACATGAAGACCCTCAGCAACTGCCTTCTAGCACCCATGTGATAAAAAGGGTTGGGAGTTGCCATAAGGGCAATAGTGTTGAGACAATCATATAGATGCTAGGGCTTGACATGACCAGCAGATTGATCCAACCGCACATCTAGCCCAAGTAAGAGCCAAAATGGAATATTGCATGTCATTAAGGTTCCATCCTTAATCATCACAGGCCACCACCCATGGCTAACAAGTAGTCCCATTGGGGAGACTTACCCCTCTGCAGAGGTGCAGTTGGTGTATTTTAACGCCCCAGCCGACCGGGCGGCCAAAATTCAGACAAATAAGATTTAACATCATCACCTGTGAAAATCTTGCCAAAAAATTACCTGGCTGATTGCAAAAAACATTCTAAATAGATTTATCAGCCAATGTGCAAAATATGGCGTCAGGAATGTCTGCATCATCACCTAACAGTAAATAAATAGTGTTCCAAGGGAGATAATCCAATGTAGCGCGAATGATTCAAATGTAAGGGAGGTAACTTTAGGTTACATTACATAACTTCAGTACAGTGATTCTCAACCTTTTTTAATTTGATGGACCCATTTTCCTTTTTTTTTTTTTTTTTTTTTGTGGCCATTCCATAGAAGGAAAAAACTTCTTATATTTTTTACAAATAAATAAAGTAAAGGAATTGTATCAAAAATTAAAGAAATACTAAATGATTATACTTTTGAAGGAAAACTAATTTATTCCAAATAAACATTTTTCACCTCCATTTATTCTACACCCTTGTGCAAATTAAGTGCACCAACCACTTTAGTTTCCTTTCTTCCATCATATAGTCAGTTTTAGACCCACTGAAGTGACAGGTTGCAATTGATTTCTATTCTTTCCTCAGATTGGGTCATTTGCAGTGGTGTTGCAATAATATGAATCTATTTTCAGAATATATGATGAAATTTATTTGACCTTGAAAAATATTGCATCAGATTTTCATCGTGCCTAGATTGTAGATTAGTTGTCCAATGGCCATTGTCTGCGATATCACAAGAAAATTTAATTCCATGGACGCATCAGATTTTTATTGTGCCTAGATTGTAGATTAGTTGTCCAATGGCCATTGTCTGCGATATCACAACAAAATTTAACACCATGGAAGCATGCAAAAATTGTAACTCTGCACTCACACACTGGCAAGCTTTACAGGGAGATAGCAGATATTATAACAAAATTATTTGTTTTGTTTAAATTAATTTGCACTAGAGTGTAGGTAACTTTAAATTTACAACACTGTCAAATGTAAAGTTTTTTTTTCTTCTACTTGATTGCCATAAAAAATTAATAGCTACATGAATATTTTTACATTTTAAATAGATTACAGTAGAAATTTAATTCTCAGTAATAATAACTGTTCTGAAGTAGAAATGCTCTGTGAAACTCTAAAATATCACCATGGACTTCCCAATTTGTTTGTGTGTGTGTGTGTGAAACCCCAGTAATTTTACATGGACTTCTGGGTTCCATGAGGATTTTTCACTTTTTTAAAATGTCAAATTGTCAATCTATGCGAAAGTTGTATTAGTATACTGAATACTGATACCAAAAATTAGATCTTTTACTTGCACCATTGTTAGAGGAAATAGCATCAAAGATCGTCTACTAAAATGCACTAAAACTCCTTGTTTTCCCAAAATTCAGCCTTTAGAAAACGAGGATTTTTAGTGCATTTTAGTAGACGAACTTTGATGCTATTTCCTCTAACAATGGTGCAAGTAAAAGATCTAATTTTTGGTATCAGTATTCAGTATACTAACACACAACTTTTGCATAGATGGACAAATTGATATTTTTAAAAAGTGAAAAATCGACCTACCCTAATGAGGATCCCAGATGAGAACCACTGGTTTAGTATATTCCCTGACAAAACAATCAAGGAATTATTCTTTGATTAATTTTAACAGTATTTTTGTAACACAACTTGTATTAGTAAAACATAAATTATTTGGTATTTCTAAAATGCAAAAAAATACTGTGTCCTTGCTGACAAGATTAATTGGTTTGGTTTAGTTTGTTTTATGGCATATCAACCTCAGTGGGTCATTTAATGCTGGAAAAGTTTTGAAATTAGTTCATTCTTAATGGATACTCAATTTTTTTTATAAACACATTTTTCTATTTAACTCTTAACATCTTATTCCGCCTGTCCGGAATTCACATTCGTTTTCCTAATCCACCCCAAATGATAGCCTTTGTTTAAATGTAATGTTAAACACATTTAAAAGTCTTAAGTTAAAGGGAAATAACAGGTAACTTGAAATGAAAAGGTCACTTTTAGCCATTCTTTGATAATTCCTTATAGGAATGGGGCTCTGGACTTAGAGTTAACCCATATATGGGACCCTAACAGGTACTACCACTCCGGGTCACAGTGGACCTGAGAGCAATGGTGATGAAGGGGTTGTCCAAATTCCCCAAACCTCCAGAACTGGAACCTCACCATCAGATAGAGTTTAATGTCATTCCCAGGACATGAAGATCCTCAGCCACTGCCTTCTAGTACCTATATGATAAATAGGGTTGGGGCAATCATATAGGTGTTAGGGCTTGACATGACCACCCATCTAGCCTAAGTAAGGGTCTAAGTGGAGTGTTGCATGTCATGGACTGCTCATCCACCAGGGTACTATCCTTAACTCTTAATGTCCTATACCGCCTCATTCCACATGCCCAGAAATCACATTTGTTTTCCTAATCTACCCCAAACAATAACGTTTGTTTAAATGTAATATTAAACATATTTAGAAGTCTTTGATTTAAGGAAAATAACAGGTAACTTTAAAAGACAAGGGCATTTTTAGCCATTTATTGATAAATCATAGAATCCTTATCTGGACTTAGAAAATCCTCAACAGGATGTTAAGAGTTAAGCATCACAGGTTACCACTCACAGCCAACAGGTGGCCCCATTGGAGGAGTGTTACCCCTCTGCAGAGGTGCAGTTGGTGTGTTCTAAAGAACCAGCCAACAGGGCTGAACAAGATTAATTGGAAAGAAGATTACAGAATTAGTTTTAAATAAATTCAACAGATTAAAAGTAAAATTTAGTCACAAAAATAAAAAAATCAATTTGAATTTTTTTTTTTTTTAATGTAACAAAATAGTTAACTTGATTAAAACCAATAAAACAAATAATTTAATGAAAACAAAAGAAAAGAAAATAAGTAAATTAATGAACAAGTAACACTGATATTTAGATCTTTTCTTACCACATTTAGAAATGATTGAATATTTAGCAAGTGATTGGAAACCTAAGCAAAAATTGGTAAAGGATAAACTTAAGAAAACTGACAAAAATCAGAATTATTCATCACATAGATACAAACACAGATATATACATACAAAATTGATAAACATAACATGACAAAAATCAAAACATTATATAACAGTTCATTAACTGCGAAACTGTTTTCAACAGCCATAATTGCAATATTGATTTCCGCAGTTAACTGTAATTAATCAATATTTTGATTAATTCAGTGGAATTAATCCTGAAGATCCTTGTGGTGAAACTCGAGTAGGTTATTTCTATACACACTGTAATATTAAATTCGCTCTACTAACATTAATAGCAAATTTAGTATTTGTTATTACACTGACTTATCCAATTAATACTTGTATAAACCAAATATTGAGATTAACTAAATATTTTTTACAGGTAAGTCATTCTCTTTATTTTATATATATATATATTAATATATATATATATATATAATATATAATGTGAATGAAAAAATGAGAAAAGTATTTGCATGGAAAGGTGCTCAATGCTAATAAAGCAGAGCAGTTTTATAATTAATGTTGATATTATGATTTCACACTCATAACTTTAAGTTTCTTGGTAGTCCAATCATCAGATGAGAAGTGGTTGAGATGTCAAAAACCAGTCGTGAAAAAAAATCAAATTTCAGCGTTTATATGCAGCGTTTTTCACGCGATGGAAAATGCAAGCTAAAAATTGTTTTTTTAAACTGTGGCTTGTTTAACATTTATGTGACGTGGATTGTATTCACGTGATGTAATGTCATGACGTTAAATTTGTATTTAAAAAACATTATAATCAAACAAACTTGCATTGGTGTTAATGCACGCGGTGTTCAGATGAATTTTTTTTTTTTTTTTTTTTTTTTTTTTTTTAAATAAATAAATAAATAAATTTTAAAAAATAAAAAAAAATAAAAAAAAAAATAAAAATAAAAAAAAATAAAAATTCATCTGAACACCGCGTGCATTAACACCAATGCGGGACATTTTTACCATTTCACGACTGGTTTTTGACATCTCAACCACTTTCATCTTGGACTACCAAGAAACTTAAAGTTATGAGTGTGAAATCATAATATCAACATTAATTATATATATATATATATATATATATATACCAATAAAAAAAATTGTAAAATAAACTCAATATAAGAAAATTAACAAATATTAAAATCATTCAAATGTCATATCGTCTGCTCGCAGACTGGATCTCTCTAGTGAGCATAAAATATATAAACAAACGTATGTATTTAAATTTATTAGTTTAAACACCACCTCCTTTACGGCAGCTGTCAAATGGCCAAGGGGTTAAGAAACCAGGCAGACAAAAAGTCAGTTGGATTTCACCCCTGGTCAGAGGTAGTTGTTGTGTCTAGTCACACTGAAGAGGCGTGAAATGCCTGTGGATGACTTATCATATATGTACCCCAATAAAAAAAATTGGTAAAAGATGAAAATGATATATTCTTTGAGAACTATTTTTAAAAAGATTTGAGAGATTTAACAACTTAACAATAAAATCTCTTAACAGTTTAATCCAATAAACAAATAAACAAAAAGAAAAAAGATGGATGCCTACCTCTTCTTCTGTTTCTGGAGTGACCACAGAGAAAACAAAATTCCGTCCATTCTTCTTACTCGTGACAGTCTGATTGCTAACTGGTTTGGTCATTTCCGCAATTTTAGCCAAACTGTCGCCGCTGCGACTCAAAAAAGAACCTTTCTGAAAAAAGTTATGACATTAAGGGATAAATCAACATTTGTATTCAATGATTGTTGGAATATCATGGGATAAGATGTACAAGAAATCACCACTTTTATTTATAAACTTTCCTCTATGTGAGTTAGAGAGAGATGGGAGAGTGATTGTGATTGAGACATTTTAACTACTCACTTATTTTGTATGTTAAGATTCAGCGATGAGCTCGTAGCTAATAAAATTCCATGATCCATTTCAATTTGAATCAGGTCAAACATTCCATTTCTTAGAAATCTTACAAAATGATTTTAATGTTTTTGGTTTTTTTTTTTTTAACTCTCCGGATGTATTTTAAAAATTTTTTTACAAATTTTTCACTTTGCAAACTGTTTTCCCTAATCCCAATTATCTACTGAGAGCTCAATGGGTGACCCAACAGTTCACATTTTGTCTAGTAATCTTATAATTCTAATTATAAATTGTTGAATAAAAACAGCCATCAAGACAAAAAGCTGGGAATTTTCTTTAAAAATGCTTACCTTGACCATTTTTAATTTACTTTGTTTTGGGGATTCCGTAGCAGTTACAGGTAATTTCTTGGAACCATTCTGGCTAACTGCACCTGCAATAAAAAGGTAAATTGAAGAAATCAAATCTAAAGATGATATAAGAAATCAAATCTGACAGATCAAAGACAATCCAATAGGACAAGTCCAATGGACCAAAGACCAAAGAATACAGGAGATCAGATCCGACTGCCCAAATACGATCCGGTAGGACAAATTCAATTATCCAAAAGGGGATCCAATTCAAAAAGCCAAATGTATATCCAAGGGATTGGATCCAATCAACTAAAGATCCAAGAAGTAAAATCCAAAAAGGCAATTGCAATGGTAAAAATCCAATAATCCAAGTGGTAAGATCCAAGCGGTAAAAATCCAAGCGGTAAAATCAAGCGGTAAAAATCCAACGGACAAATCGGGTTGAATCCACTGGTGCACAAAGCAGATAAAATAGATAAAGAAAACTTAACAGACCAAATACACCCAACTTTACTTTTTCAACTAGTTAAGACCTTTTTTTTCTGGGGACAACAAAAAAAATGGAGGGCGGGGGGCTAAAAAAATTCTAAGTGACATCAAAAGGTCATCATCTTGAAAAAGGGGGGGGTGATAATGCCTATCTGATAATGCTGATCTAAAAATAGCCCAGTATTAAATATTTCATCTTAGGCCTTCAGAAAATAATTTTACCTTTTTTCTTTAAGAAAACTCTTCCATACTTGAGAAATGGACTCTCCTCTTCGTTTTTCTTTTCTTGCGCCTGGAAAAAAAAATTTAAGTATAAAGGTCAAACATCATTGGTAGTATTTTAGAAGAATATTTTAAAATAAAAATATTAATGGTATCCAGTTTGTGGTGATCATTTAAAAAAGGGCTAAAATAAAAAAAAAATTTAAATTTTATTTTTAAAAATTAAAACTAAAAAAAAAATAAAATTAAGATAAAAAAATAAATTAAAAAAATAAAAAAAAAAATAAAAATCATAGAAGGCTGTAGAATAGATCAGCCAAAATATGAGAATAACAAAAGAAACAGAAGGAACTGAATCATCTGAGTCTTAATTCAGTAAATCAATTAATAAATTTTGTTATGTAAAAAAAGTTTTCATTTGAAAGTTGAAATTGAAAATTCTAATCTAAAAAATTAGGTAAAAAAAAAAAAAAAATTGTTCATATTTACTTCTTGCTCCTGTATCCATTTTTCTCTCTCAAATCTTTCAATTCTCCATTTTAATTCATCATTTTCCTCTTCTTCCTTTTCCTCAGTTTCTGACTCGGTATTAAACATATCCTGCTGTGAATTATCATCTGAAAGAAATTAAAATTTTTAAAAATTGTATTTTTTGAAAAGGATTAAATCTAAATTTTTTGAATTTTGAAAAAATTTTAAATATTTTTTTTTTTAATTTGAAAAAAAAAAAAAAAAAAAAAATTTTAAATAAAATTTTTTTTTTTTAAATTGTAAAAAATAAATAAATAAAATATTTACCACGTGAACTAAAATTTTAAAAGTTAAAATAATTTTTAAAATCAAAAAATTAAAATTTACAATTTTTTAATAATTTTTCAAATTTTAAATAGAAAAAAAATCTTTTAATTTTTGAATTTATAAAAATTTTTCAAATTTATTTAGAATTTTATTTTTATTTTTTTTACTTAAATTTATAATTTAAAATTCTAATTTTAAGTATCTTAATATTTTTTTTTTTTTTTTTTTTTTTTTTTTTAACTAATTTCCATATGAATTTTTTTTTTTTTTTTTTTTTTTTTTACATCAATCACCGCAAAGTTCATTTGCAGCAATTTGGAAAACCACAATTACCAAATTAACTAAGCTTAGTTACAGTACAATGACAAAAGCATCGGTGCATCCAGTAAGATTTACTAAAAAGTAAAGATATTCCAAGAAATTTCTAACTCACCTAAATTCTTCCATCTGAACCTCCTTGTTCTGCCATGACCTTCGGAAAAAAGGTCACCATCAGGAAGATACATTTCCTGTAAACGCATCACTTCTCGTTTGTCATCATCAATCATATTTTTCCTGGAGAGAAAAAGAAGAAAAAATTGAAACAGGAAGTAACATTTGACCTTTTTTTATCTGAACTTCTTAGATCATGTGTATCATTGTTCTATGAATTACTATATTGTTACATAATGAATTGGTGTTAAGGACCGTCCTAATAAAATATCTAGAGTTACTTCCCTTGATAACCTTTTTGTTATCTAAACTTCTAGATCAAGTGTATCATTGTTTTATGAATTACTAGTATTGTTACATAATTAATGGGTGTTAAAGACAGTCCTAACAACATATCTAGAGTTACTTCCCTTGATGAATAGGGAACAGTTGCCTCCTGTGACAAGTGGATTGTGGGAGGTAAGACCGGAAGTGGAACTTCAGCCATGAAACACATGAATTGGTACACAAGATAGCTGGTCACACACAGTTGAGCTCTTAAGTCACTGTTCTGAAGGTAGAAGCATTACTCTACTGCACGTTTAATTAAATGTTAATTTCCAACAACCAGGTTTTGTATTTTCATTATCTAGACTAGTACAAAATAAAAAACACCCTACGGTGTAAAAATAGATTTTTTAAACATATTGCCTGAGGGGTGGGAGTAAAAAATTCAATGTCAGCGAGTTTGTGCCCTAACTGAAAAATCATCTAATTCATTAAAGGATTAAAAAATAAAACAATTTGAAATGTAAGCTTTAAATATGTATTAAAATAAAACTATATATAATACCATGATGTAAGCAGTGACGTAATTTTTGTTACAGACAAAAATGGAAGCAAATCTCCATTATCAATAGATGAGTATTCTCATCCTAGAAAGCCACAGTATAATTCCAAATATTTCAAGAACCATAGAAAAATATATATAAAATCCAACATCTAAAATCTATTAAAAGTAGATAAATATATGAATAAATATGAATAATAATTAGACTCTTACAAGTGCACTCGACCGACTTGGTTCCTGAGTTGATCGTCGGTTAATTTAACATCCTGATCTCCTTCTTCTTCTTCCATTACATCAAACTCATCATTTAAATCATCATTCTCATCACTGTCAAATTCACTTCCTGAAAGACAAAAAAAATAAACAATCTTTTTTTAAAAAGATCAGAAAATATCCCTGGTTTTTTCTCTTATGGATATCAAGGTGTATCTTAAAAGTATTGAGATTGAAGCTGTATTTACCAAGATAGAAATGAACAATGTATGGAACGTTAATTTTTTTCAGAATATAAGGTGTGTCCTTACAGTATTGAGATTGAAGTTGTATTTACCCAGAATGGAAATGAACAACGTATGGAATGTTAAGTTTTTTCAGAATACAAGGTGTGTCATAAAAGTACGTTCAATTTCAATACTTTTTTTGACACCTTATGGCCGCATGGGTAAGAGACTTGGCAGACGAAAATTCATTCAGGTCTCAAACCTGGCTAGAGGTAGCTTTTAAAGTGTAGCCAGACTGGTGAGAGGTGAAAGATAACTTATTTATTAATATATACTCCCACTTTGGTTGAGTTCTCTAAATAGGGATTAAATTGTAAAATTCACCGTTCTGGAGTGTAGCTAACCTTCACTTTGTTTACAAAGTTAGAGGACTCTAGTGAATTCATTTCCGCTTAGAAATGTATCAATTAAATATTCTCCTATATTTGACAGCCGCTAATGGCCGCATGGGTAAGAGACTTGGCAGACAAAAATTCATTCAGGTCTCAAACCGGCTAGAGGTAGCTGTTAAAGTGTAGCCACACTGATGAGAGGTGAAACCTCGAAACACATGTCTGTGGATAACTTATTTTATATATATATATATATATATATATATATATATATATATATATAGGGTGCCTTAATAAAATGTATACACATTTCAACAGCAGATAACTCAATTCCACTTTGATTCTGATTTACATAAATAAAATTAAATTATTTAAATTGTATGAACATTTTTATGTGTATGAATACATTTGAATTATATCTGTAAAACATAACTTTTGGGAAAAGCTGTGTTGACTAATAAATATTGCTTTTACAGATTCTCAAAGTCTGTATGTATTTTATTGAGACAGTGTGTGTATATATATATATATATATATATATATATGTAAAAATGGAAAAGGAATTGAATCCGACAATATGAGGAAAAAATGAGTAAAGAAAAAAATGTAAATGGATAAAATGAATTTAATCGATATCACATTAATCGATATCACTTACCGAAACACATGTGTAAGTGATATCGATTAATGTGATATCGATTAAATTCATTTTATCCATTTACATTTCTTTTCTTTACTCATTTTTTCCTCATATATATATATAAATTGCTTCAATTCAGTTAAGTTGCAAGTTGTCCTCAAATCCAACACGCTCCTTGCCCCCAATCATAAAGATAGTGTGACCCCTCACCAAAAAAGTTGTCTAATTTATAAAATTAAATGCAAATGTGATGTTTGCTACATTGGGCGCACTATCCAAAGATTGGAGGTTAGAATTAACCAGCATATTCCATCTGTTATCCGCAACAATAACTTTGACAGCTCTTCTCCACCAAGCAATCCAAATTCACCTTCCACCATTGGGTGACACCTTTTGGATAATCCTGATTGTGCTGCAGCATATATATATGTGTGTGTGTGTGTGTGTGTGTGTGAGGAAAAAAAAATGAGTAAAGAAAAGAAATGTAGATGGATAAAAATGAATTTTATCGATATCACTTACACATGTGTTTCGGTCTGTTTATCAGAATGTATATGGATTTACATTATTATTATTATTAAAATAATCAGATGGAGTTGAAATGATGATGATAATAATAGGAAAAATGTTCCGTACATAGAGAGATTTTGACGACCTTCATCAAAGTGGTATTTTTATTTTTTGAGTTGGAGACAAGAATAGAATTTCAAATGTTCGAAAAAAGAATATTTTTTAAATCGTTATGAACATATATATATGTATACATACAGAGAGAGAGAGCAAAATCTTTAAAAATGCATTAAAATAGATTCTATTGGAAATAAATTATTTAAATGATATAAACATTTTAGTATGTTTAATGATTGGCTGAGACAGACAAACACGTAATATATTGCCCGGTCGACAAGTTTGCGGCCAGGGATCAGGTGCAGATGACTCGAACATGGACACAGGAAATGTGTGGGTGTCAAACATGAGCCTGAAAACAAAAACAGGATATTGCCTTGAACACATTGAACTGACCTTTGACACCCGGAAAATGCAGGTATAAATTGACACTGCGTACGCACAGAAAATGTAGGTGTGTCTACAGGAAAACTGCATAGGTGTCAGATCAAAGAGGCATGACCCTGTAGAGTTAAAGAATTATAAAAAAGCCTGAGAAATCTAGGTTGGCAGGTCGAGATCACTCGCAGACAGAACTCTCGAAGGCTCCTGTGTATGTGCACTTCTCAACCAACGACTCTCAGTCTACACACAATTGAAGAATAAAAATATAACTTTATATTTTTATATATACACGTGTCCCGTGTTGGGTCCAGTGACAGTATATAACACACAGAGACAGGGTTGGGTCGAGACAGACAAGCACAGAGAGATATGAAAAAGAAAAGTGGGCAGACAGGGTGATAAAACACCTGATATTGTACTATGGCCGGAACGTAAAGGGGATGGTTTTTAAAACCCTACCCACCCCAAAAGTTCTGGAAACATACCTGATAGCTCAGCTTCTTCATCAACAAATTCTCTCCGGATTTTCCTGAAAAAAATAAATAAGTAAATAAGAAACAAGGACAATCATTTTTTTAGCTTTATTTAGGGGGGGGGAGAGGAGAGAGAGAGAGAGAAATAGATTGCACTCTTAAAGGACCGGTAATGCCCTTATTGGACATAAATATAAAATAGAATGTTCCTTTGTTTAGTTTTTCAACTCGGAAGGTTCTGCCTGCCTAGAAAATTAGCATTTCAAATTCTTTACCTGAAGATGTTCAAACATTGACATCTGGCATCTGTTAACCAGAGAAATAGAGAGAAAGAGAGAAATAGAGAGAAAGAGGAGAGAAAGAGAGAAAGAGGAGAGAAAGAGGAGAGAAAGGAGAAAGAGGAGAGAAAGGAGAAAGAGGAGAGAGAGAGAGAGAGAAAGAGAGAGAAGAGGAGAGAGAGAGAGAGAGAGAGAGAGAGAAAGAGGAGAGAAAGGAGAGAGAGAGAGAGGAGAGAGAGGAGAAAAGAGAGAGAGGAGAAAAAAAGAGAGAGGAGAAAAGAGAGAGAGGAGAGAGAGAGAGAAAGAGAAAGAGAAGAGAAAGGAGAGAAAGAGAAAGGAGAAAGGAGAAAGAGAGAAGGAGAGAAAGGAGAAAGAGAAGAAAAGAGAAAGAGAAGAGAGAGAAGAGAGAGAGAGAGAGAGAGAGAGAGAGAGAAAGAGAGAAAGAGAGAGAAGAGAGAGAGGAGAGAAAGAGAAAGAGAGAGAGGAGAGAGAGAGAGAGAGAGAGAGGAGAGAGAGAGAGGAGAGAAGAAAAATGAAGGGTAAAAAAAGAAGAGGAAAACAGTGACACTTATGTGTCAATCATTTGACCTATTGAATGCTAATAGGAATACAACAAATACTAAAATCCCATCTGATTTTAGAAAGAAAAAAAAAAAAAGCTAACTTACCCCATGGATTTCATTTTAAATTTAGGAAAGGCCCGGTGGTTATTGTTATTGTCCTCCTCTTCACTCATTTCTTCCTCCACAGTGTCATCATTATTATCATCATCATCTTCTTCTTCTTCTTCATCCTATGGAAGAAATGGATTCAAAAGTAGAAAAAAATCCCTTCAGGTGACTACAACAATCAATATTGTGAATAGAGCATTTAAATCTAATTTAAGGTAACATGGACTCAATGGCGCTTGGTTACTGGCAGTTTCTTGCCTATACGATTATTTAACTTTCTAACTGAACCCTTTATTTAATCCATTAAGTTAGATTATTCTCATTCTGTTAACCATGACTAGGTACAAGTCTTAAGCTATGTTAAGTATTCTATGTTATTTTCACCTGTAGTCAGGATTGAACCTGCAACCTCCAGATGATTCTCACTTAGAACTGTATTAACAGGCATGTGTCCTATTCGACATTTATTTTTAATTTTTGGAGTTTTGAGATATAAGGCGTGTGGTAGATGGTCACTTCTACTTATGGACTCGCCGATAAGCATGTGACCACTACGGTCCAATCACTGGCAGTGCTCTGCTGCTGTTGTTGTATTTATACTGGCTGATTCTAATCTTAGCTCACTGCTACTTGGATCTTCTTGACGACGGACCTAAAGGATTCACTTACCAAAGGATACTATACCACAGGACTTATTGACTTACCAAATAACTCGGGACTTACTTATTTACTTTAAGTTCTTTTACAACTGGCCAAGGATAGCGGCCAGATACTTAACCCCTATAAACCTAATGCTTTTTATTTCTCAGAATTTTTTTTAGATGAGGATTGATAATTAGTATTATTTGGACTATTGTCCTCATCTTCATTGTTATCTGTACAACATTTCAGCCGTTGTGCCCACTGGCCTTCTTCAGGTATTTCTTGTCGAACTCGAGAACTTTCCTGAGTCCGAAAAAGTTCCCGAATCTGACAAGAAATCCCTGAAGAAGGCCAGTGGGCACATCAGCTGAAATGTTGTACAGATAACCATGAAGATGAGGACAATAGTCCAAATAATACTAATGCTTTTTGTTTGTTTGTTTTTTTTTCCAAAAATTTACATTTATTACTGATTTTGTATGATTTTTTTACCCAACTCATATTGTGATTTTTTTCAATTTGAAATAAAACCAAATTTAAAAAATAAAACTAAGAAACTAACATTTTCACTGTTGTCATCCTTTTCTCTGTTGTAGTCATCATCTTCATCATCTGATATCAATTTCAAACTAGGGAAATCTTCCGTCTCTTCATCACCTTCAGCTGTTTTCTTTCCATCTATATCGACTTCACAACTAAAAGGGAAAGACCCACTGAAAGAAAAGAAAATTTGTGAATAAATTGAAGTGAAACAAAGAAGAAATACATTACAGAGAAATTCATCTATTAAAAGGGAAAAGCCCACTGAAAGAAAAAAAACAAAGTACACTGAGAAGACATGATTCATTAAAACAGGATTGTCTGGGATATATATATATATATATATATATATATATATATATATTTATGTTAATCCTAGTGAGTCACATATACCTACTAATAGTTTCGCTTACTAGCTCATCAGGGCAAGAATCTGTCAGATTCTTTACCTTATAAGCTATTTGCTCTACTTTGGTTTCGAGCAATCTTTACATTTTAGCTTTAGACAGTCTTAGCAGCTTTATATATATATATATATATTTAATATTTTGGCCAAGCGTTATAGTATTAATTTTTTTAAATTATTTTTGGTTGGTGCAACTCTCTTGGTCTTTTCATTTTTTTCCCGAAGGCAAAGTTATGTTTGTGAATAAATTGAAGTGAAACAAAGAAGAAATACATTAAAGAGAAATTCATTTATTAATAAAAAGATTTTTAAAAACAGAAAGAATGATTACTCTTTCTTTCTTTCTTGGATTTCACGGATATCAACCCTTGTTGGGTTATTTCATGCCATTTTGTTCTATTCATTCGCAATGGGTATTGAAAATCGTTTTTTAACTCAATTTTTTAAAAACTCATTTTCTTCTATTTAACCCACAGATGGGACCCAAACAGGTACTAATACTCCAGGTCAGAGTGAACCTGGGAGTAATGTGATGAAGGGCTACTCCACACTCCCCAGAGCTCCAGAATTAGAACTTCACCATTAGATGCAGTTTAACTTCATACCAAGAACACAAGGAATGATTTTAAAAAATCAAAAGAACATAGAAAATGAGAAGTGGAAGAAGGTTTGGTTTGGTTTGTTTCGTTTTACGGCATATCAACCTCAGTGGGTTATTTAATGCCAACAAAGTTTTGAAATAAATTCATTCTTAATGGATACGCAATTTTTTTTATAAACACATTTTACTATTTAGCCCATAAATGGGACCCTAACAGGTACTACCACTCCGGGTCAGAGTGGACCTGAGAGCAATGGTGATGAAGGGGTGCTCCACATTCCCCAAACCTTCAGAACTGGAACCTCACCATCAGATAGAGTTTAACGTCATTCCCAGGACATGAAGACCCTCAGCCACCACCTCGTAGCACATATATGATAAAAAGGGTTTGAGCTTGCCATAAGGGCAATAGGGTTGGGACATGATAGTGGTCATGATCATAGTGGGCCTCTCGAACTACTCGTCTAGCCTTAGTAAGGGCCTAAGTGGGGAAGTATGAAGTGTAGAAGAAAAAATGTCCTTTTTTCCCTTTTAAAATAAAAGGGATTTATGTTTCATGCCTGTGTCCGATAGTACAAAAAAGTAAAGTCAGCAGTGTGGCTTATTGTCAGTATCAGCCAAACAGAGCGACAAAGAACTAATTAGTTTTTTACACACAAAGACAAACTCAATGATTAAAAAAAAAATCTTTAAATAAAAAAAAAAAAATGGCAATCTATCTATCTATACATATATAAAGTGCTGTTATATGTATGTATGTATGTATGTATGTATGTACAGATAAATCTATGAAAATAAAACAATTAACGAAAAAGTAAATATATATTATTCACTATATGTGTATTCACTATCACCAAAACTAGTGTTTGTGCACAAAATCATGAAGATTTGATTTATATTCACAAAGATATTCAAAATTAAAATTTACATAGTAATAGCATTAAATTCTAAGTCATATAAATAAACATACAATAATAGATACCAGATATTCTGCAAACATATAAGTAATCTTTTTCATTATTTTTTGTTGTGAAATTTTAATTAGCTATTCTTAATAACTTAAAATAATTCTATAAAACATCCTGTATTATAAAACACATTTCTTATTATATTGTTATATGTGATATCATTTCTTTTCATCCAGGTGATGCCAGGTAGTCCCTTCTAGTAAATATATAAAGAGCAGGTCACTATCACCAGATCTTGCTCTTTAAACAAAAATAATGAAGATTTGATTTATATTTGGGAAGATAAGTAAAAAATAAAATTTAAATGATAACAGCATTGAATTTTTTTTTTTTTTTTTGCATTTATATTTTAGATAGGAGTCATTCATTTTTCTTTTCAGAGTGGCTGATTCAACACAATGTCTTCTTTTTTTTACATAGGATTTTAATGGGGGCATCCTGTAAGGATCCAACTCCCGATTCAACAATAATGGATCTGCGAGATTACCAGATTTACCCCCCACCATCTACCTAGACAACGCCGAGTAGCCACTTCTAGTTCCTATTAAAGGAGTCTGCAATCCCATGATGCCTACTTCTTGTAAACTGCTGAAAAGTTCACAGGCTAACCAAGATACACTCACTGAATGCAACCAAATGAAGTTTATTTTTCAACAGGATTCCTTTTACAGTCCACACATTTTTTCCCCATCGGTGTTGCAGTGCTTGGAACCCATTGGTAAAAAAAAAAAAAATCAGCCTACCTTCATACAATTGGAAGAAAGTAATGGCAACCAGTTGTATCAGTAAGTCAGTGAAGAGACCTATTGTTGGTATCAGCGAGACAGTGAAGGAGTCTATCCCCTTTTCACTATCGCTAGACCAGGGATATTTGTACATCTGAGGTGGAGCACCAAACCTAGCAATCAGCTCCCCACTTTAGTGCACAGATCCAAACTGTGATACTCATGCGCTGACAAGGTGAGGGCCAGTATCAAACCAGAATTTCTTGGTTCCTAGGCATATGCTCTACAAACTGAGCTAAATCTGTTTAGTTTTGTGCCTCTTTCAGATCAACTTTGTCCTTACCCATTATTTTTGCTTTTTCATGGCCAACAACTAATATTTAGGCAAGCCTAGCTTTTAAAACTGCATTTAAATGATAAGAACCTTCAATCAAGGGAGGTAATTCTTAAACAAGAATCTAGAGTTACCTCCTCATTAATTAAGTTTTACAATATTTTAGATTGTCTCTCATTCAAAATAAATATAGTGTTACCTTGACTTAGGAGTTTAATTCGTTTCCGCTCGTATATTGAATCAATTTTTCCCTATTGAAATAAACTGAAATGGCATTAACCCGTTCCAGCACACTATCACCACCACCCAAAAAATACCCAAATTTTTTTAAATACATTTTTTAAATAAGAAAATAGAATGTAATGAATTATGTGCTGTAAAATGTTTTAATGCTTATTTTTTTAATAATATTTTTCTTCAATGTACTGAATTTGGAAATGTTTTTAGTGAATTTATAAGCATGTATGAAGCTCATCCGTACCTCAAATTTTAGCGTACAACACAAAGAAAAAAAGAAAAAAAAACACTAATCAACCAAGTCACAGCTCATAACTTGAAAACTGAAGGTATCATTGTGTGTGTGTGTGTGTGTGTGTGTGTGTGTATATATATATATATCGGTTTAGGTTATTCGGTAGAGCACCCACCTAGGAATCACAAGGTTCCTGGTTTCGACACCAGTCCTGCCAACTCAGTGTATGAGTAGCACAGATTAGGCAATCTGATCTGTGCAGTAAAGTGGGGAGCTGACGGTAGGTGTGGCGCTCCACCTCAGCAAAAAACAATCACCATGGTCAAATGCTAGTGAAAAGGGGATAGACTCCCTTGCTGCTCTATCACTTATATAGAGCACTCCACCAAGTGAGTGAGCAAATATATAAAGTAAAATTGGCTGAGTGGCCTATTGTCGATATCAGCCAGATAGCGAGGGAGTCTATCCTCTTTTCACTAATGCTAGACCAGAGAGATTGTTTTTGCATCAGAGGTGGAGCACGTCACCTACTATCAGCTCCTTATTTTGTTGCACAGATCAAAGCTGTGCTCATGTGCAGAGTTGGCGAGGTCCGGTATCAAACCCGGAACCTTGTGGCTCCTATGCAGATGCACTAAAAAAACAAAAAACTAATTTTCATGATACACTTACACTTAACAAAACAGAGTTTTAATAATCCAAGATTACTCGGCTGAACATGAATTCTAAAAAGCATATATGAACTAAGTCTTTTCAGTGTTCAAGATCAACATTGATCAACCAATTTTTCAATCAGGGTTGCCAACCTGAATTTTTTTTTTTTTTTTTTTTTTTCTCAAATCAATTATTACTCTCTTCAGACTTCATATTTATACAAATTAGTCAAGTCACACTTAAAGCGCCAGTTCCCGCTAGATCACCGAAGTTAAGCAGCAATGAGCCTGTTCAATATTTAATTGGATGACCACTTAAGCAATAGCAGATACTGTGAGTAAACCGAGTCCTTTGCTTATGAAAATGACTTGATTCAGTATTAAATGACCCAAAAAGGATTGTAAAACAAAACAACTAAATAAATATATATATATATATATACAAAAGAATTCTGTATATTGGTTGAGTGGATGCTGTTTGCTTCCGTTCTACAGAAACGCCAACTTTTCAAATAACTTACCTCGCAGGAAATTGTGAGTCCGACTGAGAATCGGTGAAAAGAGTGCGACAAGATTTCATCCTGTCATCTTGGGTACCTGAAAAAATATCAGAAAATTGAATTTACATTTAATCAAGTCATTTATTTAAAACCTAGAAATATTTACTTAGTCTAAATGTAACACAAGGCTATGAAGTAGTAGGAAAGCTTTGTGAGTTTTTATATTCAATACTTATAATATTGCTCTACTTATGAAGTATTGAGAACTTTTTTTGAGTTTTTACTTATTCTATCATTTCAAAACACACACAGATATATAAGAAAAAATTTTATTATGTCATTTACCACCTGACCCTAATTAATCCCTTATTTTTCGCCCTCTATCTACAAAAAAAAAAAATTCATCTGAACACAGAGTGCATTGAGACCTAAGCATGTTTATTAATTATTTTTAAATGTAAGTTTAGCGTTATAACATTCCATTGTGTGAACATGTTTTTGTTTTTTTCATCTCCTGGTGAAAAAGAAATATTCCATGGTTTTTAACAATACTTGCCAAGATAATATATAAATATATATAAGGTACAAATATGGTTAACACCTGAAGAAGATATCAGATCTGAAACACATGTCACAAATGTAAAATAATAAAAATGTTTTTAAAAAAAACTATCCATTTTGCGGATCTTCGTTTTTGTAAAATATTTTAATCTTCTCCCATTGGACCGATAACAATACTATATATATATATATATATATATATATATATATATATATATATATATATATATATTATATATATTCCTTTAAACATGTACATTGAGCTCTCCAGCCTAACAAACAGAAGAATCCAAATCTTTCAATATATATATATATATATATATACATACATATATATAACAGTAATTGGTAATTTGCTTGAAGCATTGTTAAGTATGTTATAAAATAATAAAATTCGAAGGCAATACAATGCGTAAAAAATAAAGACAAAAAGATGTTTATATGTCTAATCGATTTCAAAGCGAAGCTTTATCGTCAGAGACGGATTTCAGAAATGACGTGCTTATGTTTTTTTTTTATATTTGTGTGGTTATAATTTCTCTTCTTATTTCCTTTTCCTCTCCTTTTTTCCTCTCTTTCTTCTTCTCCTCCTTTATGAATGGCGAATAACTGTAATTTCTTATTTCTCTCTTTCTTTTTTTTCTTTCTTAAAAGTTTGTTGAGAACAAGGCTGACACCCGGTAAGATGTTGCAATGTAGCAATGTGTAGCAATGTGTAGCAACGGTGTGAGCGTGTCATAATTTCAAAAACAAAAGTGAACAAATGAATAAAAACCGTTAATAGAAAATTTTTTTTTTTTTTTTTTTTAACATACTTAGCTTTTGTTTCGCTTTCACCTTTCATTTCTTATTCTTTCTCCCTCTCTTTCTTTTTTTGTGTTTATTTCTCTTCTTTTTTTTTTTTCTTTTTTTCTTTCCCCTTTATCCCCTTTGTTCTCTAATTTAAATTATTTTTTTATAGTAAATAAGTAAATAAAAGATTATCTTAAATTATGTATTAGTATTGATAGAAAAAATAAATGATTCTTTTTTATTATTATTTTTTTTTTTTTTTAAGAAAATATCTTTTATGAGTACTTTTTTCTCTTTTTCTTTTAAACTTAAATAGATTAAATATTATATTAATTATATATTAAAATATCATATAATAATTACATATTAGGATTGATGTAAAATTCAAAACAATAAAAATAAGACAAACCATTCCCCCCTTAAATTTCAGATAGATTAAATATCATAAATCAAATATTTGAATTACAAAAGGCATAATGTACTGCTTCAATTATATATTTTATTTAACTATTTTTTTTCATTCCTTTGTTGTTATTATTTATTCTTATTTTTTTTTTTTCCCCACTTTTCCTTAAATATTTATTAATAGTTCTAGACTGACCGTACTCCTAAGAGTATTATGGTTTAAAGAAAAATGTCATGGTTTAAAGAAATAATGTCATGTAAAGGAGTTAATAAGTATGTCAATATTGTTAAATTAATCGTAATTAATTTTTTTATATTTCTCTATTATCTTCTTTTCATTCTCAATCATCCCATCACTATATATATATATATATATATATATTTAATTTTAATTAAAAAAAAAAAAAAAAAAAAAAAAAGGCTATATATGAAACGTGTAAATTTAGTTAATCGTGTATTCTGAGTTTAATTCTAATCTATTGATAGTTGGTAGTAGGTTTAAAATTTATGGTAGGGAAAATTATATATATATGAGAAGACATGTGTACTAAATAAACTAAAACCTATATATGGAACGTGTAAATTTAGTTAATTATGTATTCTGTGTGTTAATTCTAATCTATTGTTTATATTAGGACCTAATTTAGCTATTAATAAACTTTCTCTAATTCTGAGATTACCAATGTTGGCGTATTATAGCCTCTATCTTAACTGAAAAATTGTTGTCCTTATTTTTGCATTTGATTAGGTGTTTATGGAATGAGGATGCACGTGTGTGGATGTGTTCCTTGATTCTAATGTGGAGGGGTCTAATTGTACTACCTATGTAGAAATTAAGGCATTTGGAGCAAGTTAGACGGTAAATTGTATAGGTCTTGTGGCATAAGTTAGGGTCTTTTTATTGGGCAGTTGGTTAGTGAGCATGGTGTAATAACATTTTTATGTTTTATTGTTAGATGTTGGCGTAGTGAGGGTCCAGAGTGGGCTAGTTGGATATCTAGTCCCTCTCTATGAATAGCCTTGCGTATTTGTTTAGTGATTGTTTCACTGAAATGTGGTAGTTTCAGGAAACAGGTGTTAGAGTGTGTGTGTAGTGTCCGTGTTTTTCTGTTATTTAAATGGCGTATATATGAAGTTGGGTAGCCATTGTTTTTGAGGGTGTTCATAAAGTGTGCAGTGTGAGTGATTCTGTCTGTTTCTTCACTACATCTATTGTGTATTCTATTAATTTCAAGTAGTATTCAATAGTGATCTGGAAGTTATGGACAGTTTCGGTAGTAGTTGTTCATATTCCTTAATCTGTTTATGTAGTGTGAGGTGTAAATATTGTATTGATTTCTTCATACAGAACTTGTGTAGGTTGTTCAGTGAGTGTTGAAAGCTTGGTGTTTTGAAGCATGTTGGAAGTTTAATATTTCTTATAGTGTTCGGCGTTATATTATTAATTAGACATCTTTTAAGAAAGTTGATTCGGCAGCCCATTTTAGCACGTCCTTCTGATAGTTGGAATAGTCTTCTTGTGATCGCAAATTCTGTCTCGCTCAGACGTAGGGATAACAGTAATTGGTAATTTGCTTGAAGCATTGTTAAGTATGTTATAAAATAATAAAATTCGAAGGCAATACAATGCGTAAAAAATAAAGACAAAAAGATGTTTATATGTCTAATCGATTTCAAAGCGAAGCTTTATCGTCAGAGACGGATTTCAGAAATGACGTGCTTATGTTTTTTTTTTATTTGTGTGGTTATAATTTCTCTTCTTATTTCCTTTTCCTCTCCTTTTTTCCTCTCTTTCTTCTTCTCCTCCTTTATGAATGGGCGAATAACTGTAATTTCTTATTTCTCTCTTTCTTTTTTTTTCTTTCTTAAAAGTTTGTTGAGAACAAGGCTGACATCCGGTAAGATGTTGCAATGTAGCAATGTGTAGCAATGTGTAGCAACGGTGTGAGCGTGTCATAATTTCAAAAACAAAAGTGAACAAATGAATAAAAACCGTTAATAGAAAATTTTTTTTTTTTTTTTTTTTTAACATACTTAGCTTTTGTTTCGCTTTCACCTTTCATTTCTTATTCTTTCTCCCTCTCTTTCTTTTTGTGTTATTTCTCTTCTTTTTCTTTTTTTTTTTTTTTTTTCCCCTTTATCCCCTTTGTTCTCTAATTTAAATTATTTTTTATAGTAAATAAGTAAATAAAAGATTATCTTAAATTATGTATTAGTATTGATATAAATGATTTTAGTAGACAACACCTATTTCACATTTAACGGACATATATATAAAAAATGTCAGGATTACCCATGGATCCAGTATCTCAAATATTGGCCATTGCATACATGGATACACTGGAACGACGAGCACTAACCATCTGCCCATCATGCATTTTCTTCACCAGGTATATTGACGATATACTTATATTAACATCATCTAAAGAAGAAGCCAATGACATAGCTGAGAAATTCAATAGTATAGACAACCACATCCAATTCCAAATAGAACATCCAGATAGCACTCGTTCCCTAGCACTTCTAGATTTTAGAATAAGAATATCACCTACAGGCAAAATTTACACTTGCTTCTACAAAAAAAACACCACTAAGGATCTCTTTGTACACTTCAAATCAGCTCTTCCACTCAGTTCCAAGACTAGTTACATCATAAATGAAATTAATAGAATACACAATAGATGTAGTGAAGAAACAGACAGAATCACTCACACTGCACACTTTATGAACACCCTCAAAAACAATGGCTACCCAACTTCATATATACGCCATTTAAATAACAGAAAAACACGGACACTACACACACACTCTAACACCTGTTTCCTGAAACTACCACATTTCAGTGAAACAATCACTAAACAAATACGCAAGGCTATTCATAGAGAGGGACTAGATATCCAACTAGCCCACTCTGGACCCTCACTACGCCAACATCTAACAATAAAACATAAAAATGTTATTACACCATGCTCACTAACCAACTGCCCAATAAAAGACCCTAACTTATGCCACAAGACCTATACAATTTACCGTCTAACTTGCTCCAAATGCCTTAATTTCTACATAGGTAGTACAATTAGACCCCTCCACATTAGAATCAAGGAACACATCCACACACGTGCATCCTCATTCCATAAACACCTAATCAAATGCAAAAATAAGGACAACAATTTTTCAGTTAAGATAGAGGCTATAATACGCAACATTGGTAATCTCAGAATTAGAGAAAGTTTATTAATAGCTAAATTAGGTCCTAATATAAACAATAGATTAGAATTAAACACAGAATACATAATTAACTAAATTTACACGTTCCATATATAGGTTTTAGTTTATTTAGTACACATGTTCTCTCATATATATATAATTTTCCCTACCATAAATTTTAAACCTACCAACTATCAATAGATTAGAATTAAACTCAGAATACACGATTAACTAAATTTACACGTTTCATATATAGCCTTTTTTTTTTTTTTTTTTTTTTTTTTTAATTAAAATTAAATATATATATATATATATATATATAGTGATGGGATGATTGAGAATGAAAAGAAGATAATAGAGAAATATAAAAAAAATTAATTACGATTAATTTAACAATATTGACATACTTATTAACTCCTTTACATGACATTATTTCTTTAAACCATGACACTATTTCTTTAAACCATAATACCCTCTTAGGAGTACGGTCAGTCTAGAACTATTAATAAATATTTAAGGAAAAGTGGGGAAAAAAAAAAAATAAGAATAAATAATAACAACAAAAGAATGAAAAAAAAATAGTTAAATAAAATATATAATTGAAGCAGTACATTATGCCTTTTGTAATTCAAATATTTGATTTATGATATTTAATCTATCTGAAATTTAAGGGGGAATGGTTTGTCTTATTTTTATTGTTTTGAATTTTACATCAATCCTAATATGTAATTATTATATGATATTTTAATATATAATTAATATAATATTTAATCTATTTAAGTTTAAAAGAAAAAGAGAAAAAAGTACTCATAAAAGATATTTTCTTAAAAAAAAAAAAAATAATAATAATAAAAAAGAATCATTTATTTTTCTATCAATACTAATACATAATTTAAGATAATCTTTTATTTACTTATTTACTATAAAAAAATAATTTAAATTAGAGAACAAAGGGGATAAAGGGGAAAAAAAAAAAAAAAAAAAAGAAAAAGAAGAGAAATAACACAAAAAAAAGAAAGAGAGGGAGAAAGAATAAGAAATGAAAGGTGAAAGCGAAACAAAAGCTAAGTATGTTAAAAAAAAAAAAAAAAAAAAAAATTTCTATTAACGGTTTTTATTCATTTGTTCACTTTTGTTTTTTGAAATTATGACACGCTCACACCGTTGCTACACATTGCTACACATTGCTACATTGCAACATCTTACCGGATGTCAGCCTTGTTCTCAACAAACTTTTAAGAAAGAAAAAAAAAGAAAGAGAGAAATAAGAAATTACAGTTATTCGCCCATTCATAAAGGAGGAGAAGAAGAAAGAGAGGAAAAAAGGAGAGGAAAAGGAAATAAGAAGAGAAATTATAACCACACAAATATAAAAAAAAAACATAAGCACGTCATTTCTGAAATCCGTCTCTGACGATAAAGCTTCGCTTTGAAATCGATTAGACATATAAACATCTTTTTGTCTTTATTTTTTACGCATTGTATTGCCTTCGAATTTTATTATTTTATAACATACATATATATATATTTTTTAAATACGACTCAAGAAAAAGAAACCAAATGACTAACAAAAACAATAAATATTGAAAAATGCTAAATACAAATGTACAGCCAGTTTAGAGAACAGAATGAGTAACAGAAATGAACTACACAAGGTTTCACCAAAAAGGATCTTCAGGAAAACTGACAGCTAAGCCTTTTTTTTTTAACTCTTAATATCCTGTTGAGAATTCCAGAGCCCCATTCCTACAAGGATTTATAAAAAAATGGCCTTTTCATTTAAAGTTACCTGAGTTATTTCCCTTAAATTGAAGACTTCTAAATATGTTTAATATTACATTTAAACAAAGGCTATTGTTTGGGGTGGATTAGGAAAACGAATATGACTTCTGGCCAGGCGGAATGAGGTGTATAGGACATTATGAGTTAATGACATATCTACCTTTATGGGTTATTTAATGCCAAAGCCATCCTTGTAAAAGAGCCCTAGTGGAACTAATCAGACCATAGTTGGAGGGATAAGGGGGGGTGGGGTCATACCTTTCCCAAGGGTATTAGTCCCAAAGTAAATATAATAGAGCAACTGGAGCTCAAACTCGCTTACTACAATGTCACAGTCCACACTACGATCTCCGCTTAGATGATTAGTTTGTTTGTTTTGTTTTACTGCATATCAACCTCAGCGGATCATTTAATGCTGGCAAAGTTTTAAAAGATTTGTAGTGCTAGTTTGGAAGATAATTTAGGGCAATAGGGTTGGGACAATCATATAGTGCTAGAGCTTGACCAGCATATTGATCGGAGGGGGCCTCTCCGACCGCCCGTCTAGCCTAAGTAGAGTGTTGCATGTCATGGACTGCTCATCCACTAGGATTCCGTCCTTAAGCATCACGGGTCACTACCCACGGTAAACAGGTGGTCCCGTTGAGAGGAGTCTTACATCTCTATAGAAGTGCAGTCGACGTATTCTACAGCCGCAGCAGACAGGGCGGTAGATGATTAGTAGTTTTTAAAAACCCATTTTGTTATATAATGATGCTGGTTTTGTAAAGCATTACAAATACAAACATCCCTGTTTACAGTGTCACCTGTCAATTAGATATAAGAGCATCGGTTATTTCCTATAACTCCAACCTAAAATACTTGGAAATGGAACCACTCTGATTTGATAAATTATTTATTTATTTATATCTTAGCAAAAAAACTTAAACAACTAGGGGGTTAGGGTTAGTTTAATGGGAAAATAATGGGTAGATTAATTAACAGATAAAATTCATTCAGAGTGGTTCCCCTTTTTTAGGTTGGAGTTATAGAAAATAACCGAGCATCAATCTGATACAAGAAAATACAACTTACCAGCAAATTGTCCTGAACACAATCCAAGGATGTCATCTGCCTTGTCATCGTTGTCACAGAGTTCATCCAGGGCAGAAATTTTTGGTTCATGTACTTTTGTTAACGTTTTCACACGTAAAAACCTTTAAAAATATAAATAAATATAACAAGCGATTATTACACAAGTTGAAAAACAAAAAAAAATTTTTTAATCAAAAAACATGAACTGGGGTTCATTTCGTCAAAGAGTTCATCAGAATGAATTGACTACTACAAATTTGAAAACGTAGAAAATCTATATATTAGAGCTTTAAAAAGACCACAGATTTGGTTCATTGTCATTTCACTGACTTGTTTGTTTTTTTCTTCTCATCTGTCCCCACTATCATTAATTTTTTGGTTATTTCCTATAACTCCAGCCTAAAAAAAAGGGAGAACGACTCTGAATGAATTTTATCTGTTAATTAATCTACCCATTATTTTCCCATTAAACTAACCCTAAACCTGTCTTCTTTTTTCCTAGTAGATCAATAAATAAATAATCAGAGTGGTTCCCCTTTTTTTTAGGTTGGAGTTATAGGAAATAACCAATTTTTTTAACACTTCTTTTAATCAACAATGAATCCAATATATGATCTTTTTAAAGCTTTAAATTTGTACCCCTAAAAATATATATATATACAAGATGTGTCAAAAAAGTTGAGATTTTCGGTACTTTTTGATACACCTTGTATTCTGAAAAATTAACGTTCCATTCATTCTTCATTTCTATCTTGGTAAATACAACTTTAAAATCTGTACTTTTTGATACACTTTGTATTCTGAAAAAAAATTAACATTACATTTATTGTTCATTCCTATCTTGGTTAATACAGCTTCAATCTCAATACTCTTTTGACACATCTTGTGTGTGTATATATATATATACACATACATACATACATTAGTTTTGGTCAGTTTGTCTACTTATCAAAATTCATGAATAATTCAATAAAAAAAGATGCTTACCCTTGTTCGTCAAACATTGGTGAAGCCTGGGATTCAAGAGGGAATCTCAGATTCTGCGAATTCAAATCAGGAGATTGGAAATCACTGGAACTCTTGTAAAGATCCTGGGAATCTTCTGCTGGCATTATAAGAGGTCGGATAATTGGCTGAAACAAAAACAAACGAAAATACTCAAACATTTACTTACGAGAAGAGCAACAGCCTATTAGCACATATATGATTTCTGTTTAACACTGTTAAATAATAAATGCTAAAGTGTCTATTTAGAGAATGGTATAGACCACATTATCCATTAGAAATACAAACTTTATGAATTTTAATTTTTAATTTTCAGTTTGATGATCCTAAAATATAACAGCAGAATGATTTAAACTCAAACTACGGTAAGAGCAACAAAAAAGGTCTGCTTTAGTTGGTTGGTAGTTACAGCATGTTAACCCTTGGGTTTATCTTATGCTAAAGACGTTTGTTTTTTGTTTTTTTGTTTTTTTCATTCTTGTTAATTATTCAAAATACTTTTTTAAAACTTTTTTTTTTGTTTATCATACATGGGACCTTAACAGGTACTACCACTCTGGTTCAGAGTAGACCTGGGAGTAATAGCAATGAAGGGGGACTCCACACTCTCCAGAGCTTCAGAATTGGAACCTCACTACTAGATGCAGTTTAATTTCATATCCAGGGTACTAAAACCCTCAGCCAACACCTTCTAGCATATATATGATAAAAAAAGGGGTTATTTCCTATAACTCCAACCTAAAAAAGGGGAACCACTCTGAATTAATTCTATCTGTTAATTAATCTACCCATTATTTTCGCATTAAACTAACCCTAATCCCTAACCCAGTCTTCTTTTTTCCTAGTAGATAAATAAATAAATAAATAATTTATCAGTCAATCAGAGTGGTTCCCCTTTTCTTATGTTGGAGTTATAGGAAATGACCAAAAAAGGTTAGGGGTTTGCCATAAAAAACAATACAGTCAGGATAATTATATAGGTGCTAGGGCTTGACGTGACAAACCAATTGATTTGAGGGGTGCCCTCTCTGACCGTCCACCTAGTGAAAGTGGAGTGGGTGTCATAAAACTCTGCAACGGTGCAGTCGGCGTATTTTACAGCCCGGACGACAGGGATGGGTTTACTGGTTTTAATCCTTTTGTTGCTGAGCATTTGGCAACAAATTTAATGGCACCTTTCCCTTTCTTTCTCCTCCCACCTTTCCCTTTCTTTCTCCTCCCACCTTTCTCTTTCTTTCTCCTCCCACCTTTTATACTCTTTTTCCAGAAAATAAAAACAAAAATAATCTTACCACTGATGAAGGTGTCTTTGGTTCTAAATCATCATTGGTGTTTGTGCTGGAAAATGTACCCAAAAAGTCCGTCTTTTGAAAATGATCTTTCTCTGCTTTTTCATCTGTGATAAAAAGAAAAACATTTTTTCATTAAAATTGTCATTGGTATCTGAAGAGTTTTTAAGCACGAGGATGAAAAAAAACAAAACAAAAAAAAAACCTTCATTTTTCATATCAATCTTTAGAAAAATGGGAAGAGGCTCTCAACATTTCATTTGAGGTATGGGACCATATGACCTTTAAGCACCCCTTTTGCAATCTCGATTCATAAGGACATTTTTTCCATTTACACGGTGAAAATCCAGTTGTTTGTTAACAGAAGATTTTTAGAGTTTTTTTTTTAATTATAAAATTAACCCCTAACAAACAACTGGATTTTCACGGTGTAAATGAAAAACATGCCATTATGAATCAAGTTTGGTTTGGTTTTGTTTTATGGCATATCAACCTCGGTGGGTCATTTTAATGCCGACAAAGTTTTGAAATAAATTCATTCTTAATGCATAATACAATTTTGTTTATAAACTCATGTTTTTCTATTCAACCCAGAGATGGAACCCTAACAGGTACTACCACTCCAGGTCAAAGTGGACCAGGGAGCAATGGTGATGAAAGGGTGCTCCACATTCCCCAAACTTCCAGAACTGGAACCTCACCATCAGATAGAGTTTAACGTCATTCCCAGGACATGTAGACCCTCAGTCACCGCCTTCTAGCACCCATATGATACAAAGGGCTTGGGGCTTGCCATAAGGGCAGTAGGTTTGGGAAAATCATATAGGTGCTAGGGCTTAACATGACCAGCCGACTGATCGGAGGGGGCCTCTCTAACCGCCCATCTAGCCCAAGATAGGGCTAAAGTGGAGTATTGCAAGTCATGAACTGCTCATCCACTTGTGTTCTATCCTTAAGCATCATGGGTCGCCAACCACAGCCAACAGGTGGCCCCATTGGGGGAGTCTTACCCCTCTGCAGAGGTGCAGTCGACAAGGCGTTTTAATTTAGTCTAGTAATACTTAAGGTTATAAGAGATGTTAGGTAGATGATATCATGACTGACAATTGATTTAGACTCATAATTTTCTCTACAAAGGAGTGTTGTATATGAATTTGATAAGAATATCAAGTTTTCATTCTTAAAAACTGTAATAAAAAGGTTGTTTTTTTTTTTTAAATAAATCTGATATTCACCATTGTATTGGATGTTGGCATCTTGGGATTCTTCATCACTAAGGATGAGATTCTTAATTATTTTCTTTATTCTTGGACGATTCTGGCTTTCAGGAACTGAAAAAGAAAAGGAAAATATTAATCAATAAAAAAGATTTAAAATAGAAAGTGTAAAAGAAAATGTAAAAAAAGAAAGAAATATAAAAGAAAGAAATATAAAAGAAAAGAAATATAAAAGAAAGAAATATAAAAGAAAGAAATAATAAAAGAAAGAAAATATAAAAGAAAGAAAATAACGTAAAAAAAGAAAGAAAAAATGTAAAGAAAAAAAGTTATTCTTCATTTTCAATTCATCAGAATTTATTTACTTACTGACTGAATCCGAATCAGATTCCCCTTCAGAGTGTGAACTGGAATCAAACAAACTTCTTCTTCCTCTTCACCATCATCATCTCGACGACGTTTCTTTTTTGACTGAATATCACTTTTCTCTTCTCCATCACCATCAGCATCCTCATCACATTCTTCTTCTTCCTCCTCCTCCTCTTCTTCATCTGCTTCTTCATCAACAAATGCACTGTGCTAAAAAGAAAAAAAAAATATTTTTTTAATTCTAAAATGTTTAATTCTAAACAGAATTTAATACTAGCTGTCTATTATATGTGGGTAATTCTATGTCAAATCACGCAGAAAAAAGTAATATTGTCACCCACCCCTTCAATTTTTTCCAGGTGTGGACTATGTTAATGTTAGACGATCCCCAACATTTAAGCTTCTAATTCCAAAAATTGGCAGAATTATGTAGATTTTTAGCCCTCCAAATTTGGTGGGTTTTTTTGTAATATATTTTTGTCATAAAATGAGTTCTAGAGCTTCCCTACTACTAAAAATTGGTTTATAAAAGCATTTTTGGCCAAGAAATCCAAAAATGCTATAAAAAAAAAAGTCAACCAATTTTAAGTTATGGATGATTTTTTGATTTTTTCATAGCAAAATCAATATCCTGATGTGGCACTGCATCTATGACAAAAACTATTTTCTATTATTATTTCACATATATAGAACATTATTTGTACCAAAAAGATAGTTTGATTTTTGCTCAGAATCAAAGTTACAACATCAGTTAAAATTTTGCAAATCAGAAATCATTGGAGAGCTAAAAATTGACATAACTCTGCCAATTTTTGGAATAGAAAATCAAATTTATCGTAATCCACACTTGGACAAAATTTCAGAAAAATTGAAGGAGGTGGGTGATATGACCTGGATGATTTGACATGGAATTACCCATGTACTAGCACAGTGTCAGAGGGTTTGTATCATTAGTAAGATCATCCAATTTATTAAAGGAGTAAATAAATAAAACAATTTAAAATGGAAACTTAATTTTGTCCCCCTGAAATAAAATGTTGTGTGCATCTATTAATTATTAACTAAATAATTATTTTGAATATTTTACAAATAAATTTTACACAAAATCATGGCTATTCATTTATTTGTTAACTTGTTTCTTAAAAAGTGGCAAGAGCAAAGATCAATTTTTTAAATTGATAACAAATTTCACAAGAATTTTTTCCATTTTCTGTATTGTAAGGTAAGCATTGGCGTAGTTTCAGTTACAGAAAAATTAAGGCCGAATCTCCATTATTAATAGATTTTAACTTACCCTGGTCTATTTTTAAAAAGCTTTTGACAAACACCACCAGTGATGTCAATAGCTTTTTAATTTAGTGCATTCTGGGACACATATTTGCTTTGAAGGAGTCCCTGGGAAAATTTATAGGTCCCAACTAAAGCCGTCTAACTCCTACCTTGTAACCTATTCTGTGTAATTCATTTCTAAGAAACTATTGAAATGTATTTACAGTTAGCTTCAAATGGTGAGGGAAAAGAAAAAGAAAAACACTGGAAGCGCTGATACAATTTTACTGAGTCCTTTTAGATTTTTGTGTGTCAAGGACACAAGACGTGTACCTATCAGCATTTCTGCACCACCCAAATTTGTCAGTTCCTTTTCAAGATATCTCTCTATCTTGGTGGCAATTGATGGTACCCCCAAACAGGACTTTGCAGGCTGTATAGTAAGACGGCTAAGTGTGTGAGATTTCAAACAATTTCTGTCTCTTCTCGAAAACTATCGGAAAATAATTCTATTTTATTCATTCATTCAACGCTTTGTTTAATAAACATCTACTTACAGAACGTTTCTCTTTGCCATAATCTTCACCCAGATCATTTTCAATGAGGTCTTCTTCAGAGACATCCGTGTCGGAGCCATCGGTTAATTCAGCTTCCTCCTCCTCCTCCTCACCGTTTTCCTCCTCTTGAGCCTCGTAACCATCTTCGTTATTCAAATTGAAAATCTCACAACGTTTCTGCCGAGCAGAGTCTCGTTTGATGCGCATCTGTTGTTGTAGTTTATCTTTTAACAGCAGCAGTTTGGCACCTGCACAACGAGAGAAATACACAAAGAAAATGAAGGAAAAAAACTTTTTTTTTTTTAAATCAAACAAAAAATGTAAAAAAATTAAAAGAATCAAGAGAAAACAAAGAAAACAAATGAGGAATGGTATGATAGATTGACATTGCGCAACTATTATAAATGGATTCATGCAATCCAACATTCTGGTGTGCCGGATATGCACGATCAGATGTTACGGTGTGCCGGATCCACACATTCTGACATTCCAACAAGCCGGATCCACACAATCCAACATTCTAGTGTGCCAAATACGCACAATCCAACATTCTGGCATGCTGGATCTGCATAATCCAACGTTACAGAGTGCCAGATCTCACAATCCGACATTCCGATGTGCCGGATCAACACAATCCGACATTCCGATGTGCCGGATCAACACAATCATCGCTGCTTAACTTCAGTGATCTTGCGGGAACCAGTGCTTTCAACATAACTCGACCGTAAACTTTTGGTATGGGAGATTAGCGTGATCAAACATTTAGTCCGAATGGATTGGTGCAATCCAACACTTAGATAACCCATGAAGGTTGATATGCCATTAAAAAATGAAACCAAACCAAATCTTTCAGGCTGATTGTGACTCTAACAAGCGAGATGAGAATGCTAGTCAGAGTAAATAAATGCAGGTATTTACCTAACCCGTTCACCTCAGGTAGGATGTGACACAAGTTTGCAAGTATGGGGCATCTAGCGAGGATCGAACTTGCTATTCAATAGCAATGGATCTGCAAGACTAGCTTGCTAACTATTACACCATGATAGGATGCCTTATGTACATACCCAATCCCGTTCGCCACAGATGCAAAGTAGCAAGTATGTGGCATCCAGCAAGGATTGAACTCGCTATTCAATAATAATGGATCTGCAAGACTAGCTTGCTAACCATTACATCACGGTGGGACACCATGATGAGATGCCCTCTTTTACCCAACCGTTCGCCACAGTTAGGATGTGATGCAAAGTAGCAAGTATGTGGCATCTAGCAAGGATTGAACTCGCTATTCAATAATGACGGATCTGCAAGACTAGCTTGCTAACCATTACACCACGGTGGGACGCCCTGAGTATATCAGTACATAATAATGATAATTCTTCATTTAAGAAATTTGGACAGAAAATGAATCTTACCAGGTTTATCAGCTTTAAGCTTTATTTCCTCTGGTTCATCCGTCTGATATGTAACCGTATTGAGGCATAGCTCTTGTTTATTTGCTGTAGTTTGTTCTTTCTGGACAATTCTAGAAAATAAATGAATAAATAAAATCATTAGTATTAGTATTATTTGGACTATTGTCCTCATCTTCATTGTTATTAAAATTCAGAGAAATAAAATCATATTAATTAAAACTAGCAGGAACTGTGGATATACCACAGTATGATGATTTAACTATTACAACATTTGATACGTATACTTAAGAGCTATTTCAAAATAGTTCAATATGTAAAATTTATAATAATCTGGATTTAACTCCCCCTCCATTGAAACAGATTAGTGTTATAATACAAAAAAAAGTGTTTCACAAATGTTTTCATTTAAATCCAAAATATAGAATTCCTGTATGCAACACAAAATGTTGATAAAAAAATCAATTTTCATATAAATTGATGGAAATGACAATAAGAACTTAATTATAAATTTGACATTCAGTGTTAAAAAAAATAATTTTTATCTTCCTTTTTTGTTTCTTTTTTTTATAATAGTAGACATTTTGTATTTACATATACTTGCACATTGGTTTGGTTTGGTTTGTTTTGTTTTACTGCATATCAACCTCAGTGGGTCATTTAATGCCGATAAAGTTTTGAAATAAATCAATTCTTAATGGATAATACAATTTTGTTTATTAACTCATGTTTTTCTATTTAACCCATAGATGGGACCCTAAGGGGGTTCACACCTTTCCCAGAGGTATTAGTTCAAAAAGTGTACATACTAATGCAAATGGAGTTTAAACTTGCTGACTACAATGTCAAAGTTCAGCACATTAGCCACTACGCCACGGAGAATCTTCATCCTACTACACCACAGGGACTCTCCCCCTTGGAAATGTTTTGATACTGTTTGGTTTGGTTTGGTTTGGTTTACGGCATATCAACCTCAGTGGGTCATTTAATGCCGATAAAGTTTTGAAATAAATCAATTCTTAATGGATAATACAATTTTGTTTATTAACTCATGTTTTTCTATTTAACCCATAGATGGGACCACTCTGGGTCAGAGTGGACCTGGGAGCAATGGTGATGAAGGGGTGCTCCACATTCCTCAAACCTCCAGAACTGGAACCTCACCATCAGATAGAGTTTAACGTCATTCCCAGGACATGTAGACCCGCAGCCACCGCCTTCTAGCACCCATATGATAAAAAGGGGTTGAGGCTTGCCATAAGGGCTTGCACATTGATTTTGACTAGCAACACCTGTAGATATACGACAGAATGATTATTGATATGTATATTTAAGAGCTATTTCAAAATAGTTCAATATGTAAAATTTATAATAGTCTGGATTTAACTCTCTCCCTATCTTGAAACAGAAATCCAAAACATAGAATTCCTGTATGCAACACAAAATGTTGACAAAAAATTATCAATATTAATTTTATTTTATTTAGATTGGAGATTTTATATTAGCACATACTTACAAGCATTTACTTTTATATACATGTTCATTTTAACTAGCAACACCTGTGGATATACCACAGTATAATTATTGATATGTATACTTAAGGACTATTGCAAAATAGTTCAATATGTAAAATGTATAATAATCTTGATTTAACTCTTTCTCCCTCACTTTCTTTTTCTTCTTTTCCTTCCATTCCATTGAAACAGATTAGCGTTGTGGCATCTTCGCTCTCACTCCCCCTCCCTCTATCTTTCCCCCACTCTCTTTTCTTTCTTTTTTTTCTTTCTTTCTTTCTTTCTTTGTATACTACAGAACTATTGCAAAAATAGTTCAATATGTAAAATGTATAATAATCTTGATTTAACTCTTTCTCCTCACTTTCTTTTTCTTCTTTTCCTTCCATTCCATTGAAACAGATTAGCGTTGTGGCATCTTTGCTCTCACTCCCCCTCCCTCTATCTTTCCCCCCACTCTTTTTTCTTTCTTTCTTTTTTTCTTTCTTTCGTTGTATACTACACAACTATTGCAAAAATAGTTCAATATGTAAAAAGTATAATCTTGATTTAACTCTCTTTCTCCATTCCATTGAAACAGATTAGTGTTATCGCATCTGCACCCTCGCACCCTCTCTTTTATCTTTCTCCCACTCTTTCATTCTTTTTTTCAATTCCATTCTATTCCATTAAAACAGCATTATCATTTCCTCACTTGCGACAATTGTCAAAATTTGGTGCTCTTCCAATATGTGATCTACCGAATGGTTTCTAATCCAATATGTGATCTACCGAATGGTTTCTAATCCAATATGTGATCCACAAAGTTGTTTACATTCCATAGGATATCAGGATATCAAACCTAGAGGGGCACCACCACGGGATATCAAAACCTAGAGGGGCACCACCACGGGATATCAAACCTAGAGGGGCACCACCACGGGATATCAAAACCTAGAGGGGCACCACCACGGGATATCAAAACCTAGAGGGGCACCACCACGGGATATCAAAACCTAGAGGGGCACCACCACAGGACATTAAAACCCAGAGGGGGACATTAAAACCCAGAGGGCACCACCACAGGACACCCAGGACATTAAAACCCAGAGGGGCACCACCACAGGATATTAAAACCCAGAGGCACCACCACAGGATATCAAAACATAGAGGGGCACCGCCACAGGATATCAAAACCTAGAGGGGCACCACCACAGGATATCAAAACCTAGAGGGGCACCACCACAGGATATCAAACATAGAGGCACCACACGGATATCAAAACATAGAGGGGCACCGCCACAGGATATCAAACCTAGAGGGGCACCACCACAGGATATCAAAACATAGAGGCACCACCACAGGATATTAAAACATAGAGACACCACCACAGGATATCAAAACTAGAGACACCACCACAGGATATCAAAAACTAGAGACACCACCACAGGATATCAAAACCTAGAGACACCACAGGATATCAAAACCTAGAGGGGCATCACAGGATATTAAAACCTAGAGGGGCATCACAGGATATCAAAACCTAGATACCCAAATGCTAAATTATATCCAGACATCAAGATACCCAACCTCCAAGATGTCCTCACATTCAAAACAAGACTTTTAGAACAAAAATAAAGAAATATTTCAAACATGACTTACTTTATATTCACTTTTTTGCTCTCCTTTGGTGCCTTCTGGACACTTGAATGCTCCAAGAGTCGTTGCATCAGTTTATCAATTCCTTTATTCTTAACTATTTCCTCCTCCTTTTCCTCCTGATTATCGTCAAAGACAATCGGTTTATCCCAACTGCCACTTAATTTTGGTTTTATACTTTTTATTTCAGGTGTTAATAACTGAGCCACGGACAATTTCGATTGCGTTGGGGCCTCCTTGCTCTCCTCACTTTTCTCAGTTTCCTTTTCTTCTTGCATATCACCATTCCCCAATGAGGCTTCATCATTCACTTGGGAACTTTCTGTCTTCCCACCCCCAGTAACAAGCTCAACCATAAGCGGATCATCCATCTTTAATAAACCATTTTCATCAATCGCCCAAGCGGACGAATCATCCGTCCCTTTCTCAGGAACAGACTCATCCATCCCTTTCTCAGGAACGGAGTGATCCGTGTTCTCCGTTAGCTGAAACAGAGGAATTGCCTCAAAAATTTCTGGTTCGGGAACATTCTTTGTTGAATCCTCTTCGCAGACGGGTTCTTCAGTTATAATCAGGTCTGGTAATTCGTCATCATCATCTTCATCGTTTTCCTTTGCTTCGGGATTAATTTCAGGTTCTTTGGTCTCTGGCGCCGCTGAAGAATTTTCCAGACCCTCAGAGGGAGTCTCGGAATCTAAATTGATAATGACAACATCACCGTTACTTGGTCTGAGAGTTTGGGGGCTTGAGTCTGAGACTGAGCTTCAGAATTGCTTGCAGCCGTAGCCTCGGTAGCTTGGCTGGAATCTTCCTGGGAATTCTGAGTAGCAGACTCTGAAGAAGTCTTTTTAAAGAGTATGGAATCGTTCATAATGGTATCCTGGACAAATTCCACTTTTCTAAAAGAAAAACAAACAAAGATTATATATATTATTGAAAATAACATTTTTAATATAAAAACAAAAAAATATCTATCAGTTGGTTTATAAAAATGGTAAGTAAAATTGCCACACCCTGAATACAGTTTGGTTTATTTGTTTAAATGCATATCAAACATGTATGTGTTATTTAATGCGAAACTGGATTAATTTGTAAATGTTCGATTTGGTTTCTTTGTTCAATGGCATAGCAAACTTCATGATATTCATTTTATGCCAAAGCTACCCCTGTAGAAGAACAGTAGTGGTGTTACATATTAATTGGATCCCTATTACTTTTTAAGGTAGTATAGAAATCCTTATGGCGATCAGTACAGCTGATGGCCTTGAGAGTGAGTGACAATGCTTGACCTCACTCTCACCTTGCGTTCTGGGGATAGAATCGTGAGAACGGAACCCCAATAGAAAGCCCCTTCCGGTTTAAGGTGGGCAACTCAGTAAGTCAGTTGCAGTTAGTCAGTTGCAGAGTTAGAAGCTAGCAAGATGTGAGCTGACTGCGCAGTTGTCTGGCCTGGGGATCCGGAATAAAATAACATCAAAGGTAAATCGAAGTCTTGTTGTTATTACTAAAAGCTAACAATGACACAAGGCTTCTGATAAGAAATGATCCCCAGCAGAACCAGACACAGAATCCCCAGATAAGAAAGACCAGACGAGACCATTAGAAGATAGAAGATAGAAGACAGAAGACTAGACGATCAGAAGACAGCCGGAAGAATAGACCAGAGTAAGACGTTGTAGAATACTGATAATTGTTATTCTGTGTTACTTTCACCCTTAGCCAGGATTGAACCTGCAGTCTGGAAATGACTGTTACAGATTGTTAACTATTGGACAGTAGAACAGTCAAACACCTCCTCAGCTTAATGGACTCTTCCTGGCAGCAGTGGCAGGAATTATTTAAGCTGTTATAGTGGGTTCATTAATGAACTAGTAACTTCATGTTAGGCTTGGCCAGTCAAACCAATTGTTGACTGTCTAACTGACTGACTTCAATAGACGTAAGAAGTATACAACGTATAGATATTTAGTGCCGTCAAAGAAAAGGCACTACGTTACAGTGGTACTAACTCATATCTAGGAAAGATGAGGAGGTTCACACCTTTCCCAAAGGTATTAGTTCAAAAAGTGTACATACTAATGCAAATGGAGTTTAAACTTGCTGACTACAATGTCAAAGTGCAGCACATTAGCCACTACGCCACGGAGAATCTTCACCCTACTACACCACAGGGACTCTCCCCCTTGGAAATGTTTTGATACTGTTTGGTTTGGTTTGTTTTATGGCATATCAACCTCAGTGGGTCATTTAATGCCGATAAAGTTTTGAAATAGATCAATTCTTAATGGATAATACAATTTTTTTATAAATACATTTTTCTATTTAACCCATAGATAGAGCCCTAACAGGTACTACCACTCCGGGTCAGAATGGACCAGGGAGCAATGGTGATGATGGGGTGCTCCACATTCCCCAGACCTCCAGAAATGGAACCTCACCATCAGATAGAGTTTAACATCCTTCCCAAGACATGTAGACCCTCAGTCACTGCCTTCTAGCACCCATATGATAAAAAAAGGGGTTGGGGCTTGCTATAAGGTCAATAGGGTTGGGAAAATCATATAGTTGCTAGGACTTGACACAACCAGCTGATTGATCTGAGGGGGCCTCTCCGACTACCCGTCTAACCCAAGAAAGGGCCAAAGTGGAGTATTACAAGTCATGGACTGCTTATCCAACTGGGTACTATCCTTAAGCATCACAGGTCGCTACCCACGGCCAACAGGTGGCCCCATTGGGTGAATCTTACCCCTCTGCAGAGATGCAGTCGGTGTATTCTACACCACAGCCGACAGGGCGGTTACAGAAGTTGAGTTACTCACTTTTGTTCATCCTGGAAATTGTTCTTCAATGATCGATACTGTTGTTGTTTGCGCATGGCTCGGTTCAAAAAGTCATTCAAAGATTTCGGCTCAGGTTGATGATAAGGGATATGAACTTTGGACTCTGGAAAGAAAAAAATTAGATCAATATCACTGACATCTATATATATATAAAAGGAAGTTTGGTATGTACATGTCGACTTATAACTCAGAAAAGAAAAGAAATTAAATTAATATTTTTATCACTTTAACACAATAAGCAATTAAGAAATGAATTTCAGTTTTTGTCATATGTACAAAACAGTTTTTAGAAAAATAAGTTAAAGATTACATTTTTTAAATAATATTTTAATTGTAAAAAAAAAAAAAAAAAAAAAATCCAAAAATAAATATTGTAATATACAAATTCTCGGTGATGTTTTTAATTCTATAAATTATTTTCCTCTTATTTTCCCACTTATCCAATCACTCCCTGGTGTTCTGAAAATTTTTTTAGTCCGGTCATGGACCAGGCACTTTTGCTAGTAATCCTATATTATACTAACAACTGTTACAAATAGAGGGTAGTGCTGAGAAAAGAATTATGGAAGGATCTCGTAATATTTTGCGTCTTATCTGTTATTAGCTTATTTACTGCTAAATATAAAAAGAAAAACAAAGTGTAAGTGCCTAACTGTGCTTGGTCCGAAGATTTAATATGGGAGATCTAACCACGGATATCTCTCAAAATACAGAAGAAAGTGCTACTGAACAAGATTCAAGTAAGTCGAAAATTAAATATGAGGGCATAACCACGGGTGTCCCTTATATGAGAATGGATATACAGTATATGTAATAAGACAGCTATATAACAAGAGTTCCATGAATTAAGAATATCTGCAATTACTATCAAACATTAAATAAAATGTCAACGATAGGTTAACGTATATAAACGTCCGGTAAACATTGCTCTTACTACAAATGTAAGTATAGCACAGTTTTCATTAGATCTGATTCTATGGTGACGGCATAGGGTTTCCGATAAAGCAAATTTCAGGGTAATTTATGAACTTTAGTTGGCCAAATTCCTAGCATAAAATTGTGCGTGCACATTATCTCCCTTAACAAATTTGCTTGTATAGTTTTTCTTATGAGATTTTCTTAAACAATTGAATGAATAAAAATACATTTCATTATTATCAACACATTTTTGTTTGTTTGTTTGTTTGAGAAATAAAAATCTTATTTCTCAAACAAACAAAAATGTGTTTATAAAGCAGTGCACAACAAAAATATCATAAAATGTGTTCTTAATAACAATTAAGTTCATTTCAGATAATGCGCACGCACAATATTATGCCAGGAATTTGGCCAACTAAAGTTCATACGTGTCGATAAGAATGAAACGTATTTTAAGAAAATTTCATAAGAAAAACTGTACAAGAAAATTTGTTAAGGGAGATAATGCGCACGCACAATTTTATGCTAGGAATTTGGCCAACTAAAGTTCATAATTACCAATTTCAGTTGCATGTTTATTTTATATGGTTAAATAAAAACATCAATATTTGACTTTGTAAAGCTGCCTCATGTGAAATATGTGCATTTAGCAAAAAGAACTAACAGAATCCAAGAATATTGTGAAAGGGTGGGGGTTCAAATCAGTAAGGAAAGATCAGAATAATGCTCACCCCTGATTAATCTTTGGGTTTCACTGTGCAGCTGAAGTTTTTCTTCTGCCATAGTCTTGGAGGCTCTGGCTTTTTGAGTCTTTGGATTCTTCTTGGCGCCCTGAAAATTAAAAAAATTAAAATTACACAAAGAACAATTTGACACAAAAGTTTCAATAGAAGCCCACAATACAATCAAGCCAACACTTATACTGTGACACTATAAGCTCTTCTTTCCCCTACGCACACATATTTATGGGCGAATAATTCTATGTGTATAGGTGTAGCATATATGTACAAGGATAATCACAAGAGTAAGGTCTCCAAAACAACCAAGTTCATGTAGTTATTTGGGTTTTGAATACAAAAGGCATTAAACCAATTGAAATTTATTGCCAATTAATGAAAGTGCATGGCAAGTCATACATGGATGTCAAAAACATCCGCAAGTGATGTTGGAAGTTTGCGTTTTTATCGACAAATTATTTTTTTTAGTGGTTTGAAGGCGTTAAAAGTAAGCCATATTTTTATCGGCAAGTAAATGTAAATAATTAGCCCCCCCCCCCATATTTTTAAAAGGGGGATGGTTAAAATATCTACATTTACTTTTCGAAAAAAGACTGGAGAGGGAAAAATATTGCATTAACTTTTTGGGAAAAAACGCCTTAAGCGCCAATTTTCTTTCTTTTTTTTTTTCAGCAGGCACCGCTTCAGCTAGGGACTTCATTCATAGGGAGAGTTGTTTTTTCAGCTATCACCGCCTAGCATTTTTTTAAGGCAGGAGGCCGGGACACAATTCTATGAATAGCACCAAAAATTATTATATCTTTTTTTTAATATTAAACGATAATATGTTTATTTTCACTTACCTTTAGGAGTTTTGCCTTAAGTTTTGCACTCAACGCTCCAATGTCAAATCCTTCATCATCATCATCATCATCTCCATTGTTATCACTACTGTCTATTAACAAAAGTTTTGTACAAAATTAAAACAAAAAAATCTATGAAGTAATTGTTTAAAAATTAACAAAATCTGGTTTGGCTATTTTCTTTAATGGCATATCAACCTTTGTGGGCTATTTAATGTCAAATCTTGTTTGTTTTTGTTTGTTTTTTTATATACAGGATTTGTAATTAAATATAGTTTGGTTTCATTTTATAAACTTATAAAAATAATATTCACCAACTTCTTGTGTATTGATAAATTGGTAAAAATATATTCATTAACTTTGTATATTAAATTGGTAGAAAATATATTCATTAACTTGTGTATATTAATAAATATTATAAATTGGTAGAAAATATATTCATTAACTTTGTGTGTATTAATAAATTGGTAGAAAATATATTCATTAACTTTGTGTGTATTAATAAATTGGTAGAAAATATATTCATTAACTTTGTGTGTATTAATAAATTGGTAGAAAAATATATTCATTAATGTGTATTAATAAATTGGTAGAAAATATATTCATTAACTTTATGTGTATTAATAAATTGGTAGAAAATATATTCATTAACATTATGTGTATTAATAAATTGGTAAAAAATATATTCATTAACTTTATGTGTATTAATAAATTGGTAGAAAATATATTCATTAACTTTATGTGTATTAATAAATTGGTAGAAAATACATTAACTTTATGTGTATTAATAAATTGGTAGAAAATATATTAACTTTATGTGTATTAATAAATTGGTAGAAAATATATTCATTAACTTTATGTGTATTAATAAATTGGTAGAAATTATCTTTATGTTGGTTATTTTGCTTAATGGCATATCAACTCTTGTGGGCAAACCAATGCCAAATCCTGTCTTTCTGTATATATGATTTGTAAACAAACAGTTTGTTGGTTAATATTTTTGCTTGGTTTTGCTTTATAAATTGGTAGAATTAACTTCATTTATATAAACTGGTAGAAATAATCTGTTAGGTTTTTAATTAACTTCATGTGTATTAATAAGTTGATAGAAATAATAAACTGGTGGTTGACCCTCACCATCTTTATGTGTATTAATAAATTGGTAGAAAATATATTCATTAACTTTATGTGTATTAATAAGTTGATAGAAATAATAAACTGGTGTTTCTCTGAATGTTTGAGATGAGGCTTTAAGATTAGTATTATTAGCATTATTCGGACTATTGTCCCCATCTTCATTGTTATTTGTACAACGTTTCGGTCGATATACCCTCCGGCCTTCTTCAGGTATTTCTTGTTAGGGTTAGGTTCAAAGTCCTAAGAAATACCTGAAGAAGGCCGGAGGGTATATCGGCCGAAACGTTGTACAAATAACAATGAAGATGGGGACAATAGTCCGAATAATGCTAATAATACTAATAAACTGGTGGTTGACCCTCACCATCTTATGTGTATTAATAAATTGGTAAAAATAATTTCCATTATCTTCATGTGTATTAATTGATAGAAATTATATACAACAGCAAAAAAGAATTTACCTTTGGAAGCCGAACCATCTTCAGAGTCACTTCCATTTGCATCAAAAATGTCTGGATTAAGAGTCTGGAACTAAAAGGAAAGCAAAAAGATGGTTGGTTGGTTGGTTGGATTTTATGGCATGTCAACTATTGTTGGGTTTTTTTATGCCAAAGACATTTTTGTTTAACTCATTCTCGTTGGGTATTTAAATTTATTTTAAACTCTTTTTTTTTTTCAACACATCTTTTTATCTATTCAATCCATAAAACAGGTACTACAACTCCAGGTCAGAGTGGACTTTGAAGTAATGGCAATGAAGAGGTACTCCACACTTTCCAAAGCTCTAGAATTAAAACTTCACCTGAGTAAGGGCCACAGTGGAGAGTTGCATGTCATGGACTGCTCACCCATCAGGATTGTCCTTAAATATCATGGGTCACCACCCAGGGCCAACAGGTGGTCCTATTGGGTGATTATCCCCCGATAGGGCCACCTACTGGCTGTGGGTAGTGATCCCTGCAGAGGTGTAATCAGTGTATTCTTTTGCCCCAGCCAACGGGGCAGAGGTTGGTTTGGTTTGATTTTGGTTTACGGCATATCAACCTCAGTGAGTCATTTAATGCCGATAAAGTTTTGAAATAAATCAATTCTTAATGGATAATACAATTTTGTTTATCAACTCATGTTTTTCTATTTAACCCATAGATGGGACCCTAACAGGTACTACCACTCCAGGTCAGAGTGGACCAGGGAGCAATGGTGATGAAGGGGTGCTCCACATTTACCAAACCTCCAAAACTGGAACCTCACCATCAGATAGAGTTTAACGTCATTCTCAGGACATGTAGACCCTCAACCACCGCCTTCTAGCACCCAATGATAAAAGGGGTTGGGGCTTGCCATGAGGGCAATAGGGTTGGGAAAAATCGTATAGGTGCTAGGGCTTCACGTGACCAGCCGATTGATCGGAGGAGGCCTCTCCGACCACCCGTCTAGCCCAAGATAGGGCCAAAGTGGAGTATTGCAAGTCATGAACTGCTCATCCACCTGGATTCTATCCTTAAGCATCACGGGTCGCCACCCACGGCCAACAGGCTGGGGGAGTCTTACCCCTCTGCAGAGGTGCAGTCGGTGCATTCTAACACCCCAGCCGATAGGGCGGGCAGAGGTTGGGGAGAAGCTAAAAGTTAAACAAAGTTTTTTAAAAAGCTGCTGCAATGTTTAAATCATACAAAGTGATTGATAAAAATAATCTACTAACCGAATCTTTTTGGGGAAGATTATCATCTGAAAAAGGAAAAAAAAAAAGAAACGGATTCTATTAATAAAATGTACATCTATAGATAAAAAGGCAAATATCACGAAATAATAAAATATAAGTATATTGCATAAATATAACCAAAATGAAAAATAAAATACAATGTTGAAATATTTTCTATATATAAGGCATGCTGTAATCCACCACTTAAAGTTATAGACTCAGCAAGGTCATGTAGTTTAAACCCCCCAGCCGATCAACAGCCCAAATACATGGTTAGTTAACTATTTAATCACCTTCATATATTTGTGCGTGTTCGAGGGTCGGCTGAAAACTGAAAAGTTAACAGGCTGACTGAGATACTCATAGAATGCGAGCAAATGAGGTTTTATTTATCTAAATAGTCCACCTTGCAGTCCAAACACTTCTTCCATCGGTGTTGCAGTGCTTAGATCTTATTGGTCAATTAAAGTCATCAACAGTAAACATGTCAACAATATATTAACTTTTCAGCATACCATGATAAGTATTTGGTTTGGCTTGGTTTGTTTTACGGCATATTAACCTCAGTGGGTCAATTTAATGCCAATAATGTTTTGAATGGATACTCAATTTTTTATAAACACATTTTTCTATTTAACCCATAGATGGGACCCTAACAGGTACTACCACTCCAGGTCAGAGTGGACCTGGGAGCAATGGTGATGAAGGGGTGCTCCACATTTCCCAAACTTCCAGAACTGGAACCTCACCATCAGATAGAGTTTAATGTCATTCCCAGGACATGTAGACCCTCAGCCACTGCTTTCTAGCACCCATATGATAAAAAGGGTTGGGGCTTGCCATAAGGGGAATAGGGTTGGGGCAATCATATAGGTGCTAGGGCTTGGCGTGACCAACCGATTGATTGGAGGGGGCCTCTCCAACCATGATAAGTAAAAGAATTTTGAAATGTGTATGTGCATGTGTGTGTGAGCTGTCTGAGGTTAGAGGGTCATGGGGCCACGAGTGGGTGTATATGTATAAACTTTGCTTGAGAAGCGAACACTGGAGGGGTGTGTTTGTGTGCGTGCAAAATTTGCATACAAGGCATGTGCGTGCCCACTGTGCCTCAGGAGATAAGTTATTTCTTTTCTCACAACAGAATGTTTCATAGTTCATCTTTATGAATTGTCATCCTGTGAAAATGTGGGGAAATGGGCAAGAAAAAAAAAGTGGAGGGGCACAAAAGAAGAACTAACTTAACAAAAGAAGTGTCCATGCAAGACTTCTCACAAGCAAAACATGTAATTTACTTTTAATACTTACCATCGTCAAATAAACTTTGAAAAGGCTTTTCGGAAGATTTCTGAAAAATAATAGAAAAAAAAAATTAATTTTCAAGCAAGATAAACATGTATTTATAAAGTGATAACTGAATAAAACAAACAAAGTTCACTCAGCATGAAAATTCTTTTTTAATTATTTTGAGAATTCTTGAGCACAAGGGTGTAAAACAGCCATATTTAGTCCAATCCATAGGACGGATCTGGCCCACGGCTGTGTATAGTCCAGTCCAGTCCATAGGACGAATCTGGCCGACGGCCGTGTTTAGTCCAATCCACAGGACGGATCTGGCCACGGCCGTGTTTAGTCCAATCACAGGACGGATCTGGCCCACGGCCGTGTTTAGTCCAATCCACAGGACGGATCTGGCCCACAGCCATGTTTAGTCCAGTCCAGTCCATAGGACGAATCAGGCCCACGGCCGTGTTTAGTCCAATCCACAGGACGGATCTGGCCCACAGCCATGTTTCCAGTCCAGTCCATAGGACGAATCAGGCCCACAGCCGTGTTTAGTCCAATCCACAGGATGGATCTGGCCCACGGCCGTGTTTAGTCCCGTGTTTAGTCCCGTCCATAAGATGAATCTGGCCCACGGTTTAGTCCCGTCCATAGACGAATCTGGCCCACGGCCGTGTTTAGTCCCGTCCATAGGACGAATCAGGCCCACGGCCGTGTTTAGTCCCGTCCATAGGACGAATCAGGCCCACGGCCGTGTTTAGTCCCGTCCATAGGACGAATCAGGCCCACGGCCGTGTTTAGTCTACGTAATACAAATTTTTTTATGATAAGTAAAATTTTGCCTGAATTATTTGGCAAAACTACAAAATCCTTAGATATAAAATAGAAAGAGACATTTATTACCTTTTTCCTTTTGATGATCAACATTGAATCTTCATCTTCACTTTCTTCTTTATCATCAACAAGCAGCACATCTAGAAAAGAAAGAAAAAAAAAAAAATGATTGCTTTGGTTTATTTGTTCAATGGCATATCAACTCTTTATGGATTATTTAATGCCAAAACTGATTCATTTTTACATGTATTTGCCTCAAACAAAGAAATAATAGAGGAATTTAAGAATTACCATTTTCAGCAGCAGCAGCAGCATCTTCTGGAACTGGATCATCCATATTGTTGTCATCATTATTATCTGCATCAATATCAATCATGTTGTTGCTGTCATCATCATCATCGTCGTCATCAGCAATAACTCGAGACTAGAAAGAAAAAATAAATAAATAAATTCTCTATCAAACTATTCCTGTTACATAATGAATAGGCATAGCCTATCATTTTTGTAATGTAGTGTAAGATTTAAATTCAATGGTTACAGGAAAAAAAATCACAGTACCAAATGAAGTGTCAAAGTTTGGTTTAGTTTGATTTCTTTGTTCAATGGCATATAAAATTTCGGGTAATTTTCACCTTTAGTTGGCTAAACTCCTAGCAAATAAGGCAATTAGAGTAATCTCCCTTGACTTTCACTTTGAAACAAGCTGGTAGCCATTTTGAAAGTCTCCATGCAAAATACACAAATCTTAGAAACTTTTTGAAAACAATACAACTGCATGCTTTAACACAAAAATATCATAAAATGTCTTCTTAATAACAAGTTCATTTCAAATAATGCGCACACACAATTTTATGTTAGGAATTTAGCCAACTAAAGGTGAAAATTACCAAATTTTGTGGGTTATTCAATGTCAAAATATCAGTGGGATTATACAAAGTTGAAACTAATTACAGTATAAATAAAAAGACCAAACGTGTGACTAGAAACATAAAAAATTTTAAGGGAGCTATCTTGGTAGAAAATAAGTACCGAAAATCGGAAAATAAATCTAAAATAAAAACTAAAAAGAATAATTTTTGGAGATCTTTTTTTTTCTTTTCTTTTTTACTCCTTTTCGATAATTATTTAATTGGCTATTATCTTATAAAAGGAAAAATTATAGTCAATATTTGTTCTGTTAAAAGGGGGGTAAATTTTCAATAGAGTTTATTTAACTAAAATAGTTATTAAATAAATGTTTTTAGAATCTAAAAATATGAAATTTGAAACTCAAAATTAGGTGTTTCATATTTTAAATGAATTTCATATATTAATTTAGCAGAAATACCTAATTAAATCGGAAAGTTTTGAAATAAAATAACTCACTTATTAAACTCGTTTTATTAAAAATTAATTTGCTTTGCAAACTCACTTCTTTTCTGATCACAATTATCTACACAGTGCCCCAACAGGTCACATCTTTCTAGTTTTATATATAAAGATATACCAACCTGTCTTTGATGGCTTCTCACACAAATCTCATCATCATCACTGTCACTCTCAATATCTGGTGGAGGAAAAAAGAAAAGTATATATAATCAAAGATTTTTTTTAAATTGAAAAAAAAAAAAAATAATTCATAATTGAAAAAAATTTCTTAGTCTAACCTCCAGAGGTGATCAAACAGTTTCATATCAAGCTACCAAAATTACGATATATACCTTAACACTAAAATCCTTTCCAGTGCAATTTTTATAGTAAAAACTCCATCCAGTGCATTTTTACGGTAAAAACCCCATCCAATGCAATTTTTATAGTAAAAATCCCATCCAGTGCATTTTTACGGTAAAAATCCCATCCAATGCAATTTTACAGTAAAAATCCCATCCAATGCAATTTTACAGTAAAAATCCAATACAATTTTATAGTAAAAAAATCCCATCCAATGCAATTTTATATTTAAAAAATCCCATCCAATGCAATTTATAGAAAAAAATCCCATCCAATGCAATTTATAGAAAAAAATCCCATCCAATGCAATTTATAGAAAAAAATCCCATCCAATGCAATTTTACAGAAAAAAATCCCACCCAATGCAATTTTATAGAAAAAATAAAATCTAATATGAAAAGTTGATTTCCAGTACAAATATCAGGTACATGATATGTATAATTCCATTGTGAAAATTAAAAAACCAAGACAAAATGTGTGTATTCATTTTGTTTAGTTTGATACTGCCATGTGCTATTAATACTCCTCTAAAGTCTGATTTTATATGTAATTTTTTTATACTTATTTTACATGTGTCAAAAGTCTAATAAATATTAAATTCTTTCCAACAAAGGAATATTTAGAGATTATAAATGAATTATTTCCCCCTACATTGGAAATTATTCTTTTTTTTTACTATAAAAATGCATTGGACGTTATTCTATTAATACTATGAAAATGCATTGAAAGTGATTCTTTAATTATAAAAATGTATTGGAACTGATTTTATTTTTACTATGAAATTGCATTGGAAATTATTCATTTTTTTTTACTATAAAAATGGATTTAAAGTGATTCTATCTTTACTATGAAATTGCATTGGAAATTTTTTTTTTTTGTTTTACTATAAAAATGGATTTAAAGTGATTCTATTTTTACTATGAAATTGCATTGGAAATTATTCATTTTTTACTATAAAAATGGATTTAAAGTGATTCTATTTTTACTATGAAATTGCATTGGAATTATTCATTTTTACTATAAAAATGGATTTAAAGTGATTCTTTTTTACTATGAAATTGCATTGGAAATTATTCATTTTTTTACTATAAAAATGGATTGTGATTCTTTTTTACTATGAAATTGCATTGGAAATTATTCATTTTTTTACTATAAAAATGGATTGTGATTCTTTTTTACTATGAAATTGCATTGGAAATTATTCATTTTTTTTTTACCATAAAAATGAATTGTGATTCTTTTTTTACTATAAATTGGAAGTGATGTTTTCATACTAATAATGGAATGGATAAGTAATATTTTGATGTATTGCATTATGTTCTGTATGCATTTTTTGACAATTTGGGGTAAAAAATGAAGTTTTTCAAAAAAATGGACGGATTTTATGTGATTTCTTGGTTTTGGAGTTGTCCAAACGATGCAAAAAGACAGGATTCTGTTTCTTGCCATAATTTCTTTTTCATTTTTACATGTGTGTCAAAAGTCTTTTTGACCCATTGTATGGTTTATATTTTTTGACAAATTTGCAATGTTCAATCTAAATGTCCCTCAAAAGGCCAATTTAGCACCACCCCCTGTCAAGTTAAAAGTGACTTACCTTCTTTTTGTAGCAGAGTCTCTGATTGTGGAGAAGTTTCCATACTCTCTTCTATTCCAGAATCTTTCTCAATTTCTTCATTTTGTGCTGCCATGGCTTTTGTCTCTGATGCGATGTTCAGCTAAAACAAAAATAGATAAATAAATTTAAACAGATACATAAATAAATTTGAATAATTAGATAAATAAATAAATCTAAAAAGATAAATAAATTTAAAAAAGATAAATAAATAAGTTCAAATAGATGAATAAATAGAATTATTTGGATTATTCGGATTATAGTTCTCATCTTTATTGTTATCTGTACAACATTTTGGCCAATGTACCCTCCGGCCTTCTTCAGGTATTTCTTGTCAGACATGGGGAACTTTCTCGGGAAGCCATCACAGAACTTTGAACCTAACCCTTTATTCAGTTCACTGGGGTATCCTGTTCTCATTCCACTAACCAGGGTATAGCCGATTGATCGGAGAGGGCCGCTCCGACCGACTGTTTAGCCTAATTAAGGGCCAAAGCGGAGTGTTGCATGTTACAGACTGCTCAGCCACCAGGGTTCCATCCTTATGCATCATGGCTCACCATCCATGGCCAACAGATGGCACCATTGGGGGAATTTTGCCTCTTGCAAAGGTGCAGTCGGTGTATTCTACAGCCGCTGCCGACAGGGCAGGTTGCTAATTGTTAAGTAGTATATAACAGTGTCACTTACATTGAGATAGTCGTAGGAAGGGTTGGAATCAATGTAATCAACAGAGCAATATATTTGTTGTTCGTTTTTGTTTTGTTTTACAGCATATCAACCTCAGTGGGTCATTTAATGCTGAAAAGTTTTGAAATGAATTCATTCTTAATGGATACTCAATTTTTTTGTAAATACATTTTTTTATTAACCCATAAATGGGACCCTAACAGGTACTACCACTCCGGGTCAGAGTGGACCAGGGAGTAATGGTGATGAAGGGGTGTTCCACATTCCCCAGACCTCCAGAACTAGAACCTCACCTTCAGTTAGAGTTTAACGCCATACCTAGGACATGTAGACCCTCAGCCACTGCCCATATGATAAAAAGGGCTTGGGGCGGGGAATCATATAGGTGCTAGGGCTTGACATGACCAGCTGATTGATCAGAGGGGGCCTCTCTGACCGCCCGTCTAGCCTAAGTAGGGCCAAAGTGGAGTATTGCAAGTCAGGATTGCTCAACCACCTGGGTTCTATCCTTGACCATCACGGGTCGCCACCCACGACCAACAGGTGGCCCCATTGGAGGAGTCTTACCCCTCTGCAGAGGTGCAGTCGTGTATTCTAACACCCCAGCCAACAGGGCAGCAGAGCAATATAGCTCAAGAACATTTAATCAGTGTTGTTGGAATATTTTGTGCATAAGCTGTGCTGCAATCTACCACTTAAATTTATAGACTAATCGAGGTTATGTGGTTTAAACCTCAGCCAATCAACTGCCCTAATACGTGGTTGGTTAACTACTTAATCGCTAATACTGAGACGTCAATTTGCAATTATTGACGAAGGACCTGCAAGACTGAAGAGTACCAAGTAACAACCAAAGGATTCTTCGCTAAGGATCGCACTCTGCTTAACACAAAGGATTGCTGCTGGACAGCGCTCTTGCTTGAAGCCTAAAGGATGGCCACAAAAATCGTAACAAGTGTTTCTTCCTTCTGTTAAAGTCTTAATTTTTGTGCAGCATTTCGACGGTTTGCCCACCCCAAGAGGACTTCATCAGACATCCGCCTCATCTTTTCGTATCTTTGAATATAACGTGGGCAGAGAGAGTAGACTGGACATAAAGTCCAGCAACACAACCAAACCAAGTATAACCATCAAACAGGGGAAAGGCGGATCAGTTGGGTGAGATCCCACATAAATACAAGGGTAATCCCAAAGGTAAGGTCTCCAAAATATTTACAAATCAATAGATATTGTCAATGATGTTTAGATAATTTTAAAGTTTCAACATGTATCTATTTTTCAACATAATCACCATTTCACAGTCAAAGCATTTTTATAGGTGCTGTTGCAGTTTTTCTATGCCTATGTCATTCTAACACGCCGCCATGTCATTGAGGAAGCACTGAACCTCGTTGTTGTTGCAAACTCCTCACACCTTTCAATAAACTGTATTTTAATTATTTTTAATACAGTATCCACTGTATTTAGTTTTTAATGCACTCATTTTATATTTGTTTTAATACACTTTAATAATCAAATACCAACAAAAAAGAGACCCAGTCTCTAATGTATATTTATAATTAATAACATTTGTTCTTCTTTTAAGTAATTACTAATATCTGTTAAAATTAAAAACTAAAAACCTATGAAATAGCAGAGGTGGTCACTACTAGAATAGGGTCAGTCCTAATTAGTGATCATCCTCCACACATTAATCATTTGTTGTGTTTTTTGTAAAAAAAAAAAAAAAATGTAATGTGTGAAAATAAACATATTTCATTCTTTTCTTTATTCGTTTTTAATACATTCTATTTATAATTGTTTTTTACTAAATTGTATTAGCTGTTATTATATTTTATCTGAAGATGAAGTGAAGATACTTCGAAATTGATAAGACATTGGACCTTGCATTACAATAGCCTTAAATATGAAATATAATAACATACTTTATAATGCTTCAAACAAATTATTAAATACTTGTATTAGCTGTGTTTAAAATAGGTATAGTATACCTAGTTTAAACACAGCTAATACAAGATTTTTCGACAAATTGGGTATAGCTGGTATACCCAATTTGACGAAAAATCCGTGTTTTTACAAAACAAATTTACTACCCACCGTTTAAAAAAATTACCAAAAATCAGGGAATTATCAGATTTTAATTAAATTTTCAGCATTGATTTATCAATGAATGGATTTTATAATGCATCAATTATTTATTTCAAAACTTTCTGATTTTTTAAACTTTAAAATTTCAATGTTGATTTCTTCTCCTCAGAACAAGAATATATTAAGATAACCCACGATGTCTTATTATTGACTTGAATTAATTCGAGATTTAATCTTTCTACCATTTTTTTAAAAGCTTTTGTCAGTATTTTAGCCTTTTATATAATTCATCAATAAAATCTTAAATCTTAAATTATATTTTAAATTAATTCTCAACATTTACGCACACATTTTATTAACCTTTTGGAAGAAGTCAAAACATTTTACTTGCAATTTAAACTTATAAAAATGTAATTGATTAAACAAATAACTTAGTTTTTAAAACAGGAAAATTTTGAATAAATTAATAATTTTTTTATTATTATATTCGAGGAGACTTGTTAAATAAAAGTATAAAGTTTCGTATCATCAAAAAAAAGTTTTGTTAAACTTGTAGCGAAAAACAAAATGGTTCATGAGTTTTTATTTTCCAGAGATAAATTTTATCTATTTTTCTATTGTTAATAAAAACGAGTTTTAAAAATAATATCGAAGCTTCAATAAACACATTTATTTCAATTTTAAGCTAAGCTGCCCATTTTAAATATTTTTTTTAAAATTTAATCTAATTTTTTACTTCTTCACAGATAAAATAAAGCTTACTTTAGTATTTTTCCTTATGAACAAAAATCATTACGAAATATCTCTCGTGGGTCTCAACTATACTATATATATTTTATATATTTATTCTATATTTTATCTATATCTATATATTTCATATATTTATTTTATATAGTCTATATAAAAACGATTCCGTGTGCATGCAGTAGTTTGCAAACAATTTTTTGTTTTTAATATTTCTAAAATTTACAAAGCTTTCCTTTAGTATGCCATATGGGTTATATATAACAATTTCACCAGTAAAAAAAAAGTTTATACAAGTTTTTTTTTTAATTTAAACTAACCTAGAGTTTTATAAATAAATATTTGTTAGACATTTCTCTTACTTTGCAAAAAAAAAAATAAGACAATAAAAACTTTGCTGTTTTCTACAATCTAGTACGATCACAGAAAAAAATAAAAAACGTCGAAATAAAAATAAAAATACACTAAATTACCTCGTAAATATTCTAAATGAATCAAAACATGACTTAATTTTTTTCTAACTTTTTCTAACTAAAACTTTAAGAAAAGCACCGGCACAAAAATTGATTTTGTATTACTTTTTTTTTTTTTGAATACAATTAAATTATAAAACAATAGATTAAATACAACAATTCGAAGCATTGTATAAAAATACATAATCAAATTCTCACCTTTTGATCATCGATCTCCATGGCTTAATATTGGAGAAAAAAACAACTGTTTTAAGGTTCGAATAAATGTGTATTAAAAAAAAAGTACTTCTCCGCGGGTAAAAGTTTTTCTCAAAACGATAAACAAGCCGATTTCGATTTCGCGCGTAATGTTACGCATGCGCAAAATTAAATAATCTCTAACCCACGACTTGAAATAGAGTATTAAGATATTAGATTTAAAAAATGAATAAATAAATCACTAAAACTTCCGAGTTGTCATTTTAATTACCAATCTAATTCTGTTGTGGTTTTCTAATTTTTATATCTCACTGGTCGCCACATGTAGCGTATATGACAACGCTAAATATATTAAAAAGCGTTTGAGAAGGACAGGTTTTATAGTTATTTTACTAAGCTTAGCTAGAAGTATGCTACTAAGAATCGAACTCACTAACAATAGTTTGCGAATCTAGCTTGCTAACCATTACACCACGTGAGATGCCCATAAGGACACGTTTATACCACGAGGAAGTGGTTACATGTTTTTAAAATGGCTATTATTGTTGTTATTATTATTATTATATTATTATTATTATTGACTCCTTTTGAGTTTTCACATTAGCGTTAGCTGATGGTCTTTCACTGGAGTCTGAGTGACAGCAAGACTCAGGTCTCCAGGACTCTTCTGAGTATTCTGGCAGATTGTAGCAGTGCAGTGTTCTGAATGGTATCAATCCTTCCTCTGATTTTCAAACTTTCCAAACCCTTTTCCAATCCTTTTGGGGCCGTTCCAAGTGCACCAACTACAATTGGTATCACTTTGACTTTCATATTCCATAACTTTTTCAGTTCTCTGGCAAGGTCCAGATATTTGTCCATTTTTTCATTTTCCTTTAGCTTCACCCTGTGATCTGCTGGAACTGCAAAATCCACCAGTTGACAAGTTCTTTCTTTTTTGTTAATCAACACTAGGTTGGTCTTCTTGCTGGGATAAGGTGATCCGTTTTTATTTCAAAGTCCCAGAGAATTTTTGTGCATTTCGTTCTCAAGAACAGATTCTGGTTTATGCATATACCATTTTGTTGTAAAATTTAATTTTTTGCATAATTCCCAGTGGATCACCTTTCGAACCAATCGTGTCTAGTTTTGTATTCTCGCTGTGCTAGTTTGCTACATTTGCAGAGTATATGGTTAACAGTCTCATCTCTATTACCGCAAAGTCTACATTTACTATTCTGTTGGGTCTTATCAATTTTCGCTTTGATGTAGTTTGTCCTTATGGCATTATTTTGTGCAGCAATTATAAGTGATTCTGTTTCTCTTTTGAGGTTTCCCTTTCTCAACCATGTCCAAGTCTTTTCATGTGCAATCTCTTCTATTTGTTGTTTGAAGCGTCCGTATAATTGTTTTTCTTCCCATTTTTGTTTTCTAGTCTTTTTTCTGTTTGTCCATCTGCCGTTTCTACTATTGTTGGCCACCATAAGTAGTTGGTCTTTGCTCTTCCTTGTGTAATCTTCAAGTTGTTGGATTGTGGTTTCTACGCATTCCTCTATGTTGGCAAGACCTCTTCCCCCTTCCTTTCTTGACACATACAATCTATCTCTATCATTCTCTAGGGTGGAGAGCCTTGTGCATGGTCATTAATTTTCTCATCCTTTGGTCTATTATTGTTGTTGTTGTAGTGTAGTAGTAGTAGTAGTAAAATTAGGCGGGGGTGTTATAACAGTGGTCCCTAAAACTTGAAAACTCGTCATCAATATTAAAAACAATTGTAAATGGGCCCCAGACCTCCTGACAAAGACAAATCCTGGAGACACCACTCCACCCAACAGCAGCTATATGGCCTCTTAGATCTTATCACACAAATCCATCCAAGATGAACAAGACATCCTGGGCACTGCTGGAAAAAGCAAGGACGAACTCATAAGTGGTGTTCTCCTGTGGACTCCTACACAAGGACACGCCAGTGTTGACCGACTAGTAAACACTTACATTTGCTATGTATGGACACTTGATGCCGAGTCGATGACCTGCAAGGAACGATGTCCAATAGAGACAGATGATAAAGAGTTGAATCTAAGCATGACTTCTTGATGATGATGATGATGATGATGATGATGATGTATTAAAAAGGTAGGTTTGGTTTGGGTTTTTTTGTTTTACGGCATATCAACCTCAGTGGGTCATTTAATGCCGATAAAGTTTTGAAATAAATCAATTCTTAATGGATAATACAATTTTTTTATAAATACATTTTTCTATTTAACCCATAGATGGGACCCTAACAGGTACTACCACTCCGGGTCAGAGTGACCAGGGAGCAATGGTGATGAAGGGGTGCTCCACATTCCCCAAATCTCCAAACTGGAACCTCACCATCAGATAGAGTTTAACGTCATTCCCAGGACATGTAGACCCGCAGCCACCGCCTTCTAGCACCCATATGATAAAAAGGGGTTGTAAAAAGGTAGGTTCGGATATGATAGAAGTTCTGTTTTGACGTCCGACTCTGATGTTGTCTGTTGAAGAAAAGGTGGAGCGACCCTGTTTTAGGTCCGTCCCCGTTGAAGCCTGAATCAGAAGAGGGCGAGTTTGTCTATTCAGCTTTGCTGCCAAAGTATGCTGGCTCGTGATTGGTTGGTTTCAAAACAGAGGCTCGTAGACAAGGATGATAACCCCCATACCTCAGAATTCTCAATACTTTTTCTATAGGAATGCATAGAAAATGTTAATACTATAGAAATACATTAAAAAGAGTTTTAATATAGGAATGTATCAGAAATGATTTTACTAAAGAAATGTATTAGAAAGGGTTTTAGATAGGAATTCATTGAAAAGTGCTTTACTATAATAATGCATTAGAAAAGATTTTAATATATCAACGTATAAGAGGGGATATGATTGAAGCCTACAAATATACACATGGTTTTTATTCAACGAACTTTGACCTACTAAACATTGCTCAAAATAACAATACCAGGACATAAATTAAAACTCTTTAAAAAATTTTGTAAAGCAAACGCAAGACAAAATTATTTTAGCAACAGAGTGGTGAATACATGGAATAAACTACCATCGTCAATAGTGAATGCCCATCTCTAAACTCTTTAAGGCAATGTTAGATAATCTGTGGAAGATTATAAATATTCTGTGGAATTAAATGAATATTTATAAGGAGCAGCTGACAGGTCTCAGACCTAATATACTAGCTGAAAGGATATTATTATTATATAATATAGGAATGCATTGAAAAGAGTTTTTCTATAGTTTTATTAGAAAAGGTTTTGATATATGAATTCATTGGAAAGTATTTTACTATAATAATGCATAAGCAATGATTTTACAATAGAAATACATTGCAAAGAGTTTTACTGCAGAAATGCTTCAAAACTGATTTCAGTATGGGAATGTATTAGAAAGTCTTTTACAATAGGAATTCATTGGAAAGTGTTTTACTATAATAATGCATTTGAAATGGTTTTACTATAGAAATGCATTGCAAATGATTTTGATATAAAAATTCATTGAAAAAGTTTTACTATAGGAAAGCATTAGAAAGTATTAAACTATAGAATGTATTGGAAAGGATTTTACTAAAGAAATGTGTTGAAAATGGTTTTACTATAGTAAATGCATGGAAAAGGTTTTTACTATAGGAATGTATTAGAAAGGGTTTTAGTATAGTAATTTATTGGAAAGTATTTTCTATAATAATGCATTAGAAAGGATTTTACAATAGAAATGCATTGCAAATGATTTTACTATAGAAATGCATTGGAAAAGGTTTTTACTATAGCAATGCATTAATATTTTCTGTAAGATATTATTGGAAACATTTTTAGTATAGGAATGTATTAAAAAGGGGTTTTAGTATAGGAATATATTGGAAAGTGTTTTACTATATTAATTCATTGGAAATGGTTTTACTATAGAAATGCATTGCAAATAATTATAATGTAGAAATACATTGAAAAAAGTTTTACTATAGCAATGCATTAGAAAGGAGTTTACAATAGGAATGCATTGAAAATGTTTTTACAATAGAAATGTATCAGGGTTTTAGTATAGGAATTCATGGCAAAGTGTTTTTCCAATGAATTCATATACTAAAATCCCTTTTTACAATATAATAATAATGCATTAGAAATGATTTTACAATTGAAAAGCATTGAAAAGAATTACTTGCAGAATATATTGAAAACAATTTTAATATAGATTTGTATTAAAAAGGGTTTTAGTATAGGAAAGCATTGGAAAACATGTTACAATATGAAAACTTTGGTACTGATTTTTATATAGAAATGCAATTGAAAAGGAATTTACTATAGAATGAATTAGAAAGGATCTTACTATAAAAATGTATTGGAAAAGGTTTTATTACAGGGAATGTATTGTTTTATTACAAATGTGTTTTACTATAATGCATGGAAAAGTGTTGTTTTTTTTTAAGTAATAATTAGGTTCTTTAGCCTTGGTCGGCAACCCATCAAAGTCAAGAAAAAGTCTGACACAAAAGCTCTGCTGCCTTTCAATGAAAGCAAGGGAGTAAACCCCCAAAACAAATCAGGAGCCGGAGCCCTTAAAGGTGGTGTGATGCTGAAATCCAAGCGCTACCCATCAACTTCTGCGACACTACATTGCCTTACCTTTCCTTTGGATCACAGCAGTAGTGTGGAGAGGGGGGATTTGCTGCATGGGCTGTTGCCACCCTGCATGCGAACCCGCCCAGGCTATGTAGTTCAAAGAAGAAAAAAAAAAACTTTGACACTGCTTCATCGTCTCTCGTAAACAGAAGGCTGCCAACAACCAATTATACTAGAGCAGTGGATTGGTGGGATTTTATGGCATGTCAACCTTTGTAGGGTTATTTTATGCTGAAGATATTTTGTTCTTGTTGGGCATTCAAATTTTTTAACACATTTTTAATACTCATTTTTTTATATATTTAACCCATAGATGGGATTTAACAGGTACTACCACACCAGGTCAGGGTGGATCTGGGAGTAGACTCAGTATGGTTGCCCTTACTTTGACAATAACCTTTATATGTGGGGAAATTTATCCTCAAAAAAAGAACTGTTTAAAACCCTAAGTTTTATCGGGGTATAAGAATTGAATGTGTGGTTCTTATAATATGTTAAAAGGCTCAGAGTAACCCTCCAACGTTGGTGAATATATACATCAATAAATCTAAACAAAGAAGTACAACATAACAACAATACAGACTTTATTGTCTGAGCATGAGGAACATGACATACATGACAAGATACAAACAGATAGAATACATTATTACCACAATTCTTACAAATTTTTAAATTCAAGTGTTGGGATGGATATGAGTCCAATAGGGTTATCTCCCCTTGCTGTAGGTTTTTGTCCAAAGGTGGCGGCTATACTTTAACAGCAGCCCAGAAGAAAATCTTTCTTTTTCTCTGGGTCTGGAAACCACTGGACATGGGTTAGGCACTTTGTGCCTCGGCTCCTTAAGTGGGTGGCTCTGCCCCCCAGCAAACTATCAGTAAGTGACTAATTTCAACATGTAACTCTGTATCATTTCTTTAGGACTTAGTCCTACATTCATTATGTATGTTTATGTATCTGTTCCATATATCTTACTGTACTTTGTCATGAGTATATGTATACCTGTCATGTATGTATTTTCTCCATGTGCACACAGAATAAAATCTATGTTTGTCTATATCTATACATATATAAAGGGCAGTTGTGTGTATATGTATGTCCAGAGGAAACTTTTAAAATAAAAAAATTAACAACAAGTAAATATATATACACATTAAATATCACCAGGGCTTGGTTTTTGAGCAGAAATAATAGAGATTTGATTTATATTTGTGAAGATAATTAAAAAATACAATTTTAAGTGATAACAGCATGGATTTTTTTTCATTTAATATTTTAGATAGTAGACATTAACATTTCTTTTCAGAGTACCTGGATCAATGCAAGGTCTATTTTTTTCCATAGGGACTAACTTTAAAAAATCCCCCTCTACTCAGGCGATGCCGGTTAACCGCTGCTAGTTATTATATATAACTTTTTTGTCGGATTAATTAATGTACACATATATACCCATGTTGGAAGTTTACTTTGAACCTTCTAACAACATATAAGAACATTCTCATCTTATACAAGGTTAATCTCAGAAGTAACACCTCTAAATTGCTAGGGATACAGGGAAAATGTTTGTACAGCTATGGGCAACACTATGCCCCTATGCAGACCTCACTATCACACACAGTCTTGGCTTGTCATTTCTGATGGAACTCCCAATTGACAAGTGAGAAGTTTACGCAGTTATTCAGCTTTAGAATGCATTTAACTGAAATTCATTGCCAAATAATTAAATTGTATGGCAATTTGTGCATGGATGTCAAAAACGTCTCATGTGCTCTAGGAGTTTGCAACGACAATGAGGTTCAATGCTTCCTCATCAGCATGGCAGCAAGCTGGTATGACATGGCATACAAAAACTGCCACAGTGCTTACAAAAATGTATTGACTGAAATGGCGATTATGTAGAAAAATAGGTACATGTTGAAACTTTAAAATGATGTAAACATCATTGACAATAAATAATAAACGTTTCTGTGATTTCTAAATATTTTGGTGACCTTACCTTTGGATTTAAACTCCTATTTAACTCTTAACATCCTGTTGAGAATTTTCTAAGTCCAGAGTCCATTCCTATAAGGATTTATCAACAAATGGCTAAAAATGGCCTTTTCATTTAAAGTTACCTGTTATTTCCCTGTTGAGAATTTTCTAAGTCCAGAGCCCCATTCCTATAAGGATTTATCAACAAATGGCTAAAAATGGCCTTTTCATTAAAAGTTACTTGTTATTTCCCTGTTGAGAATTTTTAAGTCCAGAGTCCCATTCCTATAAGAATTTATCAAAAATGGCTAAAATAGCCTTTTTTTTTAAAGTTACCGTTATTTTCCATAAATCAAAACTGTTGAATACGTTTAATATTACATTTAAATAAATGCTATCATTTGGGGTAGATTAGGAAACAAATGTGACTTCCAGCCGGGGTGGAATGAGGCGGTATAGGATATTAAGAGTTTTAAAGAAAAAATTACTGAATGTTATTTTCTGCTTCAGGGCAGGGGAGTGTTATAAAAAAATTGCAAAATTCCATGGAGCCATCTTCCCAGGCAAAAAGGGACAGAACCACACATTTGTTTGCACTGCAAATTGGTTTTGGTTTTGGTTTATGTATGCCCACCCATGTAAAAAAAAAAAAAAAATTTGTATTAAACCAAGACTAGTGTAATTTTATGATGGTGACGGTTAAACCAGCCTGATAGGAGGTCAGAAAAATAAATACCATATTTGACAGCATATAGGACGCACTTTTTTCCAAAATTTTGGCTCAAAATATTGCCCTGCATCTGATACATTGTAGGTGAAGTTTGAGACCTCCCGTAGGCCTAGGCTAATCTTCTCTATGATGCTCACTAACCCAGCTTACGCTCAGTACTTTTACATACCCTAAACTCTGTGCATCCTTATTTTTATTGGTATTATTGTATTATTACTGGTGCTTTAAAAATGAATTCGTAAAAATGAAAGCAATCCAATCTGAAATGCTGTGACTTGCGTTTATAAACACTATAAAAAAAACTTTTTCTCCTGAATCTGAATTGCTGAAATGGGGGGTATATGCCATCAAATATGGTACTTGTATATCTGTTTGCTTTGGTTAGTTGGATTTTACGGCATGTCTACCCTTGTTGGGTTATTTTATGCCAAAGACGTTTTGTTTATCATACCTAATAAGTTTTCAAAATCTTTTTTAAACTCAATTTTTTTTAACACACGTTTTTTTTTTTTTCTTCTATTTAACCCATAGATGAGACCCTAAAAGGTACTACCACTCCAAGTCAGAGTGGACCTAAGAGTAATGGCAAGGAAGGGGTTCTCAACACTCCCCAGAGCTCCAAAATTGGAACTTTACCATCAGATAGAGTCTAACATCTTACCCAGGACATTAAGATCCTCAGCCACCACCTTCTAACACATATATGATAAAAAGGTTGGGGCAATAGAATTTGGACAATCATATAGGTGCTAAGGCTTGACGTGACCAGTCGATTGATCAGAGTAAGGATCCAATTTTTGAGCTCAGGGTAGTGTGGAGTACCCTTCATTGCCATTACACCCCGGTCCACTCTGACCCTGATTGGTAGTAACTGTTAGGGTATCATCTATGGGTTAAATAGATTTTTTTTTAAATGAGTTTAAAAAATGTGCTTTAAAAATGGGTTTAGAAATAAATTTGAATACCCAACAATGAATAAAGCAAAAACGTCTTCGGCATAAAATAATCCCAGGGTTATATATATCATGGAACACAACCAACCAACAAACCCAAAAATAATCTAAAAAAAAATTGTAAAAAAAAAAATTATGATAGATTATTTTTATTTCATTTTAATCAAAATTACTTTTAAAATGATTCACTGATTAACTTACTCATTCATGAATAATGTCATTATTAGAATAGGCATTTTTGTCATCTGCTAGGAATTTTAAAAGCGAATAAAAATAATTAAATCTATTATTTAAGGTCAAACTTTGTCTAAATCGATAGGTAGTAACATAATAACCATCATTAAAAAAGAAAAATATCATTACATATACAGTTTATTTTTGATAGATTTAAAACTATTTGTTTTTGTCAATTTCGACGCGATATCCGCCATTAAGTCTCTTTTTCAATGGTTTTACGCGCTTGTTGACAATTTTAAAATAACATTTGGGATGGAAAAGAATTTACCAAAAATCAGGTAATTATTCGATTTTAATGAAATTTTCAGTATTGTTTTATCAATTAATGAATTTTATAATGCATCAATTATTTTATTTCAAAACTTGAATTTAGTATTTTTGCTATGAAAAATTAATATATAAAATTCATTTAAAATATGAAAATCCTGATGTTAAGTTTAAAATGTTATATTTTTAGATTCTAAAAATAAATATCTACTTAATGCAAACCTTATTTTAGGCGCAAAAAGTAATAAGTTTTGAAGAAAAACTCTATTGAAAATGTACCCCCTCCCTTTTTAAGCAGAAAAAACATCGATGTATAATTTTTCTTTTATAAAATAATAGCCAATTAAATAATTGTCGAAATGAGTAAAAAAAATCTCAAAATAATTAATTATTTATTATTTTTTTACATTTTATTTTTCGATTTTCGGTACTTATTTTCTCATAAAACAACAACCGTAAAAAAAATTATTTTTGTTTCTATTCATAACTTCGGTCTTTTATCTCTTTATTTATACTGTAATTAGTATCGAAAATGACCAACTCGCAAAACATTTTACGCCCCCAACATAAGGGGGGTCAAAATTAAGTGACCTGAAAAAAATGAGAAAGTTTTGAAATAAAATAATAATGCATTATAAAGATCGTTCATTGATGAATAAACACTGAAAATTTCATTAAAATCCGATAATTCCCTGATTTTTGGTAAATTATTTTCTGTAGGGGGCTAAAGTAATGTTGTCAAAAACGCATTTTAGGCTCATTTTGCCAGTAGCTAAATAATGAGAAAGAAATCACTTTTAAAATGATTCAATGAACTTATTCATAAAAAAAATGTTTATTTACCACGGCTAATGATTTATTTAACTTCTTTTATTAAATTGGATTTTCTAGTCATCTAAAAAAAATTTTAATTTTATATTTTTGATTCATTCTAAAAGTCGCAGCACCTTTTAATAAAATTGTTAAATCCCCTTTTTTTTAATACCAAATTTTAATTTTCCATCTACTGTAAGAAAAAGCTCGATCTCTAAACTCGAAGATATTTATGACGTCACCTCGTGCATGAATGGTAAATTTTATTTTATAATAAATAATAACTTTTTCTCTTATAAGATATTTTTGTTTTAGAGGATTCTGCTATAATTTTCTTTGAAAATTAAAAATCTTGTCTTATCATACATTTACTAGACTCAGTTTTTATAAGTTTGTTTTTTGTTGTAGTTTTTTTTTGTAGGAGGGCGGGGTAACAAACATTTTTTGTATCATCTAACGGGACGAGTAAAATATATTTTTAAAGAAAATTTGTATAAATTTTAATCTATGTAACGAAATAATTTCGATTAAAATTTATTTTACTTTTCTCTATCTTTCATGAAATAATTCTCGTCATTACTGAGTTAGTGTGTTCTGTGTACACACCTCACTTCTTACACACTGTGTCGTGTGTACAATACTGTGTCGACTCATTCGTCGATATCTTCCGTGTTGTTATTATTTATAAATTTACTGTTAACTTCAATTATTATTCAAATAATTTATTTCGTGTAGGTTTTAGGCATAAAAAGCTTACAATATTCCATAGGACAAAAATAATTAACTGAAAATTTGTATCATTCTAAAACAAGTAAATATATTATATATTAATACTTTAATAAAAGCCGCTTTAACATGGCTGTTCCTCGGTAGTATAGTGGTAAGTATCCCCGCCTGTCACGCGGGAGACCGGGGTTCGATTCCCCGCCGGGGAGGCAATATAATTTTTACTGTTTGAAGAAAGAATTTTATGCTTATTGTTAATTCGAATACTTTACAAAAATGTCCACTTTCTTAGAAATATTTCCATGAAAATTGTCAAAATATATTTGATTGCTGTGTCCATATTTTTTCTTTGCTTTACGGTGACAAGTGCGTGGCACCTCGTGATAATCGAAGTCTATAGAATTTTCTGAATTCAATAATCGTTACTCCAGATTTAAAAGGTCGATGCATTTACTAAGATTCGTTTAGTCTGGCACAAGGCCATAAGGATGGGGTTAAGAATAGAGAGGACTGAACTCACTTCGACATTTAATTGCTTTGTTTTTATTTGTTTTTATTTCTTTTTAATAAATCCTTGTTTAGTAAACATCAAACGAACAACACGCAAACTATACTATTTAAAACATAGGTACCACCAAAATACGTCACGTGATCAGTTTAGGCCATATTGAAGGAAGAAACGTAAATATATTTTTTTTTAAATCTCGCAAAAAAGAAATAACAAACATAAAGAGTTGTTACAAAGAAAAACAGTTAATTCAAAGATCAAATTATCCGACTGGGGAAAAACTACTCACCGTTATATAGAAAAATAAGTAAAACAGTCCGTTTTTTTACCACAGGGTCAGTTTCTTTATTGATATTTTTTAGCGGAATTCTGTATTCATTTTTCTTTTACTAAAAAGCTCTCGCATTAAAACTTATAAAAATTTTCTGATATAATTATTCAGTCTCTTATCTTTATAGAAAAAAAAGGAAAACTCGTTTTTTGTCGGTTCTTTTTTTTTTTTTTTTTTTCATACTTCATAAAATAAAATTCTCTAGACCTCGTAAAAAATATTTCCACTAATATATTTTAGGAAAAACTATTTCAGACATATTTATATCAAAAGGTAAGTAATCATGGAAATTTTCGTGAAAATCGGACCATTAATTTTTTTTAAAAAGCCTCTCGTCATAACTTGTTTTTAGCTACGTTAAATTTCAATTGATTTAACGGTGCAAAAATGTAAACATTGTTTTTCATTCATAATTTTCATTATTTCCGTAAGCTGAAAATATTCTTTTTAAATAATCAGGAATTTTTTTGTTTTTTTTATGTTTCTTCTTCAGAATGGACACACATTTTCCAAGATAATATTAACATTTAACATTTATGCAAGTTTCATTGTGTTAAATATGGGGGGGGGGTAAATTTTACAGGGAAGATTGCTGTTACCTAGTAAACGTCAAACGAACAACACACAAACTATACTATTTAAAACATAGGTACCACCAAAATATGTCACGTGATCAGTTTAGGCCATATTGAAGGAAGAAACCTTTTTTTACAACAGGGTCAGTTTCTTTATTGATATTTTTTTTAGCAGAATTCTGTATTCATTTTTATTTTACTAAAAAGCTCTCGCATTAAAACTTATAAAAATCTTCTGGTATAATTATTCACTCTTATTTTTATAGAAAAAAAATAAAATCGTTTTTTATCGGTTCATTTTTTTTTCATATTTCATAAAATAAAATAGGAGGGGGGGAGGGCTCGTTAAAAATATTTCCACTAATATATTTTAGGAAAACCTATTTCAGACATATTTATATCAAAAGGTAAGTAATCATGGAAATTTTCGTGAAAATCGGACCGTTAATTGATTTTCATAGAATTTTTTAAAAAAGCCTAAAGTCATAACTTGTTTTTGGCTACGTTAAATTTCAATTGATTTAACGGTGCAAAAATGTAAACATTGTTTTTCGTTCATAATTTTCATTATTTCCGTAAGCTGAAAACTGTTTTTTTTTTAAATTATCAGGAGTTTGTTTAATGTTTCTTCTTTTGAATGGACAAAAAAATCAAGATAATATTAACCCTTATGCAAGTTTTCGAAATTTCGAGAAAATTGGTGGTACCTATAAAACAAGATGCTAGCTTAATAATAAATAGACGATGATAATAAAATAAAATCAAAATTAAGAATTGAAATAAATAAATAAATCATTTATATCATTTATATTTTTCAGACTGTTGTCCTCGTTTTTATTGTTATACATACACAACATTTCGGTCGATGTACCCTCCGGCCTTCTTCAGCTGTTTCTTATCGAAATTCTTGTCAAACTCAGGAGCTTGAAGAAGGCCGAATGGCACATCGGCCGATACACTGTGTATATATAACATTAAAGACCAATTGGACACATGGCCGAGTGGATAAGTTAGTTAGGTTAAGACAGTTCTAAGTGACAGTTATCTCTGGAACCCGAGTTCAATCCTGAGTGAAAGAAAAATAATTAATTAACACAACTCCTACCCCAGCTATGGTTAGCGGAATGAGAACAGGATACCCCCGTGGACTAAATAAAGGGTTAGGTTCAAAGTTCCGTGATGGCTCCCGAATACGACAAGAAAGTTCCCGAGTTCGAAAAGAAGGTTCCCGAGTCCGAGAAGGTTCCCGAGTCCGAGAAGAAATACCTGAAGAAGGCCGGAGGGCATATCGGCCGAAACGTTGTACAAGTAACAATGAAGATGATAACAATGAAGATGATAACGCAGATAATACTAATCTTCAATCCTCATCTCAAACATTCAGAGACCCTAATTTTTACATTTCTAGAAAGATCAAATCGTGAAAAACATAAAAATAAAATAATAAAATTCGAAGGCAATACAATGCGTAAAAAATAAAGACAAAAAGATGTTTTATATGTCTAATCGATTTCAAAGCAAAGCTTTATCATCAGAGTGTATATAAAGCTTTGCTTTGAAATCGATTAGACATATAAAACATTTTTTTGTCTTTATTTTTTACGCATTGTATTGCCTTCGAATTTTATTATTTTATAACATACTTAACAATGCTTCAAGCAAATTACCAATTACTTTTATATAAAAATAAATAAATAAATAAATGAAAATTCAATCTCCGAAAAAAGTGATTTGAAAATTAAAAAGTTATTTCCTTAAAATTAAAAAAATAATCTATATAGCATGTTTTTTTTTTTTTTTTTTTTTTTTTAACAATATTTTTCTTTGAATTGATGCAAAAAAATTTCTTTGATTCCACTGGCCTATTTTTATTCACTAAAAAAAATCTAATAGCGAATTTTAAACATCTTGAAGCATCTATGTCTAAGTCAATATTTTCAGCAGAGATAAAGCTCTGTTTAGTCTATCCAAAAATGTAAGTTTAAAATGCGCGATTTTGTGTAACATATTTTCCGAGATTTTTATATATTCAAAAAAATGTATTACCAGCGATAGTTTTTTTTTCTGCACGGAAGACTAAAGGGACATAAGTTATTTCCCTTCTTCTCAAAATATTGGTTTCTTTTTAGTCTGGGGATTGAACCAATAAGATTCAGTACGCGTATCCTTATTGTGTTATTATATTTACGTGTTTCGGCTACACCATGTAACTTTTTTATATGAAATTTTCACACATCTAGGCTTCCATAACTTTACGAAATCGTAAATTATTATTCACTATATATTGAAAGAGAGCGCATAACACGACTTTGGGTTACCCCCTTCTGTCCATCCCTACTATCTATTGAGAGTTCTGGGGTATGGGGGTTATCGTCCTTTGTCTTGGAGCCTCTGTTTCAAACCAACCAATCACGAGCCAGCATACTTTGGCGGCAAATCCGAATAGGTAGACTCGTGCTCTCTTCTGATCCAGCTAGCACGGGGGACAGACCTAAAATAGGGTCGCTCCATCTCTTCCTCAACAACCAGAATCGGAGTCGGACGCAAAGCAGAAGTCCATCATATCCGAACATAACAGAGGGCCGTAGCAAGGTCTCCGTTAATACCCCATATCTCAGGATATACCAGATAGGTGACAAATTATTATTTGCGCAAACGAACTAAAGTTTGCAACCTTTTTGTTATTCTGTAATACAGTCTTTTATTCATATTTCTTGTTGTTCGTTTTATTTCTTTAACTCTCGCCTGTCTGCCTCACTCGTGGTTAACTCCATACTTCAACCTTGGAGTATTGCCGTTCGGATCTTCTCATTTCTTTATATATCCAGACAACAGCATTGTTAAGATCGGCTAGAATATTCAGAAGAGTCCTGGATACCTGAGAAGGCTTGTTGTCACTTAGACTCCAGTGAAAGACCACCAACTTACGCTGACGTGAAAAACTCACAAGGAGTGAAATAATAATAGATAATAAAAGAATTTGAATTTTTTTTTAAATTGAATTTTTTTTTTTTTAAATTAGAATAAATTAAATCAAATCAAATTAAAATCAAATTAAAAGATTTTAAAAAAATCTGTTGCTCCCCAGTTTAGGGAAAGGTGTGTCGGTGGAGCTTCCGACTAGGAACCACAAGGTCCCGGGTTCGATACCGGCCCTCGCCAAATCGGCGTATGAGTAGCACAGGGATTTGTGCAGTAAAGTGAGGAGCTGATGGTTGGTGTGGCGCTCCGTCTTAAACGCCAAAACAATCTCCTTGGTCAAGCGCTAGTGAAGGGGATAGACTTTACTTACTTTTATTAACAACGCACATAGCAACCTTTTTGTTTTATTAATTCAAAGTATCTCTGTAAAAAAAAATTTAAAAAATACATATGCCGTTTTTTAGTTACCGTATTTGACGGCATCAAAGTATCTCTGTAAAAAAAAAAATTACATATGCCGTTTTTTAGTTACCGTATTTGACGGATAAGACGCACCCCAATTTCAGCAGGTCAGATTCAGGAAAAAAAAGAAAAGTTTTTAGTGTGTTTGTTTTTTCTTCGCCACCATACGCTGCTGTTAAACTTGATTGTAACAATACCAGCAATAAAATAAGGATGCATGGAGTTTTGGGTATGTAAAAGTACTGAGCGTAAGCTGGGTTAGGGAGCATCATAGAGAAGATTAGCTTAGACCTACGGGAGGTCTCAAACTTCATCTACGATGTATAAGACGCAGGGCAATTTTTTTAGCCAAAATTTTTGGGGAAAAAAGTGGGTCCTATATGCCGTCAAATACGGTATCTTATTTCATTTATTTATATTAAAGCCGAAATTAAAACACCGTGAAAAGATTTGTTCTTATTGAAATATTTTTAGTAAAGAGTAGAAACTGGCAAACTGAGCCTAAAATGCGTTTTTGACAAAATGACTTTAGCCCCCCTACAGAAAATAATTTACCAAAAATCAGGGAATTATCGGATTTTAATGAAATTTTCAGTGTTTATTTATCAATGAATGATCTTTATTATGCATTATTTATTTTATTTCAAAACTTTCTCATTTTTTTTCAGGTCACTTAATTTTGACCCTCCTTATGTTGGGGGCGTAAAATGTTTTGCAAGTTGGTCATATATTGTACTAATTACAGTATAAATAATGAGATAAAAGACCGAAATTATGAATAGAAACAAAAAAAATTTTTTTACGGTTGCGCTTCTATGAGAAAATAAGTACCGAAAATCGAAAAATAAAATGTAAAAAAATAATAAATAATTAATTTTTAGGAGATTTCTTTTTACTCATTTCGATAATTATTTAATTGGCTATTATTTTATGAAAGAAAAAATTATACATCGATGTTTTTTCTGCTTAAAAAGGGGAGGGGATACATTTTCAATCGAGTTTTTCTTCAAAACGTATACTTTTTTCGAAAAATAAGGTTTGCATTAAGTAGATATTTATTTTTAGAATCTAAAAATATAACATTTTAAACTTAAAATCCGAAAATTTTTATTTTAAATGAATTTTATATATTCATTTTTCATAGCAAAAATACTAAATTAAAGTTTTGAAATAAAATAACTGATACATTATAAAATTCATTAATTGATAAATCAATACTGAGAATTTCATTAAAATCGAATAATTACCTGATTTTTGGTAAAAAAATGTTTCCATCCCAAATGTTACGTTAACATTGTAAACAAGAGCCTAAAAATCATTGAAAAACAGCCAAAATGGCGGATCGCGTCGAAATTTACCAAAACAAATAGTTTTAAATCTTTTAAAAATAAACTGCATATGTAATTATATTTTTCTGTTTTTAATGATGGTTATTATGTTATTACTTTTAGACAAAGTTTAACCTTAAATAATAGATTTAATTATTCTTAATTCGCTTTTAAAACTTGTAGTATCCGATTTTTTTGCAAGTCCCTAGAAAGAGTAAAAAAGAAATTTCGTTTTTGGTAGGGAAGGGGCGTATTTTTAGATATATTTTTAACAACCTGGGAAAATGTATGTCATATTCCCAAGTTATTTGCTTTCTTTTTATAATTTTTATGTGAGAGATGATGACTCACGCAAACCAGCAACACAGGCTTTTCTTTTTCTCAACTCTGGTTTTAATGTTTCTTGATTTGTGAAAAACTTTGACTTTCCATCGAAGAAGAAAGCGTATGGTAGCAAAGAAAAACAAACACAGGTTAAAGGTTTCAATAAATTGTATTGAGGAAAAGAAAAAGGTCGTAGACTTTAGCTGTGTTGCTAGTGATATTTACAGAGTGGGTGGAAACACCAATCTTGGTAGTCGAAATCGGTAGCGATGTTAGCCGAACGTGACGGTGGTTCAAGCCTCGGTGATATGATAGCTGACGCTGTTGAAATTCACTTTAGTCAGTACAAATTAACACTAACAGTCTCTAATAATAATAAGGGTCAGAAGTTATCTGCCCTAATCCTTTTATTGTACGGGTGAGTTACTTGCACTTTGACCTATAATTTCAGTCATTGTTTTTAAATAAATAAAACAACTGGTGTTATGAAAAGCAGTCGTAATGTGTTGCCTCGTTAATCCATTGGAAGGTATCTCAATTGGAATATGTCTCAATGATGTAGAAGCGACCTGGTGTATATGATGGAGAATAAATTGGTAATAAAATGCAATTAATTATAAGAATAACAAATAAATTTATTCAGAGAATGAATTTACAAGTATTCAACAAATATGTAAATGTTCAAAAGGAATAGTGTAGTGATATGTGTAATGTAAAATGTAAAAAGGTCGTATGTTAAGTTTAGAAAAGTTCGTTTTGATGTGGACAGAAATGAGAATAAAGTTTGTATGTATGACCTGCTGAAACGGATTCTTGATGTAGGTAGAACGAAGTGGTAGAATACTGGTAGTAGTAGTAATTGTATTGAGGCAGTGAAGTCGTTCGTTCGAACACCTGTTTCTTGGTCGTTGTTCTATCTGGCAGCGAGACGAGCTCTCTGTGTTTGTTTGTCGTTGGGTATGTCCGGTTTGAGTGTGAGGTGAAGCCTGTCTCGTCTGCTAGCGAAATGAATTCTATCTCATTGTTGATTTCATTTTCGTCTTTTATGATACTTGATCGGATCAAAAAGTAATTAACTTTTTGGCACAAACGCGCGGACGTAGTAGAAAGCAATACGAACCCAGCCAATCGATTCTGATTTTTGCGTAAACCTTTGTTTAATCACTTTTCCTTAAATCTTTGGAAAAGGATTTGTGTTCGTGTGTTTGCTTTAATTACTTTTCCTTAAGCTTGGAAAAAAAGATTGTGTTGTGTGTTTGTTTTTAATCTCTTTTCCTTGAGTTTGGAAAGAGAAATGTGTACGTGTTTTTATTTAAAAATATAGAATTGTATTCTATAAGGAATAACTGCGCTTGCTAAAGACAAAAAGGTATGTCTCTTTTTCTGTGGGATTAAGTTATTAAATTCCAACAGACGCTGCCAGTGATGTGGGCAGAATGCGTATTATATATGTGGGTAGAAGGTCTGGTAGTTGATGGTCGAAACGTTTGTGGCGTTAGTCGAAACAAGATGTGGTCCGAGCCATATGTTGGTTGACGCTGGCAGTGATGTGAGTACAATGCATGATAGTAATGTTGGTAGGAAGTTTATTGGTTTGACGGTCAGTAACGGTAGTAATGATAGTCGAAACGAAATGGTGGTTCATCCCTTTAAACCGTTCTCTAACGGTTTAGAGGGAAGGCTGCGGCGGGACGACGGGTGTCAGGATGGAGGAGGTAAGAAGGTGACGAGTGATATCTGCTGTTTTGGTGTGGTGGCTAGTGTTCGAACGACCTCCTCTCTGTCTTCTCGGCCGTCGCGTCGCTGCTGAATGCTCTGGTCGCTGAAAAGACAGGCAATTTATACTTCTTATGGGTCAAAAATTGGATCAGCTTTTGGCCTTCATTATTTTACCGCGAAGGTCACCGATTGGCCGAAAAAGGTAAATTCTGATTTTATGTTGATGATTCCTTTTCAAGATTACAGCATGCGCCGATCCATATACGCACAGACGAGTTTTTTTTTTTCGTTTTTTTCCAAAAATCACGGCTCCGGCAACATCCGGTGGGTGTTCTCCTTGCCTATTAGGTGGACATGTTAACATTTTGTATTGTTGGTGAGTGGGTGTATTGAGTTTGTGAATATTGTGAATCAGGAGATATATTTTTCTGTTATATAACATAGACAAGTTGCCATAACAAGGTTAACCAAATTTCCCCAATGACTGTACCAAATTTTCTTTGTATTTTTTACCTGTATGATGGAATATTTCAAATTTCATAGAGCCCAGTCTGCCCTGCTATTTACCCATAGCTGGATGGAGCTTGTCCAGGATTTGAACTTGGGTCGCCGTGTCTATTTCCTACGATGGTAACTATTACATACACAACGAACATGTTTTTTGTGTGTAAACTATAACCCAGCAAAAACTGGCACGTCATAGACAATGTAACCCTATTGATGGGCGCCCGAGGCGTTCGTCCTCTGGTCATCGTGTCGTCTACTCTGCTAAACTGGACCCCTACAGTTGTGTCTTTGAACTGCACCCGGTGGAGGTAAACCTGCCAAAGAGGAAACAATTAACAAATAACAGAGAGAGAGAGAGAGAGAGAGAGAGAGAGAGAGAGAGAGAGAGAGAGAGAGAGAGTGTGTGTGTGTGTGTGTGTGTGTGTGTGTGACAAAAAAGACAGGGTAAGGTGAACATCCAAATCCGACTCCCCACTTGATTCTCATTCAATCATTCTCTATCTCCTATCTGCTGCTATGAATCTGTCGAGTCGGGAGGGGGGAGCCCCAACTCTCTCTGTCTAAGTCAGGACCTCTACTTTCTGGGATCTGAACTGCTCTGCTCGCAAAATTTAACTAACTCGACCGACTCCCAAATTCACACTCCATGTTCTTTCAAATTCACTGTCCCCACTCACACTTTTTCGCATCCCAATTCTCATTCATTCTCGTTTCCATGCGGGATTTTTTTTTTTAAAGATAACCCTTGGAAATCATATTTCCCACAAAACAAGATTTCAAATCTATTAATTATAATTAATGATATAAAATTCACTAAAATAAATATACTCACTCACCAACAATACAAAATGTAACCTGTCCACCTAACAGGCCAGGAGAACACCCACCGGATGTTGCCAGACCGTGACTTTTGGCTAAATGAAAAAACTCGTCTGTGCGTATATGGATCGGCGCTTACTGAAATCTTGAAAAGAAATTATAAAGATAAAATCAGAATTTTCATTTTTCGGTCAATCCGTGGCCTTCGCGGTAAAATAAAGGCCAATATCGCTCCGAAAAAAGTATAAATGGCCATAGTTTTCAACGACCAGAAACCAGTTCTGCTGCGACACAGAACCGAGAAGATAGAGGAGGGCGCTCGAACACCAACAACCAGAAAGCACTCAGCGGCCAGCTATCAGCTGAAGAACACTAGCCACCACAACAAGACAGCAGACATCACTCGTCACCTCCTTACACACCTCCATCCTGATACCGGTCGACCCGACCGCAGTGTTATAAACAGGGGGTTAGTATGAGTGTATGGTGGCGAAGGAAAAACAAACACAGGTTTTATATTCAACAATTTGTATTAAAATCAAGAAAAAGGTTGTAATGTTGGAAATCATAATTGGTGGTCGAGTCAGTTTGCGGTGTGGTTGGTGATGTAGGCAGAGTAAGCCTTATGTTCGTGGTCAATATGTTGGTTGTAATGTGGGCAGAGAATCTGATGTTTGGTGACTGAGTCAGTTGGGCTGTTGGTAGTGATGTAATGTAGAAAATCAGGTGTTTTGTTGATAGGAACTTGGCAGTTGATGTGTGATGATTGATGACGGTTTTCACTGGTAGTAAGCTCGCCCCTTTAAGACTTTGTCGGTCGATCGAGTCATTAGATTATGGTGAGGGGCTGTAGCGATATCAGTTGTCTGTTGCCTTGTCAGGCCGATTTCAACTGTATTTGCGTAGCTATGAGCTTCGGGTAGCTGGCTCTTTTAGGAGAGTAGAGGAGCAGTCAGTGATGTTAACCTTTGGTGTAACCGTCAAGGGTGCACACTTCCTGTGTTAGAGACTCGTTGTCTGGTGTATTCTCTTGCCGTCTCCGCGGAATCTCCTTGTCGGTCGTTCAAAGTCGGGTTTAAATACATTTTCGACTTGCCGTTTTGGACCACATTTTTAACCGGGAATGATACAAATTGGACGAAAAATGCGAATTCTGAATATATTTGTTACTTTGTTTTTTTAAGATTCCCGCGTGCGTCGATCCTATTGCGCTAGGACGAGTTTTTTTTTTTCATTTGGTTAAAAGCCACGCCTCTGTCAACTTCCGGTTAGCTTGTGTATTGTGGTGTGTGGGTGTATTTGAATTTGGGAATTATTTGTGAATCGGGAGATATCTTTATTTTTGTATATAACAGTAGTCTTCTCTTGAAGGGACGAACCACCTTCTCGTTTTGACTATCATCACCACCGTCGCGGGCCATCAAACTTCCTACCAACATTACTAATACGCATTGTGCCCACATCATTGCCAGCGTCAACCAACATATCACCGAGGCTCGAACCACCATCACGTTCGGCTAACACTGCTACCATTATACTACCAAGACCGAGTTTCCCACCCACTCTGTATAGATCACTAGCAACATCGCTAAAGTCTACGACCTTTTCTTTTCATCAATACAACTTATTGAAACCTTCAACCTGTGTTTGCTTTTCCTTTGCTACTATACGCTTACTTCACTCCGCTTGATATAACACTGGTTAGTAGGTATGCTCAATTTCGCGCACCTGTTGATAAAGGGGACCACAGGAAATTCTTCTAAAAATCAACAAAAATAAACTATCCAATTTTAATAAAACTCTCTGTATATGAAGTAATAGAATAACTTTTATTGTAAATAAATGTTTACTCAATTGAAAAGGCTAATTATTTTTTCGTTAGTTTTTGTTTCATGCATTGATCCCCCGTATAAATTTCTCGGTATGTTTTTTATTTTTTTATTTTATTTATGAAAATGAATTTTACATTTTTGGAAAAATAATTCAATGATGGAATATATGTAAAAGAAAATCGATACTGATACGGTTTTTGGTTATAGGACGTCTTAACATTTGAAACTTAAGTCTCGTAAATAATAAAAAATATTTATCCTTTTGTTTTTGTTTTTGTTTTGGTTTTGTTTTTTCTTTCTAAATCGTTAGCTTATTTTCTAAGGAATTTTGTATTAAAAGTTCCAGTTGTTTTTTTTTTTTGTTTTTTTTTTTTTTGGGGGGGGGGGTTAAAATTCATAAAATGTAAAATAAAGACTCCCGTTCATTGTATAGCAAAATCGTATTTATTTAATTAAAGATAAATATTGTATTAAAAATATGTAGCTAAAAATGAGTATACAATTAACAGTCTTTATAAAAAAATATTGAAAATAATGCTGGAATTAAAAAAAATTTTAATGGAAGTGTGTAGGGGACATAATATTCTATTCTTGTTTCGGTTATTTCCTATAACTCCAACCTAAAAAAGGGGAACCACTATGAATGAATTTTATCTGTTAATTAATCTACCCATTATTTTCCCATTAAACTAACCCTAAACCCTAAACCTAATCCTAACCCCGTCTTATTTTTCCTAGTAGATCAATGAATAAATAATTTATCAGTCAATCATAGTGGTTCCCCTTTTTTTTTAGGTTCGAGTTATAGGAAATAACCCTTGTTTCGATAGCAGCTGTTGTGAATAAGTTCAAATGAATTCAAATCCGTGGAACTATCCTACTAACAACACAAAGTCACAATGGCTGAATTGATATTTTGTAAATTAATATTTCATTCTCCTAACTTAGATATATATCTATACTTTATCAGAAATGTATCGAAGAAAAAGTCTCGCTTTTTATAACATTTCCGATAGAATTTTATTGTAAATAAACATTTTAATTTTGATTTTCACAGCTCTTTTTTTCCTCCCAATAATATTAAGTTAAATACTAAGGCATCAACGAAATGCTAAATTAGTAATTTGTTTTTGTATCCGACTAAAATTTGTTACATGTATGATTCTCCATAGAAAATCACGTTGTTCTAATTCTTCGCGCTAAGATGCTATAACTATGTCAACAAAGATTTAGAATTTATCGTAAATTTATTTAAAATGCAGAAACATATGTTATATGTAACAAATTTGGGCTAAACTTGCAAATCGATCGGAAAATTAGGGTGACCCAGTAAAAACAGAACCCACACATTTTGTAATAAAACTGTTAATTTTAACTAGGGGGGAGGGTAGTGTTAGGGTTATGGTTTAGGGTTACGGTTAGGGTTTAGGGTTAGTTTAATGGGAAAATAAATAATTTGGGTTCTGTTTTTTCTGGGTCACCCTACATACAGGGTGACCCAGAAAAAACAGAACCCACAAATTTTGTAATAAAACTGTTAATTTTAACTAGGGGAGTTTAGGGTTAGGGTTAGGGTTGGGGTTTAGGGTTAGTTTAATGGGAAAATAAATAAATAATTTGCCTTCTGTTTTTTCTGGGTCACCCTGTAATATGTCTTAATTTTCCGACCTATTTGCAAGTTTAGCCGATTTTCCATTTTTTATTGACGTTTTAAAATATTTTAAACAATTTACGCACGTATGAAACGTTCGTAAATTGAGCATACCTACTGGTTAGCCTAACTAAACCAAACTGTTTTGACTAGCCCTACATAAAACTACGTGTGCGGGACATCCAATAAAGAGTGAATTCTCTATCAGTGCTCTGGTTTGTTAAACATGGTTGTCGTTTGTTCACTATATCTCGTTTTGCGGATTTTTTCTTCATGTATCTTTAGGACATTTCGGCTCTTTTGTGATTTTTTTTTTAACGAGGAACAGAATTGACTAAACACCGTTTCCTCAATTCACATTAGCCTTTTATTCACTTTGTTTAGCATTATACTTGGTCGATTTCTAGTGTTCAGTGTTGGCTCTGGAAATATGTACTTTTAAAAAACGAAAGTTTCTAGCTCATCGTTTTTGTGATTTTTTTTAAAGTCAAATGTTCTCTGATCAAAACACAATTTAAAAATACAGGTAAGTTTAAGAACAGACGGTTGATTTATTTTTTCCCCGTAAAGCAAAAAATATATTTTCCTTTATTTTTAAGTTATTTATTCTGTTGTTAAAAAGGATTCTACTTTCTTAAATTCTTTATTTCTCGTTTTAATTGTTTAGATTTTAATTAATTAAAAAAAAAACATTTTGTAAATTTAATACATTTATATCTGTTATTGTTCGAAACATTTACTTAAATTTATTATAATTTTAAAAATAGAAAAATTCCATAAATGATGAATGAATGGGACCCACAATAACATTGTTTATTAGCTGACTTAATCAATAACGAAACCCTAGACGAGATTTAATATATTTTAAAGGAAAAGAACTGGATTAAACGTAGCTACTTTTTTATTTAAAAATTTAAACATTCGATAGAAAGCATAATTCTATATTAAAACCTTTTTAACAACTTGAAAAAGCACCTAAACCCTAATCCACGTCTGAATAAAGATCGTGCGAGATGTTTCCTATAGTAAACAAAATATCGAGCGATTCTCTACATTTCATATTAAAAATAAATTCGATTTTTTTTTTTTTTTTTTTTTTTTTTTTTTTTTCATTTAGCAAGACGAGGGGAAAAAGCACAGAAAAATCTTGTTATTTGTGTACTCGAGAAGTGGAGATATTTTTGTTTTGAAAAAAAAATAATAGATAAATGAATAAATAAAAAGAATCTATTGGGACCACTGAAATTGGGAGGAAAAATAAATCTCCAGAAAAAAGTAAATCAAATATTAACGTTTTTCAGCCTAAAATTATTGGATTTTTTAATCTTAGACTGAAAAACGTTAATATTTGATTTACTTTTTCCAAAAGGAAGAAAATGAAACTTTGGCATTTTCAAAAAGGACTATAATGGCACAATTTTGTTGATCCAATCCTGGATTGCCAAGGTAGTCGATAAAAACGTAGTGGGAGTCAAAAGCTGTAACGAAATAATAATAATAATAATAATAATAATAATAATAAAGACCGCTTATTCTAACTATGCCAAATAACAACGAACAGTTACTTCAATCTGAGCATTTGTTTCGGGCAAAATTCATTAATGCTGTTTTTCCAGTCCACTCCACCTATTTCGAAAAGATTAAACAATAAGTTGTTGTCAGTATCGTTAACCGTTTTGGGTTGAATTGCTGAGATTCATGTTCAATATTTTGTACGTTTCATGGGTTCCAACAATATTTTCGTTTGTCCAGAATAGCACGCTAATGAAATGTCTGTGGTAATTGGTAAAAATGGAAAATTCATATAATGATTAAATACATATATTCGACCATCGAAATAAAAGTAAGTTTAAGTCATGATCTTTTAATTTAAGAATAATTCCGAACGATTACGTTTCCCCAAAGCTATCGGTCATAAATCGCTTACTTGCTGCATAAGGATATAGGTATGAGGCACCCAGTGAGAATCAAGCTTACTAACCATTATTTATTTACTAAGCTTAGCTTAGATATGGCACAAGGCCAAATTATGGGGCGCCCAGTGAGAATCGAACTCACTAACAATGGTCTGCGAATCTAGCTTGCTAACCATTACAGCACATGAAGTGCCCATGTCCTCTCTTTATTATACATTTATTTACTAAGCTTAGCTTACTTGTGGAATAAGGCCTGGGTCACCCAGTGAGAATCGAACTCACATGATCTGTTAATCTAGCTTACTAATCATCACACTACTTGGTGTGGTGGTACAGGACTGCAACATCGTAGTGAGTTCGAACTCCAGTCGTACTCTTACATTCACTTTCAGTCTAATACCCTTGGGAAAGGTAGGAAACCCCGATCTCACAGTTAACCTGGTAAATAGTATCACAACTATTCTTCTGCAAGGATGGCTTTAGTATTCAATAACCCACGGAGGTTGATAGGTGTTTTTTTTTTTACCCAACCCGTTCACTACGGGTAGGATGTGACACAAGGTTGCAAGAATGGGGTATCCAGCTGTTCAGTAGTAATGGATCTACGAGACTAGTTTGCTAACCATTACACCATGATGGGATTTTACCCACGAAGATAATGATTAGTGATGTAAGTAATGGTTAGCAAGATAGTCCTGCAGAAGCATTAGGAGGTTCGATCCTCGCTGGATGCCCGATAAAAAATCCCACGTAAATAAGACCTTGTGTTAATCTGGCCAGGTGAGAGGTCAGGAAAATGTTTATTTATTTATTTATTTATTTATTTTAAACAACAAAACAAAACAAACCTACAGGTTTCAACTGGTCCTACATAAAGCCACGTGTGCGGGATAAAGAGTAGTGAATTTACTATCACTACACTAGTTGTCTTAACCTGCTTGTTGTTTGTTATTCACCATATCTCGGGGTTTTTTTTTTTAATTTTATTCTTATTTCTTTTGTACATTTCGAATCTATTTGTTATAATTTTTTTTAATAAGGAACAAAATTCAGTCGACACCGTTTCCTCAATTCTTATTGTCCTTTTATTCCCTTTGTTAAGCATTATTACTTGGTCGATATAATGTTCTGTTTTGGCTCAGGAAATATGTACTTTTAAAAAACGAAAGTTTCTAGCTCATCGTTTTTGTATTTTAAATGTTGTCTGATCAAAATTCATGCAACACAATTTAAAAATACAGGTAAGGACAGACAGTTGATTTTTTCCCCGTAAAGCAAAAAATATATATTTTCCTTTTTTTTTTAAATTTATTTTATTATTTTATTCTATATTGTTAAAAAGGATTCTCCCTCTTTCTTTCTTTATTTCTTTTAATTGTTTGAATTTTAATTTTTTTTTAATAAATATTTTATAAATTTAGTACATTTTGTATCTGTTATCGTTTGAAACCTCTTAAATTTATTATAATTTTTAAAATCGAAATAAGAAAAATCCGATACATACTGAATGAATGGGACCATTATTATTAGCTAATCAATAACGAAACCCTAGATGAGATTTAATATATTTTAAAGGAAAAGAACTGGATTAAACGTAGCTACCTTTTTATTTAAAAGTTTAAGCATTCAGTAGAAAGCATAATTTTATATTAAAACCTTTTTAATAATTAGAAAAAGTCCCCTAAACCCTAATCCATGTCTCTGATGATCACAGATCCCAATAAATATGGCGCTGCCAATTTTAATAATAAAAAAAAAACAAGCAAGCGAATCTCTGCATTTTATATTAAAGATGAATTTGATAGATTTTTTTTGTTGTCATTTTTCCAAAAAAAGAAGAAAAATATTACGCTAGAAAACTGGAGATATTGCTGTTTGAAGAAAAACAATGAATCTAGTGGCATCACGTAATTTGGGAGAAAAAGTAAATTAGATATTAACGTTTTTCAGTTCAATCTAAAGATATTGGATTTAAAAAAAAAAAAAAGATGAAACTGGCATTTTTGATAAAGGCCATTAAGGTACCTCCAATTTGCCCTGTGAAATTTAACCACCCCCTATATTTAACACAATGAAACTTGCATAAAGATTAATATTATCTTGAAAATTTTTGGTCAATTCAAAAGCAGAAACAAAAAAACCCTGATGATTTAAAAAAAAAAAAAAAAAAAAAAAAAATTTAGCTTACCGAAATAATGAAAATTATGAATGAAAACAATGTTTACAATGTAAACTTTACATTTTCGCACCGTTAAATCAATTGAAATTTAACGTAGCCCAAAACAAGTTACAACTAGAGGCTTTTTTAAAAAAATTCTATGAAAAATCAATTAATGGTCCGTGACGTATTTTGGTGGTACCTAAAGGCCATAAATACGTTAAAAAAAAACTGGCACAATTTTGTTGATCCAATCCTAGATTGCCAAGGTAGTCGATATCGAAATGCCTGGGAGGTGTCGATAAACGTAGTGGGGGGTGGGTCGAAATCTTTAACGAAATTTGAAAAATTAAAATTAAAAAACAAATAGAGACTGTACATATCCTAAATAACAGGTTCTCCACTCTGTGCATTTGCCTCGTGCGACATTTATTAATGCTGTTTTTTCCAGTCCACTCCACCTATTTCGAAAATAAGTTATTGTCAGTATCACTGTCCGTTTTGGGTTGAATTGCTGAGATTCGTGTTCAATATTTTGTACGTTTCATGGGTTCCAACAATATTTTCGTTTGTCCAGAATAGCACGCTAATGAAATGTCTGGTAATAAAAAATAAAAAAAAAAAAAGAATAATTACAGCCCTGTCGGCTGAGGCTTTAGAATACAACAACTGCACCTCTGCAGAGGGGTAAGACTCATCCAATGGGGCCACCTGTTGACCGTGGGTGGCGACCTGTGATGCTTAAGGATGGAACCCTGGTAGCTGAGTAGTCCCTAACATGCAATATTCACTGCCTCCGTAAAGTATATTTCGTAGGTCTCGGCAATTCTCCACACATAAAAATCTAAAAAGACGCAGAAAAATCGTATCCATGCGTCCCAGTGTTTTTTGTTTTTCCCCGCCATTTCCAGCTAACTGTAAATATACATCTCAATATTTTCTTGGGAACGAATTACACTATATGAGGTACAAGGTTGGGGTTAGACGGCTTTAGTTGTTCATTGACATTTATAAATAACAACCCTATAATTTATTAAGAGTTGGGACCCATAAAATTTCTCGGGGACTCATTCAAATCAAATACACGCGTCCCATGACACACTAAATTAAAAAGCTATCAGCATTACTGTATAGTGTACGTTTACCACCAGACCGTTTATGCCATCCATTTCCGAACTTTGTTTATCAAAAATCTCCGTACCAAAGATCAAATTATACTGGGAAAAATTACATGTTATCAATATATTACAAGGATAACGGGTTAACAGGGTTACTTAGAATGTAAAACAAATATGTATACATTCTAAGAATCAGTAATCGAGCTCGTATATGTTTAGTGCACCTGGATTTTTTGACGCAGGAAAAAAAAAAAATTTTAATTTATTTCACGCAGAAAATAAAAATATTTTCACACAAAAGATTGTTAAACGTTGACAATTTCATAGAATATAGTACATACCATTATAAAAGCAAAAAAAGTATGACATTTTTTTGCACTTTTTAATTTCATTAATCAAAAACTAGATACATTCATACAATTTCATTGATATAGTTATTCAGACTCTTATCTTATAGAAAAAAAGAAAAAAAAATTTTCTGACGCGTCATTTTTTTTTATTTCATAAAATAAAATTAGACCTCGGAAAAAAACTATTTCAGATGTATTTACATCCAATGGTAAACATTTATGGAAATGAGAAAATCAGATTATTAATTGATTTTTCATAGAATTTTAAAAAATCCTCTTATCGTAACTTGTTTTTAGCTACGTTAAATTTCAGTTGATTTAACAGTGCAAAAATGAAAACATTGTTTTTCAATCATAATTTTCATTATTTTCGTAAGCTGAAAAAAATTAAAAAAATCATCTAATGTTTTTTCTTTCGAATGGAAAAAATCAGCATTACTGTGTAAATTGCACAGGGTCAAATTGGTGGTACCTATACATCCATATACTTGAAAAAACGTGACCCCTTGGGTCACCTATTGAGCTCTCCGGGTAGATAATTGTGATCAGGAGTTAGTTTGTAAAATAACTGTATAACCGAATCACTACACAACAACTTTAAATTTATACAAGATCAATTAATGCTGTCGTTTATTTATTTTTTTAACTTATAAATGAATTAACATATTAAGTTGTGTTTTCCTTAGAGTTTCATTTTTATTAAAAGTATTAATCTAGCTACTGGCAAAATGAGCCTAAAATGCGTTTTTGACAAAATGACTTTAGCCCTGATTTTTGGTAAATTATTTTCTGTAGAAAATAATTTACCAAAAATCAGGGAATTATCAGATTTTAATGAAATTTTCAGTGTTTGTTTATGAATGAATGATCTTTATAATGCATTATTTATTTTATTTCAAAACTTTCTCATTTTTTTCAGGTCGCTTAATTTTGACCCCCTTTATGTTGGGGCGTAACATTTTTTTCAAGTTGGTCTTATATTGTACTAATTACAGTATAAATAAAGAGATAAAAGACCGAAGTTATGAATAGAAACAAAACAAAAATTTTACGGTGGCTTTTCTATGAGAAAATAAGTACCGAAAATCGAAAAATAAAATGTAAAAAAATAATAGATAATTTATTTTTTGGAGATTTTTTTTTTACTCATTTCGATAATTATCTAATTGGCTATTATCTTATAAAAGAAAAAATTATACATCGATATTTTTTCTGCTTAAAAAGGGGGTGTACATTTTCAATCGAGTTTTTCTTCAAAAAGTATACTTTGATGCAATGAAATAAGGTTTGCATTAAATAGACATTTATTTCTAGAATCTAAAAATATAACATTTTAAACTTAACATCAGATTTTTCACATTTTAAATGAATTTTATATATTAATTTTTCATAGCAAAAATACTAAATTAAAGTTTTAAAAAAATAACTGATGCATTATAGAATTCATTAATTGTTAAATCAATACTGAAAATTTCATTAAAATCGGATAATTACCTGATTTTTGGTAATTTTTTTTGCAATCGCGAATGTTACAGTAAAATTGTAAACAAGCACTTAAAACCATCGAAAAAGAGACAGAATGGCGGATCGCGTCGAAATTGACCAAAACAAATCCCTTTAAATGTATTAAAAATAAACTGCATGTGTAATGATATTTTTCTTTTTTTAATGATGGTTATTATGTTACTACTTATCGATTTAGACAAAGTTTGATTTAATTATTTTTAATTCGCTTTTAAAACTTGTAGAAGCTGATTTTTTTTCCAGTCCCTATATAATATAACTGGCAAAAAAATTGAGAAATTAAAAAAATATAATATTGACTTTATTTTACAACAATCCGATGGACTATGGTAAAAATTTACTCCCTGAATTCACAGTCTACTTTTTTTTTTTTTTACTTACAATTCGTGCTAATATGGGAAATATTATCAATCGTTAATCTTTTACATAGTGACATGTTTGTACATTTCAAAATTCCCCTAAAAACTTAATAATCTTATTTCTTCGGAGCGAAGCTTATCTCTCGTATAGCATGCTTAGAGATTGGATATTCTATTTATTTATTTAATTTTCTTTTTTTAATTGATTATTTTATTTTTCATTAAACATCAGTGGCAAGTTCCAGGGAAAACTGGGATAATAGCTTATAAATAAACTATTTTACTGACTTCCTACCAGACCGGTTTAACGGAAGGTTTTTTTTTTTCAATGTAGGATACAACAATGGGGGCACATAGCGAGGATCGTGCAGAGACCAACGTAAATCTATTTACTATAGCGTTTAACGTACTGACGTATCTCGCTATTTAATTACGATATATTCGCAAGACTAACTTGCTAATAATTTCGCCCCAACGGGCATAATTGCTTTATCTGTTTTTTGTTTTGATTCTGGGGAACCAGGTTGGTTCCCTTCAAGAGATAATAGAAAGTCGTTCCTTTAACTCAAATGATTTTGCGTTGTGCTGATACCACAGGAACGCGCCTTATTTAAATGTTGACTGTGTAAACACACCGCAGGTGTTTGATGATACATAATTTATTGAAAAGGAAATTATCCTTGTTATTATATACAGCCATTTTATCATTTTCATTTAAAATAATGTATTAAAATATTTCTCTTATTAAAATATTCTTTTTTTTTTTAATTATTATAGCACTTTAAAGACATTTTAAATTATTTTTTACTGATTTAGTTATAGTTACCTTGACCTTTCTTGATTACAAGGGGGAATAACTCCTTCCTGGTGGAGTTATTTAAATATAATAAGACAGCGACAAAGACCACTTTTGTTCCCCCATCCCCACAAATCTTATTATAATGGAGATTGTGTGTGTTTTTTCTTTCTGTCTGTAACTGAAACTTACTGGGATCAACGATTTTAGCTTGTACTAATAACATGCAATTGTATTTATATATACAACAAAATGGTGGTTTACAGTGTGAACAGGAAGACTATTTTTCATATTGATATTAAAAATTTGATTTTAATAAATATGTGCTTAGTATTATTGATTTCTAATTGTTTGGTTTTATCTTAGTGAAGGAAGAGTAAGTTTCAGTTGTTTTATTTTTCGATTATACCCCCTCCCCTCTGTTTCAAATCATTTTTATCTGCATTATTTAGTTTTATTAGCCTTTCTCATCTAGTATAATATTTTATTACATTAAAACTTAAATACTTGCACCCGGACGGTTGTATATATTTGATTTAGTGTGACCTGGGACACATATTTGCTTTGAATGAGTCCCTGGGAAAATTTATGGGTCTTAACTAAAGTTTCTTAATAGATTGTAGGGTTTTTATTTATGATCTGAGGAAACAGCTAAAGCCGGCTAACTCCTACCTTGTAACCTATCCTGTGTAATTCATTTCTAAGAAACTATTGAAATGTATTTACAGTTAGCTTGAAATAGTGAGGGAAGAAAAAAGAAAAACACCTGGATGCATGGATATGATTTTACTGCATCTTTTTAGATTTTTGTACGTCAAGGATGCAGGACATGTACCTATCAGCATCTTTGTATGTAGAGAGGGAGAAAGTGACAGGCAGAATGTGAAGTAAGAGATGGGGAAGTTTTTGATTTAATTGCAAATTACAACTTATTAGAACTAAATAAAATGGATTTTTTTTTCAAACCTAACTATAATAAATGAATAGAAAATCCGTCGAGTTGGACAGCCAGATCTCTCCACCGAAAAAAAGACATTCTCCCAGCTTCGCCTGACCAAGTCCTTGTCGGCTGCAACAGTCTTTTTTAGCAGTTCTTTGCCAAAGCTCACTCACCTCTTCTTCCTCATTGTACATCAGTGCCCTCGTCAGTAAGACTGGAATGCAACTCCTGGGTGTGCTAAGGCAGGCCTTTAAATAATCATACTAAAATCCCACATCTGGGTCTGGGTCAATCGCACAGTGTAGTAAATTACATGCACTCTATAGAAGGGGGAAAAATAGATATTTGAGTCAACACAGTCTTCGACCAGCAGCTGAAAAATTTGTCGTCGTCGAAATAATCTTTTCTGACTGCCACACACGTAAGCCGAATGCTTCTCTGCTTCTCACCTTTACTCGCTTTGGTTACTTATGGGCATATTACCCAAACATCCGGGCACATCAGTCGAACCACGCGTCCGTCCAGTTCCTAAATCACATTTGTTTTCGCATGCGGGAGGACGCGGGTTCGATCCCAGCAGGCAAGACAATGTCTTGCTCTTTTTCCTTTCTCGTTCAACGTCACTGACATCAAGCCATGACTCACGATCAGGAGGATGTGAGTTCAATCTCCCTAATCACCTGCTACACACCCCCCCTGATCTCATTTTGCATGCCAAACATATTCGTGCATGCTTTGAGCTACCACATGCATGATTTCTCTCACCACAATAACTTAATCAATTAAATCAAATAAATATGACCAGGGAATTTAAAAAACAAAAACATTAAAATCATTTTGTAAAATTTCTAAGAAAGGAAATGTTTTACCTAATTTAAATTTATTAAGAGACAAGATGTTGGCCCGGCTCGCTATTTATGAAACATAACATACAAATACATTTCATAACTCTCCAATATATCTCTCTCCAGGCTCACTGAGAAACTAACATATATAACGAGGAGGTAATCATGATATACATAGAGAGGGTTAAAGTAACAGGCAGAATCTCAAGTGAGAGACAGGTCAGTTTTTTACTTAATTGCAAATTATGACTAATTGTTCTAATTAGTCATAATTTTTTTTTAAACATAACTCAATCCTAAAACTAAGTAATATTTTAGTATAACTTTCATGTAATTAAACTAAACAGTAAAAAAAGCCTTTAGGAGACAAAAATTGATTCACTCAGCTTTAGTATAATAATATATATATATATAATTTTTTTTATTTTTTTTTTAGAAAAAATAAATATTTTATATCTTTTGAAGAAAAAAATTAGGTTATTTCCTAGTTGAGTAACATGATATTACAGAGTGACCCAGAAAAAACAGAACCCAAATTATTTATTTATTTTCCCATTAAACTAACCCAACCCTTAACCCTAACCTCCCTTAGTTGAGTAACATGATATTACAGAGTGACCCATAAAAACAGAACCCACAAATTTTGTAATAAAACTGATAATTTTAACTAGGGGGGGGTTAGGGTTTTGGGTTAGGGTTAGTTTAATGGGAAAATAAATAATTTGGGTTCTGTTTTTTCTGGGTCACCTGTAATATCATGTTACTCAACTAGGAAATAACCAAAAATTATATATGTATATATATATATATATATAATTTGTGAGTAAAATATAGCTGTTCAGTTAAAAAAAAATGTTGTGCTTGTAAAGAATAACCCACCACTGAAAAATTTTGTTAAATCTGTGGAAATATATAGATAAATATATATTCTCTCTCTCTCTCTCTCTCTCTCTCTCTATATATATATATATATATATATATATATATATATATATATATATAGTGATGCTGATAGGTTTTTAATTTAGTGCATCCTGAGACGATTTGATTTGAATGAGTCTGTGGGAAATTTGATGGGTCCCAACTAAAATTTCTTAATAAATTTTAGAGTTTTTATCAGTATCGAACCAGTAACCTTGCGATTCCTAGGTGAGTGCTCTATCGACTGAGCTAAATTATATGAACAACTAAAGCCGTCTAACCCCTACTTTGTACCCCATACAGTAATTCGTTTCCAAGAAAATATTGAAATGTATTTACAGTTAGCTGGAAATGGTGGGGGAAGAAAAAAGACTGGGACGCATGGGTACAATTTTTCTGCGTCCTCTTAGATTTTTTTTTGCAATGGTGACGTAGGATGCATACCTATCAAATTCCCATTTCTTGTGAAATATGTGGCAAATCTTTTTCTACCAAAAGGACATAGACACTCATATTAGAATTACTGTGATTTTGGGAGAATAGTTGTACTCATACCTTTCCCAAGGGGGTTATTTCCTATAAATCTAACATGATCAAAGGGAACCACCCTTGACTGATAAATTATTTATTTATTTTCCCATTAAACTAACCCTAAACCCTAACCCCATCTTCTTTTTTCCTACTAGATCAATAAATAAATAAATAAATTATCAGTCAAGAGTGGTTCCCTTTGATAATGTTAGACTTATAGGAAATAACCTCCAAGGGTATTTTGCATTATGTGAAATACAAACAACCTTGTTCAGAATTTGAACTTGAGTAGCAGACTCCACTTCCTACAGCAATAACCATTACACAATGAGCGCTTCCATATGTTACTGTGGCACACTCCAAATCCCAGTGGTGGAGGTAAGTAAGTAGATGACTGTTATATTAATACATAGATATTCCAGCTTAGAGAATAAAGCCATTTCCTGTTCAATTTGCAGCTCAATAATATCTACAATGTGGTCCAAAAGTCTTTTTACCCCTGCATATTGCCTTAACTTTCATTATTTTTTTGTTTTAATAATATATATCATTAATATATAATCTATATCATTAATCATAATATATAATAATAATATAATTTTCTATTTCATTTCCAGTCGCTTATTTCATATAATTTAGCTCAGTCGATAGAGCACTCGCCTAGAAATTGCAAGGTTCCTTGTTCGGTACTGATCCCCACCAACTCAGCACATGAGTAGTACAGATTGGGTTATCTGATCTGTGCAGTAAAGTGGGGAGCTGATGGGGGGTGTGGCACTTAACCTCAGATAAAATATCAGCAAAATAATCTCCCTTGTCTAGCACTAGCAAAAAGGGGATAGACTCCCTCATTATCAGGCTGATACCAACAATAGGCCACTCCACAAAAAAACCCTGAAAAATAGTTAAATAAGAGTTATATTTTGGTATGGTTGACAAGACTTTTGGACCCCCTATGAAATAAGAGTTATATTTTGGTATGGTTGACAAGACTTTTGGACCACCCTATGAAATAAGAGTTATATTTTGGGTATGGTTGTCAAGACTTTTGGACCACCCTATGAAATAAGAGTTATATTTTGGTATGGTTGACAAGACTTTTGGACCACCCTTGAAATAAGAGTTATATTTTGGTATGGTTGACAAGACTTTTGGACCACCCTATGAAATAAGAGTTATATTTTGGGTATGGTTGTCAAGACTTTTGGACCACCCTATGAAATAAAAGTTATATTTTGGTATGGTTGACAAGACTTTTGGACCACCCTATGAAATAAGAGTTATATTTTGGTATGGTTGACAAGACTTTTGGACCACCCTATGAAATAAGAGTTATATTTTGGTAACCACCCTATGAAATAAGAGTTATATTTTGGTATGGTTGACAAGACTTTTGGACCACCCTATGAAATGTCCAATTATTTGTTGTGTTAGACCTTTATTTACTGTTCAAGAATATAAAATTGTTTATGTATGGTTAAATTTTTAAGATATTTTACATTTTTTAAAATTTTTTATTTTCAGATTGTGAGGATTTCCTGACTTGAAGAAATTGTATTTTGAACAAAAAACTAAAATAATGGAGTTTGCAATGATGAGAAACTTCAAGGCAAAGTTTTTAAAAAGTTATTTCCTTAAGAGGAGACTGTGTTAACATTTCAGACAGCATGCTAGCCGAAAACCTACAATTGTGACATTTGTAGTAAAACTGTCTCAGAGAAGACAAAAATGGAAATTAACTTCTTACATCTGTGACATAAACTTTCTGAGAAAAGTCTAACATGGAAATTTACCACATAAACCAAACAAAAGTGGTGCTATATATTTGTCCAATTTGCAACAAAGCTTTTTCTACAAAGTTTTCAATGAAAGTTCATGTGGAAACACATTCTGGTAACACTCCATATGATTGTGATATGTGTGGTAAAAGTTTTTCTCAGAAGGGTAATTTGGAGAGACACAGGCGAACTCATACTGGAGAAACCCCTTATGCTTGTCAGGAATGTGGAAAAGCTTTCTCCCAGAAAGTTACATTACAAACTCATATGAGAACACATACTGGAGAGACACCATTCTCTTGTGAGGTTTGTGGAAAATCTTTTTCTCACTATGTAAGCCTAAAATATCATATGAAAATCCACACTAATGATGCTATTTATTCTTGCAAAACATGTAATAAGTCTTTTCCCACAAAGTATGATTTGAAAAATCATAAAGAAACACATGCAGGATTGACGAAATTTCATTGTAGGTTTTGTGATAAAGCTTTTTCTCAAAGTGGGACATTAAGGATTCATTTGAGAAGCCATACTGGAGAGACTCCATTTTCTTGTAATCTATGTGGCAAATCTTTTTCTCAAAAGAGTAACCTAAATACACACATGCGGATACACACAGGAGAGATTCCCTTTTCTTGTGAAATATGTGGCAAATCCTTTTCTACAAAAAGGACATTAAAAGTTCACATAGACACTCATATTAGAAATACTGTGTTTCCTTGTGATATGTGTGACAAAAGTTTTTCTCAGAAGGGTAATTTGGAGAGACATAGGCGAACTCATACTGGAGAAACCCCTTATCCTTGTCAAGAGTGTGGTAAAGCTTTTTCCCAGAAAGTTACATTACAAACTCACATGAGAACGCATACAGGAGAGACACCATTCTCTTGTCAGGTGTGTGGAAAATCCTTTTCTCACTATGTAAGTCTAAAATATCATTTTAAAATTCATACCAGGAATGTGAGTTATTCTTGTGTTATATGTTACAAATCTTTTCCCACAAAGTCTGAATTGAAAAGTCATGAGCAAACTCATATAGAACTGGCTCAGTTTAATTGTAAATTTTGTGATAAAACTTTCTCTCAAAGAGGAGCATTGAGGTCTCATTTAAGAAGTCATACTGGAAACATTCGATATCCTTGTGATGTATGTGGTAAAGACTTTTCTCAAAAGTGCAACTTAAATACACATATGCGAATACATACTAGAGAGCTTCCTTTTTCCTGTGAAATATGTGGCAAAGGTTTTTCTACAAGAGGGACATTAAAAGTTCACAAAGAGACACATTTTGGAGATACACCATTTCCTTGTGAAACGTGTGGGAAGGCCTTTTCTCAGAAGGGAAACTTGGAAAGACATGTTCGAACTCATACTGGAGAGACTCCATTTGCTTGTAATGAGTGTGGAAAATCTTTTTCTCAAAAGATCACCTTAAAAATTCATATGAGAACTCATACTGGTGAGACTCCATTTACTTGTGAAGTGTGTAGCAAAGCATTTTCTCATAATGTAAGTTTAAAAACTCATATGCGAATTCATACTGGAGAAACTCCATATTCTTGTGTGCTGTGTAGTAAAGCTTTTGCTCATAGTGTCAGTTTAAAAAATCACATGAAAGTTCACATTGTCCCTTATCCAGAGATGGACGGCAATTCTTTTTCTATGAACTCAGGCCTTGATGCTCCAACAGAGACTCAAAGTATAAAAACTATATTTCCTTGTGAAATATGTGGTAAAACTTTTACACACAAGTGTAATTTACGAAGACACGAGAAATCTCATACAGCAGAGACTCAATATTCATGTCAAGTGTGTGACAAATCATTTTCTCAAAAGTCAGCCTTAAAAATTCACTTAAGAACTCATACTGGAGAAACTCCATACACTTGTAAAGAATGTGGCAAATGTTTTTCTCAAAATATAAGTCTTAAAAATCATATGAAAATTCATCTAAGAGAAAATCCATTTTCTTGTGAACTATGTGAAGAATCTTTTTCTACAAAGGATATGTTGAACACACATCTGGAAACTCATATTATGATCAAGAGTGAATCTAATAAAACTTCCATATAAATAAACTTGTTTCTTGAATTCTTTAGAAGATTGTATAGTGTCAGGTTAAAATAATAAAGTTTAAACAAACAAAAAAAAGCTGATATGCCTTTTATTGTTCAGTAATGACTAGGGTAATCTGAACATTAGTTACATAAATGAGAGTAATTTCCCCTTGTTAATTTCACTTAATAACAATTAAGTTAGTATTATCTGCGTTATTCTTCATTGTTATTTGTACAACATTTCGGCCGATATACCCGCTGGCCTTCTTCAGGTATTTAGAATAATAGATAGAGAAGAACATTGGAAGAGAAGACGCCTCAAAGAATCAGCACATATGATAGGCTGTACTGGGCTGTTAAGTAGACCTAGCATAGAAATGAATACAATATGGGAACCCATAATTAAGAAGGTCAGATCAGATTGAGAGAAAAAAAAAGAAAAAAAAACACTATATGAGTCTAGGTAAAAAATCATACATAAGTAAAATAGGTAGATATTCTAGCCAAATCAAGACATTAGGTTTATAAGTTCCTAAAATTCACACTCAATTGTCCAATTGAACACATGGCCGAGTGGATTAGGCAGTTAGGTTAAAACAGTTCTAAGTGACAGTTATCTCTGGTACCCGAGTTCAATCCTGAGTGAAAGCAGTTAGAAAAATAATTAACACAACTCCTACCCCAGCTATGGTTAGCGGAATGAGAACAGGATACCCCCGTGGAATAAATAAAGGGTTAGGTTCAAAGTTATGTGATGGCTCCCAAATACAACAAGAAAGTTCCCGAGTTCAAAAAGAAGGTTCCCGAGTCCGACAAGAAATACCTGAAGAAGGCCGGAGAGTATATCGGCTTAAACGTTGTACAAATAACAATGAAGATGGGGACAATAGTCCGAATAACGCAGATAATACTAATCTTCAAGCCTCATCTCAAACATTCAGAGAAATAGTAAACAATTAAGTTCATTTTAAATAATACGCAAGCACAATTAAGAACATGATAGTTTCATGTTAAAACATGCAGTTGTATTGATTCGAACAAATTCGTATTTTCAGTGTAGATTTACACTGACCAAAACATACGGCTTCCTCAAAGGGAAATAAACAAGGGAAGGTTACTCTCATTTATGTAACTAATGTTCAGATTACCATGACTAGCAGGGGTACCTGGTGATAACTAGGCAAAAAAGATAAGTAACAAAATATCTTAACCAAATATTTGTTAGAATTTATAAAGAGGGAAACTTAAACTTTTCAACACTCTTAAACTTCCTCAACTGTTTCACTTTTATTTTTTTTTATTTTTTTAGCAGTATCTAGTAAATTGTTATACCTTAAAAAATAAGACCATTAAGCGATAAATGGGTTTGAAAAAGGCTTTATTGTGAGTCAAATCTATCATTAAGAATTCAATTGAAATTGTTACTTTCTTTGTTGTTCTCTCACCCCACAAAATTCATAAAGATATTAACCTAGCATATCGTTCTTTTTTTCTTCTATTCACACCTTCGGTTTTTTGCCTTTTTATTTATACTGTAATTAATTTCAAAAGTATATAACTCCACTGATAGTTTTCATGCCAAAGAATGGGGGAGGGCAAAGTTATGTGACCTGAAAAACAATCAGAAAGTGTTGAAATAAAATAACTGATGCATTAAGAAATTCATTTATTTATAAATCAACACTAAAAACTTCATTAAAATCGGATAATCCCCTCATTTTGGGCAATTTTTTCAGGAGGGGAGGGGTTATTTTGTAAAATACACAAATGATGTCATTTTTGCAGCCCCTAATATTTTATGTACATCAGAGTAATTAAAATACCTTAAAAAAAAGTCTTTAATTTAGTATATTTTTCCTTCACCTTCCTGTCAATTAAAATAATTATTTTTCATTCCTTTCATATCTGTCATTTCTCGTTTTTTTTTTTTAAAAGAAAGGCCATCTAGGCGATTTCAGAATTGGCTGAAAAACCTTCGAGATGGTTATGGAAAAGATCAGATTCATGGAGCTCAACTACAGAGACCTAAGAGCAGAAATTGTCTTTGTTCGGCACTAAATCGTATACGTTATATAGTGGCTTCTTCAAACTCATGCTGCTAAATCGGCGTACGTATCGTATACGTTGCTGGTATACTGCGGGTATGTTAGTAGTCGGCGTAGAGACTCAACACATGGGCATTGTAACAAACTATAGTTTATTTCTTTACATTCTCTCGTGGTGCGTGTGGGTGGTGAGCGTTGACAATGGGCACTACTGCTGCTGGGATGAATAGCGTTGGGGAGGCAGGAGGTAGCTACGTGACGGTTCACAACCCATCGGCTGTGACCGTGAGTCGGTCACTGCGTTCGCCGTCTCCTCCTGACTCGGGTCTCTGTTCACTACTGACCTCTGGCTTTTGTATTGACGATACGCCTACGCATCTCTACCCTTAATCTGATAACTATCTCCGAACTTATTGTTTCCCATCCTTCTTTGTTCGCTTTGTTTAATTTAACCGGAAATTCATATTTCCGTTTGTACAATATCCAACAATATCTGCTATACTGTTTTTTATTTTATCTAGTCTCACAGCATATCCCTCTGAAAACCCACTGTTGCTTGATCAATCTATCCCTACTTTCACCTCACAAAAAGGCTTACCTAGCACCTATATGATTTTCCCAACCCTATTGCCCTTATGGTAAGCCCCAACCCCTTTTTATCATATGGGTGCTAGAAGGCGGTGGCTGCGGGTCTACATGTCCTGGGAATGACGTTAAACTCTATCTGATGGTGAGGTTCCAGTTTTGGAGGTTTGGGGAATGTGGAGCACCCTTCATCACCATTGCTCCCTGGTCCACTCTGACCCGGAGTGGTAGTACCTGTTAGGTTGGTGATGAAGGGGTGCTCCACATTCCCCAAACCTCCAAAACTGGAACCTCACCATTAGATAGAGTTTAACGTCATTCCCAGGACATGTAGACCCGTAGGTGCTAGGGCTTGACGTGACCAGCTGATTGATCGGAGGGGGCCTCTCCGACCACCCGTCTAGCCCAAGATAGGGACAAAGTGGAGAATTGCATGTCATGAACTGCTCATCCACCTGGGCTCTATCCTTAAGCATCACGGGTCGCCACCCGTGGCCCCATTGGGGGAGTCTTACCATTCTAACGCCCCACCGACAGGGCGGCTAAGTATTTGTATTTATTCTGTATTAATGGTAATGGATGCCATAACATCTAAACAATGAAAAGACTTGATTGAAAAACATTAGAGAATAATGGACACATGACGCAATAAATATAAGGGTGGAGTTAATACAGTTCTTAGTAACAATCATCTCTAGGTTGCAGTTTCAATCCTGGCCAAGGGCGATAATAACATAGAATACTTAACACAGCTTAACACTTGTGTACCGTTGTCCCCTTTTTACGGGCACTAAAACGATATCTGTAAGGTGGCGGTGGCGGCGGCGTATATTGTATAGCGGGTCTCGTCCACATGCCTCCAAATTCACAGTGCTAAAATGGTGTTGATAGAAATTATAACACGAGAAATATGTCATCACAACTGCTAGCCTTTATTTCCAGGGTAGGTTCGTCTCGTGTGCTGTATCGGAGAGGAGGAAAGGCAGAGAGAAAGAGAGAGAGAACACTACTTGATTACTGGGACCCCATACTAGCCACTAGAGGCCCGATCCGTACCCTACGACAGCGGAAGGCAAAAAGAGACCGATCACTTTCTTCGTTGTTCCAAGTCACCACGTGACATCCGGTTCCGGTCAACACCCGAAACCTCCGGTCAACACTCAATTCTCCATTCGGGGTCACGCTACGGTCAAACCATCGTTCATCCTGTTTTGGCTCATCACTATTTTTTAAACCTTTATTATCTCTTATTTCTTCCTCCTCCTTCCATTAGTAGTCCTTGCCAAATGAATCTTGCTACATTTGTACCCAGTCATGGTTAACAGAATGAGAACAGTCTACCCCTGTGGATTGAATAAAGGGTTCAGTTCAAAGTTCCATGCAGGCTCCTGATTATGACATGAAGGCTCCCGAGTTCGAAGAGAAGGTTTACGAGTTCGAGAAGAAACACCTGAAGAAGGCTGGAGGGCACATCGTCCGAAACGTTGTGTAGATAACAATAAAGATGAGGACAATAGTCTGAATAATCCAAATAATCCAAAATGATTAAAATCCCTTTTGACAAAATCTCAGAAAATACATAGCATTCATTTTCTGGTACTCTGATCATTTAAACCTCCCCTTGTTTATTTCATTTTGAGGAAGCTATATGTTTTGGTCGGCCATTTTCATTTCACCATAAATCTATACTGAAAATACGAATTTGTTTGAATCAATACAACTGCATGTGTTAACACGAAAATATCATAAAATGTGTTCTTAATTGTGCTTGTGCATTATTTGAAATGAACTTAATTGTTATTAAGAACACATTTTATGATATTTTCGTGTTAAAACATGCACTTGTATTGATTCAAACAAATTTGTATTTTAAGTGTAGATTTACGATAAAATGAAAATACCCGACCAAAACATATGGCTTCCAAATAATCCAGATAATACTAACAGGGTTCCCACTCTTTTTAGGAAATCATTTTCCAGGACGTTTCCAGGACATTTTTTAAATTTTCCAGGACAGCACTTGTTAATGTTCACGGCAATTTCATAATTTAATTGATATCAATCTAATATCGACACATTTAGACAGTTTATTCTTACTTTTTTATGATGCAGGGTTAATGAAGTATCTTGGGTTTATTATAGATGATGCCTACATCTATCAATTAACTACACAGGGTTTCCACAAAGTCACTTTAAAGTTATAAATTATTTAAAGCATACTCTGACTTTATGGACATCCTGTACAATGATCAACATTACTGTTTTTTTTTTATCAGCAAAACGTAACGGACTTTATGGACATCCTGTACAATGATCAACATTACTGGGTTTTTTTTTATCAGCAAAACGTAACGGACTTTATGAACATACTGTACAATGATCAACATTACTGGGGTTTTTTATCAGCAAACCGTAACTTATTTTAAGATTTTAAGACTTATAACAGTTTCTTCTTAAAAATCAATAATAAAAAAATGATTAACTTTTTGATATCTATTTAGATGAAATCTCTTTTTTTTGTTCAAAAACTAAAGAGTTAAAAAAATCTGGTGTTTTTGTTTACAAAAAGTCAGTGAGAAATATGTCAAAAGATGCAGAGGCCTATATTGATTTTAAAAAATGACAAAAAAATCAAAGAATTATCTGATTTTAATAAAATTTTCAGTGTTGACTTATTAATCAAGGAATTATTTCTTATAAATAACTGAATCATTTCAATCAAACTGATTCAATGGAAATAAATAAAAATTATTTCAAATAAATATTACCATTCGCATCACCTATATGCGCCTTGAAAGCAACAATCCATAATACCTAGATAAAATTCATTTAAATATGAAATGTCTAATTTTAAGTTTTAAATTTCATAATTTCAGATTCTAAAAAACAAATATTTATTCAATAACAAGCCTATTTTAGAATTGTTATCTAATAATTTTTGGAGAAAACTCAATTGAAAAGTTAGGCCCCTACCGATTTAACAAAACAAATATCGGTGTATAATCTTTTCACAGATAATCTAAAAGACAATTATATATATAAACCAAAGAGTAAAAAAAAAATCTACCAAAATTTTTAAAAGTTTTTTTTACATTTAATTTTCAGATTTTCGGCACTTATTTTTTGTAAAATAATTTTTTTTCTTCTACTCACAACTTCAGTCTTTTGTCATTTTATCCATACTGTAATTTAGGCACTGCCAAAATGTTGACTGCTTTTCATTTTTAAAAACGAATTAAAATTAATTAAATCGATTATTATGTGAAAAAACTTTTTAATAAAAAAAGGTTTAATATAAAACTTTTTTGAATGAACATTAATTTTATGTAATTCTTAAATGTTAGTATGACGTTACTGCATAATTTAAAAAAAAAAAATTTCAGTCAAAATTTTGCGTGCTCGCTATTCTATGCAAGTACAAATAAACTTTATCTGAGCATTTTTCCCCAAACTTTCTTCTAAATAATGGTATTTGTGACGACAAAATTAAAATTATGTCAGTTCAATTGTGGAGATGTTTTTTTATGTCGAATTTCTGTGAATATTATTTGACTGACTTACAGACAAAATATTCCCTTAAAACAAATTTTAAGCCTTGCTAAAATATTTACTTTTTTCTAAAAATTAAATCATTTTAATCAATTAAACACTGTTTGAACATGGTTATAAAGAAAATGTTAAAGTTAAATGTTCTGAATTTTATGAAATTTTACATCTTGTAAAGCGGAATTTATTTTTTAAATCTTTAACAAATATCTCATTAAAGTAGTCTGACCATGATAACTTCTTGTCTTGTTCATGTCATATAAAAATAAATAAAAATATCGCTATATGAGGAAAGCAAAACTCCCAGTTCCACTCTGACCTGGAGTGGTAGTACCTGTTAGGGTCTTATGTATAGGTTAAATAGTAAAAAATGAATTTTTTTTAAAAAATTCTGTTTAAAAAAAAATCAGTTTGAATAAAATAAATTTCAATACCAATAAAAAATGAACAACAAAACATCTTCAGCATAAATAACCCAACAGGGGTTGACATGCCATAAAATCCATCCAACTAACCAAAATATTGCAAAATTTTTGACTCACGCTCGTATATTACAAACAAAAGGTTATTTCATATAAGTTTAACATAAACAAAGGGGAACCACTCTTGACTGATAGATTATTTATTTTCCCATTAAAATAACCCTAAACCCTAACCCTGTCTTCTTTTTCCTAGTAGATCAATAAATAAATAAATAAATAAATTATCAGTCAAGAGTTGTTCCCCTTTGTTTATGTTATTTATATAGGAAATAACCCAAAAGGAAACATAAAAAAAAGGAAACAGGTTATGATAAATGTTGAATGCTTTTTTTTAATGATTATTTGATTTGAAAATGAACAATGTCGATAATGATTTCCCGTCTTTTGACTTTGAGTTTGATTTTCAGGTTGGGGTGGTACCTTCATCAATATGGCCGGCCTTCTTTAGTTCTTTGCAGAGCAAACTATTCTCTGCTACGAGAAATGACAATGTTTTCTCCCGATAGTAATCACTCTTCATTTCAATATTGTCAATGATGTCAGAAAGGAGATGGGCGCGCAAGATCTCTTTACCGGGACAATCGAACATGATGTGGTTTACATGAACGTGGAAGTGATAATAAGATGGCTCGTAGTGGCAGTACATCCGTAGTTTGCAAGATGGAACACCATACTTTTTGGAAACAATTAGCTGGAATAAAAACAAAAGAAATATAAATTTGATATCTTTAAATACATTACAATACATTTGTGTATGAATATATAACAACATGAATATAAATATATAATAATACTTGGTCAAGTTTTCCTTTTCCTAGACTGGTTGTCTAACCAAGGTTAAATAGCACAGTCTGCCCTACTATTTACACATAGCTGAGGGGAGAAAGATTGGATAAAAGGGTATTAGCACTAAGTGTAGCAACCCCAGCACCTTCGTTGATTTTGGTGGACATTGACAAATTCTGACTGTAATCAATTTAAATCAGAATTTCTCATGCATTTCTTGTCCAAACTTGAAAATATTTATATGGTTGGAAAGCAAATAAAATAATATTTCTAAATATGTAATTTCCATGTGTTTTTATCCATTGAATTATTTTTACAGCGATTTAAAACGGTATTTTGTTTTGAACAGCCGAAAACAAGAAATACGATTTGTTTTCTGAGGCTAAAATTTACACAATAATTTCTTTCGTAAAATCAAAGGGGCTAATCTTTAACAATATTCTTGAAATTTTACACTTATTAGAACACACCTTAAAATACAAGCAGAAACTTCCTTTTTTTCTTTCCAACCTTTGGAAGCAAAATATGATAGACAAAATTTGACGGAGATTTCTTCAAAAAGTATAAGATAAGCAAAAAAAAAAAAAAAAAAAAAAAAAAAAAAAGCACTATATCACTAATAGAAGATAGTCTCAAAATTGTTTTCATACATAATTTGCAAGATGGAACACCATACTTTTTGGAAACAATTAGCTGGAATAAAAACAAAAGAAATATAAATTTGATATCTTTAAATACATTTGTATATGAATATATAACAATATGAATATATAACAATATCTTATTATAATGGAGATTATGTGTTTGTTTGTCTGTAACCGAAACTATATCACTGCTCAAGTCACTATCCATTTTGTTATTATACATCATATTCTCCATGAAACATTTTTATTCAAGCCTCAATTATTAATAAAATTGTTTTTCATTATTGATACTGCTGGCCATATCTACGTACTAATAACATGCAATTGTATTTATATATACAACAAAATAGCAGTTTACAGTGTGAACGTCAAGCCTAATTTGCATATTGATATTTAAAATTTGATTTTAATAAATATGTGCTTAGTATTATTGATTTCTAATTATTTGATTTTATCTTAATGAATATGAGCAAAAATCTCGTAGATAAATCTTAAAAGAAATCAATTAACAAAAAGAAATAACTGTAATTTTATTCTTTACTTCCTGATTTAACTAAATAGTTAAATTAGAAAAATTTAGCAAGGAAAGACGGAGGTGATGGAAGAGGAAGCTACAGCTGTTATATTTTTCGATTATGCCCCCCTCTGTTTCAAATCCTTTTATCTGCATTCTTATTTAGTTTCTTTAGACTTTCTAATTTAATATGATATTTTATGACATTAATACTTGCACCCGGAGGGTGCATATATTTGCTAGTGAATATAATAATACTTGGTCAAGTTTTCCTTTTCCTAGACTGGTTGCCTAACCAAGGTTAAATAGCACAGTCTGCCCTACTATTTACACATAGCTGAAGGGAGAAAGATTGGATAAAAGGGTATTAGCACTAAGTGTAGCAACCCCAGCACCATCGTTGATTTTGGTGGACATTGACAAATTCTGACTGTAATCAATTTAAATCACAATTTCTCACGCATTTCTTGTCCAAACTTTAAAATATTTATATGGTTGGAAAGAAAATAAAATAATATTTCTAAATATGTAATTTCTATGTGTTTTTATCCATTGAATTATTTTTACAGTGATTTAAAACGGTATTTTGCTTTGAACAGCCGAAAGCAAGAAATATGATTTGTTTTCTGAGGCTAAAATTTACACGATAATTTCTTTCATAAAATCAAAGGGGTTAATCTTTATCAATATTCTTGAAATTTTACATTTAATTAGGATACACCTTAAAATACAAGCAGAAACTTGTTTTTTTCTTTTCCAACCTTTGGAAGTGAAAATATGATAGACAAAATTTGACGGAGATTTCTTCAAAAAGTATAAGATCAGAAAAAAAAAAAAAAGAAAAAAAAAAGCACTATATCACTAATAGAAGATATTCTCAAAATTATTTTCATATATAATGTATGAAATATTAATGATGCTGTACCGTCAGAGTTTTTTTCATCAAACTTTCTATTTTGGAAAAAACAACTTAAAATTACGAGAAATGTAAACAAAACTGAGCACAAGCTTTGTTTAAAAAACATATGTAAATAGGTATTCTATTTCTTGTATGTAATTCAACATAGGTATTTAAAAATGTATTTTTTAAGTTCAAAGTGATGTTATATATTTAAATTAATACTATATATGTGTATACATACAGTATTAAAATGAAGGTGTTGAATAATCTTGTGTTAACTTTAAAAAACAAACAAAAAACCCTGCTATCCGTACCTCTTATTCTCTAAATAATGGGTTACAGCATAGAGATAGATATAATGAGTGCAGAATCAGAAAGAAAATACAATTTTACATAAGAATGCAAAGTTTTATCAAAATTGCTCCAAAAATAAAGAAATGGTGAAGAAATTACTGAATTTCGTGTTCTGAATTGGTCCATGAGTTGACATATTTTTTTATTAAAATCATGTCCACTTTTGTACCCCCAATTTTGGGGTTTAGATTCTCATAACTTTTGAACCACTGAGGATATTTGCATAATTCAAACAGTTTTGAACTCCATTTACATAGCTCTATTTAACTAACGTGATTAAATAACAATAACCTCAAATAAAAAAAATCAACTGGGAATGCTACTATGTGAAATGCAAACAGTATTTGAACTTGGATCACCAAGTCTGTTTCTTAGGACAATAACCATTACACCATGAGCGCCTCCACATACAAGATTCAGATTAAATAACAATAACCTCAAATAAAAAAAATCAACTGGGAATGCTACTATGTGAAAGGCAAACAGGATTTGAAACTGGGTCGCCAAGTCTGTTTCTTAGGACAATAACCATTACACCATGAGCGCCTCCACATACAAGATTCAGAGGTGCTGCTAGAAAAAAACCAACAACAACAACAAAAAAATTAAAAAAATGTACTCACTGGACAATTCTTCAAGATATTCTTCAATAATGGCAGATGGGATTGGTCAAGATCCCTCAAACTTTTTATACCTCTTTTATGGGAGATAGCGACCAGGTAGAGACTCTCTATTTCGGTGCCATTCCATTTCATGTCAGGTACAAGCATGAAGCCACTTTGGGGATCAGGATCTTCAAATACAACCTTATCAACTTCAGCTTTTTTGTCTAAAATGTTGTACACCCACTAGGAAAAAAAAAAAAAAAGAAAAACAAAACAAAACCCAGATTAGTCGTGTTGAAAATTAATAATTACAATAAAAACTTTTTTTTATATTTTCTAATCTTACTGTATTTGAATGACATAAAAGACCCCCCCCCCCCGTTTCAGCAGGGTATATTAGAATATAATGAAATGAGAGTAACCACCCCTTGTTTGTTTCACTTTGAGGAAGCTGTATGTTTTGGTTGGCCATTTTCATTTCACCGTAAATCTACACTGAAAAAATCAATACAACTACATGTTTTAACACGAAAATATCATAAAATGTATTCTTAATAACAATTAAGTTCATTTCAAATAATGTGCAAGCATATATTAGATGCACTCTCATTTCAGCAGGGCATATTAGATCCCTTCTTTCAGCAGAGCTTATTAGATGCACCCCTTATTTCAGTTGGGCATATTAGATGCACCCCGATTTTAGCAAGACATATTAGACTCTCCCTATTTCAGCCGGGCATAGTAAGTGCACCCCCATTTTAAGAGTTCATATTATCATGATATAAGTATAATGTAAATATAATAATAATGATAATATATATGTATATAATATCTATTAATGTAGAGATTGAGTGTCTTTCTATCTGTAACCAAAACTACGTCACAGCTTATGTCACAATATTCTCAATGATTGTGTAAGTCTATTAATGAGTATTTAATTTATAGTCAAAATCGTTAATACATAGAATAAAAATAATCCTGTGTTATAAACATTCAAAATTTGAGTAAACAATTTTAAAAAATTGCTTTTTACTTTCACCATTTTTTTTTTCAGTAGCAAGAATTAAACTCAAAAGTTTACAAATAAATAAATGCCAACGATTTTGTGTAAAATTATGTGCAAAATAATTATAGATGCGCACATTTTATTTGAGGGGGACAGAACTAAGTTTACATTTCAAATTGTGGTTATTTCTTTATAACTCCAACATCAACAAAGGGGAACCACTCTTAACTGATAAATTATTTATTTATTTATTGATCTACTAGGAAAAAAGAAGTTAGGTTTAGGGTTTGTTTAATGGGAAAATAAATAAATAATTTATCAGTCATAATTTATCAGTCCAGTCCTTTGTTTATGTTGGAGTTATAGGAAATAACCCAAATTGTTTTATTTTTTTTTAGTCCTTTCATAAATTTGATGATTTTACTTACTTATGATACCCTTTGAATTTTTGGATCATATGACCTTTAGGCACCCCTTTTTGATCTCGATTAAGAAAGGACATGTTTTTCATTTACACCATCAATATTCAGTTGTTTTAACAGATGATTTTTAAAAAAAATTATAAAACTAACCCCTAACAAAAAACCAGATATTGACAGTGTAAATGAAAAACATGTCCTTTCTTAATTGAGATCAAAAAGGGGTGCCTAAAGGTAATATGGTCCGAAATTTTTGTTTCTAGTGATTATAAGTAAAATGCGGTATTATTAAACAAATACACACATTGAAGGAAAAGGAAAAAGTAAAGCAGAGTTGAATATACTCCGATAACCTGAGGGGGAAAAAAAGAAAGGTAAACTGAACATTAGTTACATAAATGAGAGTAACCACCCCTTGTTTGTTTCACTTTGAGGAAGTCGTATGTTTTGGTCGGCCATTTTCATTTCACCATAAATCTACACTGAAAATACGAATTTGCTTGTATCAATATAACGGCATGTTTTAATACAAAAATATCATAAAATGTGTTCTTAATAACAATTAATGTCATTTCAGATAATGCGCACGCACAATTTTATGCTAGGAATTTAGCCAACTAAAGGTGAAAATTACCAAATTTTGTGAGTTATTCAATGTCAAAATATCGGTGGGATTATACAAAGTTGAAACTAATTACAGTATAAATAAAAAGACCAAATAATGTGCAAGCACAATTAAGAACACATTTTATGATATTTTCGTGTTAAAATATGCAGTTGTATTGATTTGAACAAATTCATATTTTCAGTGTAGATTTATGGTGAAATGAAAATGGCCGACCAAAACATATGAGATGTGTGTGGTGGAAAAGAGAAACTTTACATGAAGCTATAATAAATGCTTAGAAACTTTCCATACCTCTACAGCAAAACTCTGCTTCTCGGCAACAGGTAATGTGACAGTTTTATAAATTTCCGCTGTTTCATGAACAACAAAACGTTCTTGTTCCGTGTATTTCATTATGTGTTTCTCGGTGGCTGGATTTATAAGTGTCACTTTCATATCTGAAAAATATTTAACAAAAAAGTAAAATCAATCCATATAATTGACAGTGAATTTTTCTGTTCATCCTTTCTTTCTTTGTATTATTTTGATTTTTCAAACTGTTGTCCTCATCTTTATTATGAAATACACATACACAATGTCCTCATCCTCCCAGCTAAGAATTAAATAATACCACTATTGTTCTACAAGGATGGCTTTGACAATGATTAACCCATGAAGGTTGGTATGCCATTAAACAAAGAAACCAAATATACACACAGAATGCGTTGAATAATCTATAAGTTTGGAGGGGGGTGGGAGATATGATTTAGTAGTAACATAGTTTTGTCGTCCAAACCATCGATTTTTTTCATAAAAAAAACGTTAAGGATAGATTTAGTAACATAGTTTGGAGGGGAGGATACGTTATAGATATATTAATTTGTACTGTCAAAACCATTTGATTTTCGTAAAAAAACGTCTTTTTTTGGGGGGGATAGATTTAGTTACATATAGTTTTGAGGGGAAGATACATTATAAATACATTAATAACATAAAGTTTTTCCATCCATATTATTCGTTTCGTACGAAAACATTAAAAATAAATTCAAAAATAGAAAAATAGAAGAGATAAAATCAACTAAATTCATAGAAGGGGACGAACTTACCACAAACGGAATCCTTAAAGAGTAAATTAGACTGAAACCAGGATGAACAGTTGATTTCATTATATAGTTGTGGTAGGGGTGGGGTGGAATTTTCATTTCCTCAAAATGTGGTTTCCTTATTTAAGAGTTTGAATTCTTGTGAAGTTTATTTGTAGCAAAATGTCAATACTAGCAGCACGTAGCTACAGGGTGGTAGCTTGAAAATACCAGATTCAAGCTGGGGTTGCTATCGGAGCCAAGAACCTGTAATCTTGACGGCTGATGATGTTGTTGGTTTTACATGCCTATCAATTTGAGAAGCATCACATATATTTTTAAAAAAAAATTTTTTAATGAAAATTATTATAGCGTTTATGATTGTGATGCTTCTTAAATTGATAAGCATGCAGAAACAATGACGTCATCATTTAAATGAGATCATCATAAATTCTTCAACGCTTTGTTTGCACAACAGTCAAATTATTTAAAATGATTCTCCATTGAATGCACACACCTCTCCCACACTCGAAGATAGTTCTACAATGTTAACAGCATGGACAAAATATTTGGAAAAATAGATCCCAAGAGCATATTAAACTTTTTGAAAAGAACCGGCCTCCTATAAAGGATGTAAGTTCATAGACCTAAAAAAAAAAAATCACCCATATACTCTCTTAATAAATCCCTATCACTATACCTAAATACCAATAGAAGCAAGATCTGGAATGATATGCAGGTGGCTGCACACGTGCCAGCTGTACCTTACAAAGAAAAAAAAACGTATTCGGCATAAAATGACCCAATGGGTTGATGTGCCGTAAAACCCAACTAACCAAACCAAGTTGAATCATTGCTATGCTCAGATAGACAGTCTTGACACTTATAGCAAATTGAGAGCAATCTGCTGCAAAGGATTACGAGGAACCCCTGAAGAAGGCCGGAGAGTACATTGGCCAAGAAGTTATGTATGTGTGTTGGATTATTATTTTAAGGTATAAGGTGTGCAAAAGACCGCAATTTATATTTATAAACTGTTCCAAAACAGCAGGAGCTGAATTAATCAATCAAAAACACCCAAATATGTATTTAGTTTACTATTTAAAGGCATTGATAAATTGTCCTAAAATTACTTACTTAAAGGAATGACCAACAGGATCAACTCTGATACAACTTTCTACTTTGAAGACAGATCAACAGACAAGGATTATATCTAATACATCTTTCTACTTTGAGAATAGATCAACAGACAAGGATTAAAACTGATACTTCATCTTTCTACTTCAAGAAATGATCAAACTTTATGCCACAAAGAATCTCCACTGTAAAATTGCCCTAAAATGGCCACTTTTAAAGAGGAGTCTAAAAAATCAAAACAACACATACTATCAAGCTTCATCTCAAAAATTCACTCATATTCTTATTGTATACAGGAGGGTGGTGTTAAAATATCTGAATTAATTTGCCGATAAAAAGCAAGAAATAGCTCTTTAATAAATATCTAAACAAGGCCTGTTTAACACCTGTTAATGTAACTACAGTTTACTAGATAAAAAAATAAAAAATGAAGCTGCTACAATAATCTCATAAATTCACAATCTTTGATATTTCTTACTTTTGATCAGGATTCTGTTATCCACACCAACACACAAAACCTTCAGTACACATAAGAAGTAAAGACTATAACAGGGTGTCAAGTCCTTCGTCATTATGCACAGAAGCAGGTTACGTTCAATCAATACGCATGCAAAACCTGTACGAAAACTGCACCCCCCACTCGTCTGTTTTTTAAAATGTGTCGCTGTCATCTTATGCAAATAAGCCTGCAGCATAAAAATGGCAGTTTGGCGAACGGCTCTCAGAGAGTAGATTGATGTAATTTGAAATGTAATTTTTTCCAATCGGATAATTTGATCTTTGAATTAACTGTTTTTCTTTGTAACAACCCTGTACGATCTTTAATTGTTTTTAACGAGATTTTTGATAAACAAAGTTCGGAAATATTTATTTCCGTTTTATTCAAGATGGCCTAAACTGATCACGTGACCGAATTGGTGGTCCCTAGTAAGATATAATCAAATCACATGAGAGCTATCCCCCCAGGCAGCACCTGCCCCCTCGTCTAAGGGCTGAGTTTATTGGGTGCTCTTCCAATATGTGATCTACCGAGTTGTTTACATTCCAATATGTGATCTACCCATTAACTACCCATTATTTCCCCATTAAACTAACCCTAACCCAGTCTTCTTTTTTCCTAGTAGATCACATGCTATGAATAGTAGATCAATAGTAGATCACAAACCTTTGGTAGATCCCATATTGGAAGAGCACAGTTTATTGCCTGGTGCCTGAGGCATCCCATAAGTGGAATGCCAAAGGAATTCACACACTTTTTGCACTGGCCACTGCATCAGCTTCGGTTTGTGCATAGCTATCCACATTAAAAAGACCTTGTGTTAATCCAGCCTAGTAAGAGGGAAGTCAGTAAAATACTTATTTAAATGCTTATAAAAGCAAAAGCAAAAAGAAGAAAAGAAAATACTTTGTGTTTATTAGTTTGGCCTTCAATGTTAAAAAGGTTAGGTTAGTTTAGGTTAAACTGATGGTGAAGCTACAGTTCTGGAGCTCTGTGTAGTGTGGAGTCACTACTTCATTGCCATTACACCCAGGTCAACACTAACAGAGAATGGTAGTACCTGTTAGGATCCTATGTATAGGTCAAATAGATCTATTTGAAAATGATTAGTATTAGATGGGAATAGTTAATTTTAATTTTTAAAAGAAAAAAAACTCAAGATGAAAATAATTTATTTAAAAAAAAGAATTTAAAAATGATTTTTTTTTAAATGAATCTAAAAAGGATTTTTAAAAATAAAATAATTTACTTATAAAAAACAAAACAAGGGGAGGTAATTCAATATTACAAAAAAGATTTTTAATTTTGCATGAGGCGAGGCCACCGATATAGTAATTCTAGTTGGTCTTGCATGAGGCCCGTGCTATAATGGTTAGAAAGCTAGTCTCGTAGATCCATTACTACTGAATAACGAGTTCGATGTTTGCTGGATGCCCTAAACTTGTGACCTTGTGTCACATCCTACCTGTGGCGAACGGATTGGGTAAATAATATTTACGAAATACCTACACGCATGCACATTACATATTATGCGGTGTTGGTAAAAATTTTGACACCGCATAAAAAAATGACCAAAGATTTAGTTTTAAATAAACAAAGTTGGATTAGTACATTTAAATCTTACCATGGAGGGGTTTTGCTGATGCCAGTTGATAATTACTGTAACAATCATTTACAAAAGTCAGTTTAGCTTTTCCCGAACTGACCAAATCTTCAATGTCATCAACAACGACCGGCTTTTTCTCTAAAAGCAGAACGGCTTTATTTATCCCATCTTTATCGCCTTTTTCCGGTATCTGCCCTTCAACCACTACGAATTTCTTGGCCGTGTCTTCCCTGAGTACTTTGACCAGTTTGAATTTCTGAAGCACACCGATTGCTTCGTCTTCTGTGTCTTCTTCATGTTTACGTTTTTTCGCGTCACAACTTTCAGTTCCCGCCATTGTTTGTGTAATTGAGAAATAGAAATGCCGAGGCCGCTTATGTAATTATTTATTAAGCTTTGCTTAGATATGGCACATAAGTCTCAGGTTTATTACAATGCCTGCTGCTACTTTAGTGGTCACCCATCTAAGTATCAAGCAGGCTCAATTTTATGGATTTAGCGGTAAACGGCACTTTGAAGCGTTACTTAACCCAATATCAAGCCGCTTATGTAACTGACAACCGCAAGAAGCAGATTTTTTAAAAAATTTTTTAGAGAGATATATTTATAGATATAAATTCAAATAAATAAGGTTAAAATTGCATATCGTCGTCAAAATTAAAACGGAAAAATTTGGCTTGCGCTTAGATTTTAATGAATTTAATTATTTACTAAGGACACGATTTATGTTATTTTTACTTAAATTTTAACCGTTAGTTGTGTTTTTAACCGTTTTTCATCGGATGTTATTTTCCTACAGAGGACCGCAAGAGAACTAATTTTTAAGGGAGATAAATATTTTCCGAGAATTTATTAACATAAAAAACACGTTTGTACATGTTTATTAATTCTGACTTGTCTTATCATTCATCTGTTTTATTTTATCTATATTTTTTCCCTTAAACTCAACTAACGGTTAAAATTTAAGTTAGAAATAACATAAATCGTGTCATTAGTAATGATGAAATTCGTTAAAATCTATGCCCAAACCAAATTTTCTGTTGTAATTTTGAAGACGATTTGCAATTTTAACCATAAATAGATATATATTCAAAAATCTGAAAAAAAAGTATTGTCGAGAAACTCGGCCCACATATCATTACTTACATTTTACTAGGTATATACATATTTATTCAAGGGAGGTAATAATTTTTATTTAATTTTGGGTAATTGTTTTAAATTACCCAAAATCTGAGAATTGTCCAATTCAATTAAATTTTCAACACTTTATTCATTTATGACTTAAATTTATAATGAATAACTTATTCTATTTAAAAAAAAAAAAAAAACATTACAAAAATTTTTTATCAATTATGATTGTGGTGGTGGGGATCAACCTCTGGTCATTTGAATAAAAAAAATCCAGTCCCTAATTTTTACATTTCTAGAAAGATCAAATCCAGTAGACTACAGAAGATTTTTTTTTAATTAAAAAATCTCAACACAAGAAAAGTTATTTGAAAATTTAAAAGTTATTTTCTTAAAACTCAAAAAATAATTTTTATAACTTACTTTCACTTTTTGTAGTTTTAAAAACAAAATTTTTCTTTGAATTGATGCAACAAAAAAGTCTTTTCTCTGATTCAATTGAACTATTTTTATTCACTTAAAAATTTAATAGTGAATTTTAGACTGTCCTATATGAAATTTTATACATGTAGGCCTCTGTAAAATTTCCCCAATTTTAAGCTATTTTTTTTTAAAGATGAAAACCATGACTTATCTCCCTTTAACTCTGCTTTATGCATATACTTACATGTTCACATGACACACCCAGAAGTTTTGGTGCCCATATTCAATAGACACCTACAAACCAGTTCGATGACAAGTCAACCAGAAATTATCTCTGAAAGGATTGATTCAAATAGAAGATACCAGATATCAATTTCCCTCTCCATCAGACTGGTAGGTCTCTCAGACTTGATTTTATACACATAGGATGGAGGTTTATATTTTTAGTTATTGTTTTGTCATTTAATAAACCTTTAGAATTGAACTAAGTTTTAATTCATTTATTTGTTTAGCCTCAGAATAAATGATATACTAACATAACCATTACACTACTAGCTCCTCCTTAAATTTTAGTAAGGTATATGGGTTGTAATTAATTCACCAAATTTCAATCAAGAAATAGAAACCAAGGATTTATCTCAGAATATTATTGTTTAAATTCTCCATGGAATTTCCACAGGTACAGCAAGTAAATATATACATTTTTTGAGTAGCTTTTTGTTTTTTTAGTATTATTTGGATTATTCAGACTATTGTCCTCACCTTCATTGATATCTGTACAACATTTCAGGATGATGTGCCCTCCAGCCTTCTTCAGGTATTTCTTGTCAACTCTGGAACTTTCTCAGCTCCGGGAACCTTATTTTCAAACTCGGGAACCTTGTTGTCATAATCAGGAGCCATCACGGAACTTTGAATCTAACCCTTTATTCAGTCTATGGGGGTATCCTGTTCTCGTTTTGCTAACCATAGCTGGGGTACAGGAGTTAAGCTGTGTTAATTATCATTCTATGTTACTGCTGCCCCTGACCAGGATTGAACCTGCAGTCTAGAGATAATTGTCACTTAGAACTGTCTTAACCTAACTTCTTAATCCACTAGGCTATGTGTCCAATTTTTGTTTATCATTTTATTGTGAATACAACCTTTTGTAAGTCAAGTATCAGTTAACAGTGAAATAATAGCAAGAAACACAATAAGTATTAGAGATAGGTGCTCTGCCTTCTCAGACAATTCTTTCACTGAAAATATTTTCTTTTAGTAACTGAACCAACATTAGGTCAGGATTACTACCTTTGAAACGACTGCTGGATCTTTGTAGAAACAAGAAGGCAGAATAGGGAAAAAGGTTTACTAAGCAAGATACAAGGTGAACTGAGTAATTAGCAATTGCAGAGTTGAATTAACAAGTCCAGTGAGATCTTCTTCTGAGGTTTCCTACTTACACACATACAGGACTCTTCTCAAAAACCTTCTCCAAAACCCATTCCTTTCTTCCCACCACCTGTGTCCAACCTGAAGATGACCTCTGATGACTATGACACGACATGTTCCAACACTCGGCTAATCATGACACACATTTCCCACTTGTTTTGGAATTCACCAGTTCATTCTATCTCTTCGACCGACCAACACATAAAATCTCTCTGGCTCTCTTGAACACCTACTTTTTCTCAATCTCAAGGTTTGTGAAAGATATTCTACAATTATTAGAGGTTAACCACAAAAGACATTGGACTCTTTACTATCTTATTATTATTTCATTTTTATGTTACATTTATGTCATGAATTTATTGCAATACATAATCTTTGTTATATTGACTTCAGTTTTGATTTTGTTGGTTTATTGCCCAGTGCCTGAGGCGCAACCCTTGTGGGGGAATGCCAACAGGATCAACGCATTTTTTGCACCTGCCACCCATGAGCTCCAATTTGTGGGTGGTCCCACATTAATTGGGCCTAGTGCCAAACCCGTACGTGGGGTATGTGGTAAATATCCAGTCCTATGTAGTTCATCACCTCAGCAAAATAATCTGGAACATGTCGAATTGTGCCTCACTTTATCAAAATATTGCAAAACTTTTGACTCACCTGAGTAATTTTAAAGTAATTCACCTGTTTTATTTGCAATTAATTATATAGATTGGTTGATTAGTTTTTTGGGGCATATCAACCCTCGTTGGGTTATTTGATGCCAAAGTCAGTCTTTTTTTTGCAAGCATTTGTATGATTGGTTGGTTTTACGGCATGTCAACCCTTGTTGGGTTATTTAATACCACAGTCAGTCTTTTTTGCAAGCAATGATGATCTTTAGTAAATAATTATATCTTAAGTAATTATTCTTAATACAATTTGCCTTTATATGGTTTCATGAGGTCAGGCAGGTGAAAACAACACAGGACTGAGATACAAAGCTTACCTGATATTTTCAGGATGCTACTTGCATGATTTGCTGGTCTGACTTTAGAGCACAGCCTTGAAATCCAGTTTTAGCCTTACTTGTCCTTACCTTTTCTTTTTTGCTGATTTTCAGATGATAATCATAATCAATTACGCTTTAAGTAACTATTCTTAATACAAATAACTTGCATTTATATAGTTTCAAATATTCCTATCTTATACTAATATTCCTATTTAATAATAATCCTTTGAAAACAATTGTAGCTTCAAGTAACTATTCTTAATACAAATTTTGTACAGTTATATGGTTTCAAATATTTCTAGTATCAAGTAACTATTCTTATTATAATAACCATTTGTTTGCTTTACACATGTTTCAAGTAACTAATATATAATCCTTAATAAACAATTATAGATTAAACTAACCATAATACAAATAATTTGCACACAGTTGTATGGTTTCAAACAAGGCTGTGGAGTCAGAGTAATGGAGTCAGAAGCAATTAAGGGATCACTGGAGTTGGAGTTGGTAAAACTACCCAGACTCAAACACCAGTTGAATTTACACTTTATATGGCCTTAGTTTAGTCTGCAAAGTTATACAGTGCACATTCCTTATAAATAGATTTTTTTTTTAAATCATTGTTTTATAATCATTTGTAGACCATAATCACTTAATTTCATAAAGAGGAGTCAGAGTTGGAAGCACCAAAATAGAGGAGTCTGAGTCTAAGTTTTTGTGTTCTAATTTCTTGTTTTCAAGTATTTCTATTTATTACTAATATTTTTTAGTACAAATGCAGAATAGTGCGCAAGAGATAATATCATTAGATTATGTATAAAAAGCATTACATTTCACGGAAATACCCGAAACCTTTGAGACACTAGGGTTAGAGTATAGGTTAGGTTTATGTTACTTCAGGAGTTTCTGTAATCTAATACTATTTATATGTAAAATGCAATTCTAATGATATTATCTCTTGCATGCTATTCTGCATTTGTACCTAATTTTTGACTCACCTTAGTAATTATACATGCTGTTTATTCTGTGGAAATAAATAGGAGACATTACTTTAGAATGTTCCTTGGAGATTCAAGTTAATAATAATAATAATAATACTGTAAACCATGTATTAAGCGAATGTAGCAAACTAGCACTATTAATTCTAATGATATTATCTCTTGCATGCTATTCTGCATTTGTACCTAATTTTTGACTCACCTTAGTAATTATACATGCTGTTTATTCCGTGGAAATAAATAAGAGACATTACTTTTAGAATGTTCCTTGGAGATTAAAGTTAATAATAATAATACTGTAAACCATGTATTAAGCGAATGTAGCAAACTAGCACAACGGGAATACAAAGCTAGGCACGACTGGGTTGGGAAGGTGATCCACTAGGAATTATGCAAAAAATTAAATTTTGACCATACAACAAAATGGTATATGCATAAACCAGAATCTGCCCTTGAGAATGAAAAACATAAAATTCTCTAGGACTTCGAGATAAAGACTGATCACTCTATCCTAGCCAAGAGACCAGACCTAGTGTTGATTAAAAAAAAAAAAAAAAAAAGAACATGCTAACTGGTGGAGAGAGAGAGAGAGAGAGTAGAAAAAGAATAAAGAGAAGAAGATAGAAAAACTGTAAGGAAAGACAAAGTATAATAATAATAATTGTTGAGATTTTCTATTATAAGGTGTGTGCCTGAAGCCCACTCCTACTTATAGACTCGGCGATAATCATGTGACCATATTCTTGGCCAATCACTGGCAGTACTCTGCTGCTGCTATTGTTATTTATACCGGCTGTTCTGGTCATACCTACACAATACTTTGAACCTTCGTGGACGACGGAACATAGGATTATATCACTGGACCTTTGACACTACGTAGGATTACATAACTCAGGACTCATTCACTTACCAAAGGATTCTATAGCTCAGGACTTACTTACTTTAAGTCTTTTTCAACTGGCCAAGGATGGCGGTCAGAAATTTAATAATAATAATACCAGATGCATGTTCAAATCAACAGGTGAACAAAACCATAGAGAAGTCTAAGTTGGAGGTTTTGTGTTCCAACTCCACAGCCCTGGTTTCAAGTATTTCCGTCTATTACTAATAATTTTAGACTCATCCTAGTAATTATACCTACTGTTTATTGTGGAAACAAATGAGACATTACTTTTAGAATGTTCCTTGGAGATTCGGGGTGCGCTAAGTCGGTATCAGCCAGTCAGCAAGAGAATCTATCCCCTTTTCACTAGCACTAGATCAGGCGATTGTTTCAGCGTCTGAGCGAAGCACCACACCTACCATCAACTTCTCACTTTACTGCACAGATCCTGTGCTACTCATACACTGAGTTGACGAGGACCGATATCGAACCAAGGAACCTGTGGTTCCTAGTCGGACGCACAAGCAACTGAGCTAAACCAACCCTAATTAATAATGGGAGATCTTTTTTTTTGTCTGTAACAGAAACTATGTCACTGCTTATGTCACAATTACAAAACTTACTATATATATATATATATATATATATATATATATATACACACACACACAATAGAAACGTGTATGGTCAGACAGAGGTATCACCATTGGGACAAATCTCAGTGTGTATGAATCGCTTGTCTTGTCTATACTCCTGTATTCTTCGAAAACCTGGACTACGTATCGTCAACACATCAAAGCCTTAGAGATTTCATCAGACATATCTCAAAAAGTTTTTAATATTGGATAGCATTCCCTCATGCCAGATGCCAATGTCCTGCAACAAGCCAATGCATTCAGCATAGAAATGCGTATTATACGAAACCAGATGTGCTGGGTTGGACATCTTGCTAAAATACATAGAATAAAGAACAATTAATATCAATAAAATAAATCCAGGCTGTTCCTTATAATTCAACAATTGGATCCTTTCCCTTGTAATAAATAAACTATATATTATTTAAATAAATAAACTACATATTATTTAAATACATAAACTACATATTATTTAAATACATAAACTACATGTGTAAAATTTATGTGTAAAATATTCAAAATAATTATTTAATTAATAATTAATAGATGCATGCAACATTTTATTTGATGGGGACAGAACTAAGTTTCCATTTCAAAATTTTTTTTTTTTTTCACTCCTTTAATAAATTTGATGATTTTACTTATGATAAAAACTCTTTGACATTGAATTTTTAACTCACCCCACTCAGGCAATATCTTTCAAAAATAGATTTCTCTACACCCAGAGGGCATTTTTTATTTTTTTGCTAATAATAATAATTATGATAATATAAAAAAAATGAAAAGAATTTGGTGAATTGGAAATCGGAAGAATCAAGACCATCCAAACTACAGTACTGTTAAAATCGGCTAGAATACTTAGAAGAGTCCTGGAGACCTGAGGAGACTTGCTGTCACTCAGCCTCCAGTGAACAACCGGCTATGTGCAGGTGTGAAAATAATAATAATATAATACCAGATGTATACTCAATTCAAGAGGTGAACAAAACAAAATTTATCTCTATGAAAAAAAAACAATATTTGATAATATAACAAGATATGAGATGTTGAAACAGATGTCAGTCATGATTTGTAGTAGTACAAAAGTCTTAGAATAAAAAGAAAAAAAATTCTTTTAGATTTTTTTGTTCTTTTTTTTTTTTACTTCAAGTTTGTTTTGTTTTATTGTTTGTATTATATCTTTAATCTTGTATAGCATCCTTGCCATCTTGTTGAAAAAAAAAATTTTTTTAAAAGGAAAAAAAAAAAAAAGCATATTGTCCAATGGCGAAAATTTAGAGATAGAGAGAGAGGAGAAAAAAAAAAAATACCCCAGGAAAAAAAAAAAAAAAAAAAAAATGTTCAAAAGTAACATAACATAATGCTACCATCACAGAGAGTGTTGTTTTTGAGTTTTCCATATTAATAAGTAGTGGATGGAAGTGGATGCCTTTTGTTGAATGTTAGCGTGGAAACATGACCGGATAGGTGAGCCACCACATGAGGATCGGCTGCATGAAGGCTATTGACAAAATCAAGTAGAGGCTGCGTTTACTTCCACGCGTGAATCCATCAGATTCTGTGTGTGGCAGGATTTGAATTCTCAAGGTTTTCAACTGAAATAGACAAAGTATTAGAATGTAACAAAATATCAAATGATAATCTCTCTTCTGTATGACTATTGGGTTATTTCCTATAACTCCAACATAAACAAAGGGGAACCACTCTTGACTGATAAATTATTTATCTATTTTCCCATTAAACTAACCCTAACCTGTCTTCTTTTTTCCTAGTAGATCAATAAATAAATAGGACCATATGACCTTTAGGCACCCCTTTTTGATCTCGATTTAGAAAGGACATGTTTTTCATTCACACCGTCAATATCCGGTTGTTGGTTAGGGATTAGTTTTATAATTTAAAAAAAAAAAATCTAAAAATCATCTGTTAAAACAACAACCGGATATTGACGGTGTAAATGAAAAACATGTCCTTTCTTAATAGAGATCAAAAAGGGGTGCCTAAAGATCATATGGTCCTATTTATTATTGATCTACTAGAAAAAAAAGAAGACGGGTTAGGGTTAGTTTAATGGGAAAATAAATAAATAATTTATCAGTCAAGAGTGGTTCCCCTTTGTTTATGTTGGACATATAGGAAATAACCGGTTATTCCTCTACAGGGAAACTATGTCAAATCTCTTTCTGCTCTCCAAACTATTTGTAAAGAATTATATATATATATATATATATATATATATATATATATATATATATATATATATATTCATCAAGTTTAAAACTAGGTTTACAAACCATAAACACTCTTTTTCTAATATTAAACTAAAAAATGTAACAATCTTAGCTAGCTATATTTGGAATTTAAAGCATCAAAATATAACACCTATTATTAAATGGGAAATATTAAAGAAATCAAATATCTGCCGAAGTTTAAGTGAACCATGTTTCTTGTGTTTACAAGAAAAGATTAGATTCCATGATAGGAAAGATTTATCAAATAGGAAAGATGAATTTCTGGGGAAATGCTGCCACAGATTGCATAACTCATTAATGTATTATTAAGATTAATATAGATATAATATAAGACATGCACTAATTATTACAAGAAACAAAAACAAAAAAAAAAAAACTAACTTGATAGATTTATCAGAAGACTTGAATTTCAGTAGTACACATAAGTAAGATATAAACAAGATGAATAATAAAAAAAAAGAAGATAGGAGTAAAAACAGCTGATAGATAGAATTACAAATTACTTTTGCTGGATGAGGATATGGAAAACTAATCTTTAATTTCAAAGGAAAACAGTTTAGATTTAAAGACTAAAAGTTTATTTTAGAAGACAGGGAGAGAAATAAAAAATAATTCTAAACCAGACAAGTATATATAATATTAGCTACCTACAATTTTTTAGTTCTCCCGAGGAAGGTGTACCTTGAACACCAAAACCGTGGTAGAGAGAAAAACTTTTCTACAATATATATATATATATATATATTTTTTTGGGGGGGAGAATATGTGCTTAATTGAAAAATTGTCAGCTATCGCCATATCAAACAAACCATTTGCGTACTCTCATATATATATATGTTTTGTTGAACTCAACGGACAATTCTTGTCTGACGAGTTTTTGTTTGATCCTTTTTAACTGTCTGGCCATATTTTTAATATCCAGGTGGAATTGGTGTATGAATATTTAAAAAAAAAAAAAAATTGTTAGTAAACAATTATAGTTTCAAGTAACTAATAATAATAATCCTCAGTAAATATACACAAATAATTATGACATTAATAGGAGTTAATAGCAATTTTTTTTTCATTTATTAGCCTTACACTTTTGGATCCTTTGGGTAAGAATATAAGAGAGTTAAGTCAGCGGGATGGCAGATAGTCGGTATCAACCAGATAGTGAGGGAGTCTATCCCCTTTTCAATAGCACTAGACCAGAGAGATTGTTTTTGCATCTGAGGAGTGCCACACCTACCATCAGCTTCTTACTTTGCCGCACAGAACCAAGCTGTGCTATTCATGTGCCGAGTTGGTGAGGGCCAGTATTGGTCCCAGAACCTTGTGGTTCCTAGGCGTATGCTTTACCGACTGAGTTAAACATGTTTAAAAATGATTAAAATTAGTTTAAATGGTTTCATCTCGAAAAGTTGTGATATTTCTCATCAAAGAATAGACAAGCAACGAAAGACTTGTTTAAGGATTTATGAATACTCACCAAGAAATAGGCAGTACAAAATGAAAACCATAATAAAAGAAGATAGTAGCCAGCAGATTTGAATAATAATCCAGCCAATAGAACAGCTATCATCCTGAAAAAGACAAACAATTAAAAAAACTTTTACAATTATGCATCTTTCAATTTGGTTTGCTAATCTAGTTTACTAACCATTATACCAAGTGGGGTGCCTAATAAATGGTTAGTTACTAAGCTTAGCCAAATTGTGGCACAAGGCCAGTAGAAAAGGGTTGCCAGTGAGAACTGAAGTCAATAACAATGGTTGGCTCATCTAGCTTGCTAACCATTACACCATGTAAGGGGTAATTTTCACCTTTAGTTGTTAAAATTCCTAGCATAAAATTGTGTGCGCGCATTATCTGAGATGAACTTAATTGTTCTTAAGAACACATTTTATGATATTTTTGTGTTAAAGCATGCCGTTGTATTATTTTCGAAACGATTCTAAAATTTGTATTTTTCGCACGAACACATTCAAAATGGCTACCGTATTGTTTCAAAGTGAAAGTCAGTTGGCTAAATTCCTAGCATAAAATTATCTGAAATGAACTTAATTGTTATTAAGAACACATTTTATGATGTTTTTGTGTTAAAGCATGCAGTTGTATTGTTTTTGAAAAAGTTTCTAAGATTTGTTTATTTCACACGGAGACTTTAAAAATAGCTACCAGCTTAGTTCAAAGTGAAAGTCAAGGGAGGTTACTCTAATTGCCTTATTTGCTAGGAATTTTAACTAAAGGTGAAAATTATCATGTAAGGTGCACTAGTTATTTACTAAACTTAGGTTAGCTGTCGCACAAGGGCAGAAGAATGGCTACCCCATGTATTTCCATGCTGGAACACATTATTTGGGGAATAAGAAATAGGGATATCAACCTTTTTTTTTTAAAGTTTACCACAAGATTATTCAACATTTTCATTTTAATACAGCATATGTACACATATATAGTATTAATTTATATAAATAACATCACTTTGGACTTATTAAATACCTGCTATGTTGTATTACATACAAGAAATAGAACAACTCTTTATATAATTTTATTTAACAAAGCCTGTCCTGCATGTACAGCTTTGTTTATGTAAGTTTTTTTTTTCTTCCAAAATTGAAAGTTTGACAAAAATCCTGAGAATCATTAAAATTTCACACATTATATATGAAAATAATTCCAAGACGATTTTCTATTAATTATATAGTGCTCTTTTTTTTTAAATCTTATACTTTTGAAGAAATCTCCAACTTTGGTCTGTTATGGTTTCACAAAGTAGGTGGAGTGGCTTATTGTTGTATCAGCCAAAAGACAAAGGAGTCTAACCCATTTTCACTAGCGCTATACCAGGGAGATTGTTTTTTTGCGTCTTAGGTGGAGTGTCACACCTGCCATCATCTCCTCACTTTACCGCACAGATCCAAGCTGTGCTACTGATGTGCTGAGTAGGTGAGGGCCAGTATCAAATCCAGAATTTGTGTTTATAAGGCAGATGCTCAACCAATTGAGCTAAACCAAAAAGTAGTTAAACGGACAAAAAAAGAAAAAAAAAGAAAAAGAAGACTCACCCAATGTATTTGTAACCAGAATAGGCCAGGATGTCCATGTATCTGAGGTCTGTGTTGACATTTAGTATATACAGACTGAGCATAATGACCAGAAGTTCCAGAACCAACCACACTAAAGCTGAACTGGCTTGGATGCCAAGCTGTTCAGGTGTAAATCTGAAATGAAAAGAAGGAAAAGAAAAAATACAATTAACTTTGCTAATAGAAAAGTCTAAAAAAAAAAGAAGAAATAAAGAAAAGAAAAAAAAAAGAAAAAAGAAAAAAAGAAAATTGGGTCTACTAAACACTTTGTGTTTCTCGAAATTTTTGGACACATAGCCTAGTAGATAAAGGAGTTAGGTTAAGACAGTTCTAAGTGACAGTTATCTCTAGACTGCAGGTTCAATCCTGATCAGGGGCTGCAGTAACATAGAATAATAATTAACACAGCCTAATACCTGTACCCCAGCTATGGTTAGCAGAATGAGAACAGGATACCCCCGTCAACTGAATAAAGGGTTAGGTTCAAAGTTCCATGATGGCTCCTGATTATGACGAGAAAGTTCCAGAGTCTGACAAGAAATACCTGAAGAAGGCCGGAGGGCACATCGGCCAAAATGTTGTACAGATAACAATGAAGATGAGGACAATAGTCTGAATAATCCAAATAATACTAACTTCCTTTGTGTTTTGTTTTCACATCAGAATGTTTTAGTTGTTTTATTTTTCAGCCCTTTTCATATATATATATATATATATATATGAAAAATAGATGGAAATTAATCTGACAGTATGAATTTAATATTTTTGAAAAAACAAATGATGTTTATAATTGCTGACAGAAATCTGTTTCGACCGCTCTTGATGATGACCGATCTATTAAAGCGGTCGAAACAGATTTCTGTCAGCAATTATAAACATCATTTGTTTATTCAAAAATATTAAATTCATATATATATAAAGTTTCTGGTGGGGGCAATCTATGATCACACCCCATTTTGGCGGAAACAATGTTTTGTTTTTTTTTTTGGTGGAAAAACAATAGAAAGATTGAATTAAATATTTTGAACAACTCTTGGAATGATAAAGACTTCTCAAAATTATTTTTCATCCAGTTGTACACCTGAAGATGGTTGGAGAATGGATTGATTGAAATGTATCAAAAGCAGCACAAAAATTGAAAATCACTTTCCAAAATTATAGACAGTACATATGGTCTGTGATAACAAAAAGAATTAATACAGAGTGAAACATTACAATTGATTTTCAGGTCTTATTTCTTTCACACACACACATTTTATATATATATGTCACTCTTCACTGACTATTATTTATTCTCTAACCGTAACTGTCACCAAACATCACTATTTCTCGAACTGTAAGCGTATCAAAAAATTTTCAAAAAATTATTTTTATTCGAACACTTCAAAATTCTCTGTATTTTGACCATTTTCAATATCAAACATTTTACCCTGAAGAAGGACGTTTTTCTTTGTATGCTTAAATATTTTATAATTTTCTATCATCATTATTTTATTTCATATTTAAGATAATAATAAATAGAATACAATGTGTACATGAACAATCTCCTAGCTGAAACAGGTGTTGGTAATTCATTAAATCAATTTTATCCATTTTCTTTCTTTTATTTATTTATCCTTTCAACAGATTGACAGATTCATTTCCATTTTTCAACTTACAACACACACATATATATATATATATATATAGATGGATGGATGGATGGAGATAAAGAAATGGAAATGAATCCAACAGTATGTGGAAAAGTAATAAATGAAAGTGAATAAGAAATGTGAGGATAATTTATTGATATTTAAAATTTCAAATATCAATAAATTATCCTCACATTTTCTATTTTCACACACACACACAAAATTAAAGTACCTTACCTGTTCTGAACACCCATAACAACTCCAGTAGTGAGAAGATAGGTTACTAAAGCCATCACTGAAAAAAAAAAAAAACAAATAAAATAAATAAATAAATATAACATATTTGAATACACTTGTGGTGTAATGGTTATCATCATAGAAAGTGGACTAGGTTTATCAAAGTTCAATTCTTGGACAAGGCTGTTTACATTTCCCCTAGGGCTAATACCCTTGGGGAACATTAATCCAACTGTTCTCTTGCCAGCTATGGGTAATAGCATGGATTTATAACAGGGCTGTGGAGTTGGAGTCGGGCTGTGGAGTTGGAGTCAGATTTGTGAAGTTGGAGTTGAAAACAATTAAGGGGTCACTGTAGTCTGTAAGACTATACAGACTGACTAGTTGAATTTACACTTTATATGGCTCTAGTTTAGTATTTAAAGGTATACAGTGCAGACTCCTTATGAATAGATTATTAAAAAAAAATCATGGTTTTATATCTATTATGAATTGTAATTACTTAATTACACAAAGAGGAGTTGGAAGTGCCAAAAAATAGAGGCATTCTGGGTTTTGTGATCCGATTCCACAGACCTGATTTATAATGTTATCAAATTATATTACACAACCTAGTAATATCCTTTTTAATTACAGAAATTTGAACACTACATTTTCTATTCAACTGCCCTTTAGACATACTTTTTATCAAATCACATTACACAACTTAGTAATATCAGTTTTGTTCCTTTAAAAAAACATGAGAAATTGTTTATAAATTCACCTGGTATGTAAAGATCTGGAGCATTGATTTCATCTCGTGGTGCAACAGGTTCATCATGGCTAAAACGGATGGACCAATCCTGAAAAACAAAAATAACAAAATATTTAAATCTATTTCTGTTGACACACAGTTAAGTAAACTTATTAGGATAGTACTTTTGGTTAAATCGAACTTAACAGACCAAAATTCAACCATTGTATGTCACCCCACTGAAAGAAAAAAATACCAAAAATCAGGGAATTAACTGAATTTAATGAAATTTTCATTGTTATTTCCAGTTATTTCATTTAAAAACAAACTTTTACATTTTTTTTTAGGTCAGTTAACTTTGAACCACGTATCTTTGAGGTGTAACACAGATTCTCAAAGATATGTGGTTCAAAGTTAACTGACCTGAAAAAATATAAAAGTTTTGAAAAATAACTGGTGCATTATATCTTTTATTCATTAATATATTGACACTGAAAATTTCTTTAAATTCGGTTAATTCCCTGATTTTTGGTATTTTTTTCTTTTAGCAGGGTGACATACAATGATGGAATTTAGGTCCGTTAAGTTCGATTTAACCGTACTTTTATTCTAACTCATTTAAAAGCTACCTTTGCTTTCCATTAACTTTTTGAGCCAACATTTTTGTGGTAACATACAAAAATTGGATCATAGTACAAGGGTTATTCAATAATATAAATTTGGTTATTTCCTATAACTCCAACATAAAAAAGGGAACCACTGATTGATTGATAAATTATTTATTTATTTATTGATCTACTAGGAAAAAAGAAGATGGGGTTAGGGTTAGTTTAATGGGAAAATAATGGGTAGATTAATTAACAGATAAAATTCATTCAGAGTGGTTCCCCTTTTTTATGTTGAAGTTATAGGAAATAACCAAATTTTTTTATTTATTGAATGACCCTTGTAATACAGATATTATATAATCTCTTGTCTTTTACCAAGTGGTAATGTCTCTCATACATAAAGTGATCTTTATTTATATATATATAAAAACTGGAAATTTACCCCAAAGTATACGGGTCAAAAGTTTTGCAATAAAAATTGTACGAGTCGAAAGTTTTGCAATATTTTGGTAACATGATACACAATTCAGCATCTCCAGGCGCTTTTGTCATTCATGAAGGTGACAAACAACACTAGACTGTGAGATGCTGAGCTGGAGTGCTACTTAGAGGATTTACCTCTATAACTTTGAGTATAGCCTCAGAATCCACAGTTTTTGGTTTGCCTGATAGTCAAATTTCTTAATTATTTGGTTACTGTACTGTGATCAACTGTGACATCACCCTCAGCAAAACAAATGTTTTTGGTTGCTTCTGCAGCGTTATGGCACAGTTTAAACACGTAAAGCATAAGTTCACAAATCAGACTACATGTTCATGTATGTGGCATTCAAATTACACATGGAGTGAAGCAATACACATGTTAGCACACCAACTACCACGATACTACCAACCATAGCTTGAACTGCTCCAGTCACATGATTTACACCCCCACAAATTAGCACATATTTTTCACGTTGGCAAGGGCAGGTATCGAACCAGGAACCTTATGGTTAAAATATTGCAAAAATTTTCACTCACCCTAGTATTCTAATTTTTTTTTTTTTTTTTTAAATCCTCATTACAGTCGTCGAGGCGGCCTAATGTCGGTATCAGCTAGTCGGCGAGGGAGTCTATCCCCTTTTCACTTGCGCTAGACCAAGGAGATTATTATAGTATCTGAGGTGGAGCGCCACACCTACCATCAGCTCATCACTTTACTGCACATATCCGTGCTACTCATACGCTGAGTTGGCGTGGGCCAGTATCGAACTAGGAACCTTGTGGTTTCTAGCCAAACGCTCTACTGACTGAGGTAACCCGGCCCGGAAATCCTCATTATATCTTATTATAAAAATGACAAAATGAAGCACAAATATACACATTTATAATAAAAAAAGGTAATTACTTACTGAGTGTGTAAAGGGAAAGACAATAAGAGCCAACTTCTTGCCAACATAACTTGTATCAACAGCAAAATAATACTTGAGTTTGGTTGTGGACACATATTTTTCTAACTGAAAATGAACAACAGTTGACATTAAAAAAAAAAGAAATTTGGAACTGAAAACTTAGAAATCTTAAAAATGAAAAAGAATATCTCATCAATACATTTTAGGTAAATAATCAAATTAAAAGAAAATTAAAATGAATAAGTACAATTTTAAATGTTTTAAATTCTAAAGATTCATAATGATCGGGGTTCCTAATTACATTACCATGACAACCTCATAGACAGTTTTAAGTCCATTTATACAAATTTTGTTCTATTTTTTATTAAAGATTCTTTTTTTTTCTTGAAAAGATTTTTTAAAATAAATTCTTGACTATAAAATGGATGGAGCACTCTCTGGCAGCCTTTACATATTTCTTAAAACTATTACTATTTATCCTAATTTGAGGTTTAAGCTAACGCTATGCTCATAGATCTTCTCTCATCATCGTGTGATGTTTATTTTAATCCGTATATGGAGTTATCTTTCTGTAGGATTATAGTTAAACCCCTGACCCCCGAAAAGGCATAGGCTTCAACTATAAGCCAAACAGAAAGGGGACTCCATATACAAATTAAAATAAACATCACAAAAAGTTGAATTCAAAACAGTTTCAATGGGTGAAGGGAGAAAATTTTTTTAAAAAGAAGGGGGGAACGCACATTTTTATGCATATATTCCTTTCCCTGACCAGCCAATGATGATCCATACTGGACTGCCATGGATGCCATTGGATCATTGAGAATCTGTTCCCCAGGAAATGACATGGTTGGTTGTGGCCCATACTGCGGCTGGCCGTAAGCCATTGGGTAACCTAGAAATAAGAATAAATTACAGCATTCATAAAAACAGATAAAAATTAAGAGAGTAAAAAATTTTTTTTTATCTATCTATCTATCCAAATATAAAGAGCAGTTGTTTGTATATGTATATCTAGAGGAAACTTAGTAAACAATTAACGACAAAGTAAATATATATACAAATTAAATATCACCAGAGCTTGGTTTTTGAGCAAAAATAATGAAGATTTGATTTATATTATTGAATACATTTAAAAATTAAATAGCATTATAAAATAACGTTAAAATTCTACCCTGCCATTTTCAGCGTTTCTTGCTAAAAAGTAAACAATTGGAAGCTCAATCAATTTTTTCTTTTCATTTTTTTCATATTAAATTTACATTTTTACTGATTCAAAGTTGTAGTAAATATTTCATTGTACAGGATAAACAATTGCTTATCCAATCTATTTTTTTATAATACAATTTTTATGGACAGTTTAAGAATTCATCATTTCTTAGTTACACTTTTGACATCGAAATTACAGTGATTTGATATTTAACTTTTAAACAAATACAAAATTCTTTTTAAAAAGATTTGTGTTTTTTAGATTTTTTTTTTTTTTGCATTTAATATTTTAAATAGGAGACATTTTCTCTTCTCTACCCGGGCTTCACTGGGTAGCCGCTGCTAGAACATATATAAAGGGCAGTTGTGTTTATATGTATGTCCGGCTGAAACTTTGAAAAAAAAAAAAAAAAAAAAAAAATTAACAACAAAGTAAATATATATACAAATTAAATATCACCAGGGCTTGGTTTTTGAGCAAAAATAATGAAGATTCGATTTATATTATCGAATACATTTAAAAGTTAAATAACATTATAAAATAACGTTAAAATTATACACGGTCATTTTCGGCGTTTTATGATTTTTATGGGTCATCCTGCGAGGATTAAACTCGCTATTCAGTAGTAATAGATCTGGAAACAATTATTAAACCATGTTTTTTTTATCCTCTACCCAGGCTTTGCCAGGTGGCCGCTTCTAGTTTTATTTAAAGTGCAATACTACCCATGACTATGAGTTTCACTTACAGTGGGCTGTATAATCATCAGATGGATAACACTATTATGAGGGGTTATTTGGTTTAATATAATAATGTCTACAAAGTCAGAAAACAGCACTGCTCATGTGACTTTCAGAAACATTTTTTCACACTAAGAATTGCGGAGGTATGGAATAAGCTGCCCGCATCTGTTGTAGGCTGCCGAAACACTGAATCTTTCAAAACCTCCATGTTTCCTGTAGTCCGCCGACACTATACCTGACGCCCCTCTCCGCACACACGTGCACACATACATGCATATTACTACTGTAAACTGTTCATGTTCCTGACACTAATACATTATTCTGTGTACTTGACATGAGACTTTGATGAGTTGTGGTGCACCTGAGCACTGTACACAATAAATTTCATTATTATTATTATAATCATTTTTAACTGAGATCATGTGTAAATTAAAGAGGGGGGGGTGAAGAGAAGGAAAGGAAAAAAACAAAAACAAAAAAAAGAATATTTCCTTTTTATTTCTTCCTCCTTCCACCCCAACTTCATTATTTAAAAATTTATCTTTAATTTTGCAGATTTTTTTAAATTATGCAAATTAGTCTGTGGGTAAGTGGCATAAGAGGAATTTGTTCAGATGACTACATGTAAGCATGCATACATACACATATGCACACATATACAGGTATGCACACATACATATAAAAAACACACACATATACAGGCATGCACACAACATATACACACACATATACAATGCACACAACATATAAAAAAACACACATATATATACAGGCATGCACACATACATATAAAAAAACACACACATATACAGGCATGCACACAAACATATATAAAAACACACACATATACATGCACACAAACATACATGCTCTGTCTATAGACCTTGTTAATTAATTAAAAATGAATGCAGACCAAAGATAACTGCCATCAACTCCTGCCACTGTGTGTGAAATCCTAACTTTTTTGACTTTCTCTTACTCTACACATTCATTGCAATTCGGAGAATAAAAATATAAACTATTTTCATATATAAGTGTTTGTTGTCTTTTAGCAAAGTCCAGCTGCAGTATACATCTTTAGTTTGGTGCTTCCAAACTAGATACGTCTACAACGTATTTGATAAAAGAACCTGCGTGCTATCAAACTCAAGAAAACACTCAGCAAACACCACAGACAACATCAAAAAAAGGTAGGTGACTTTCGGTGTTACTTTGCAGGTATTCTGCTCTTGTTGCATATTGTGAAAAAATAGAAAGAAAACAATTAGTTACAAATTGAACTGCATTATTTTCTAAATAAGAGCATTTTAAATATTGTTGGCATCATTCCATCTACGAGAGACGATGGAGTAGTGTCCAATTTTTTTTTTAAAACTACATAGCCTGGGCGGATTCATATGGAGGATGAGCTGTTGCCCAAGCAGCAAATCCCCCCCTTTCAACACTGCCACTGTGATAAAGGTAAAGTACCAATGTGGTTTGGTAATGGTAGTGTCGCAGAAGTTGCTGCGTAGCACTGGATTTCTGCATCACACCACCTTAGGGACTCCGGCTCATGATTTGTTTTCGGGTTTACTTGTTAATTTTAATTGTACTACTCTCATAAAACTCATTATGATGTGTCATTTTTTTTCTTAGGTTGTGGTTTCATAAGAATTTTAGAAATACCAGCAAAATATTAATTTCTTTTTATTAACTCTTAACATCCTATTGAAAATTTTCTAAGTCCAGAGCATGGGGCTCTGGACTTAGAAAATTTTCAATAGGATGTTAAGAGTTAATAAAAAGAAATTTCCTATAAGGATTTATAAAAAAATGGCTAAAAATGACCTTTTCATTTAAAGTTACCTGTTATTTCCCTTAAATCAAAGACTGCTAAATATGTTTAATATTACCTTCAAACAAAGGCTATCATTTGGGGTTAGATTAGGAAAATGAATGTGACTTCTGGCCAGGTGGAATGAGGCGGTATAGGATGTTAAGAGTTCAGGTATTTCTTTTAAGATTTACCTACGGAATTTTTGCTGATATTCATTAAAATAAAACCAAATTAGAATTCTATAATAACAAGCAAATATTTTTTTAAATCAAATTTTTCAGATCAATACGCAAATTAGCCTTCCTGTTCACACTGTAAACGGCTATTTGATTGTATATATAGATACAGTTACGTGCTATTGTGTAGATAAAGCCGACAGTATTATCAACATTTTTATTTTATTAATTGAGATTTAAATAATAAAATCATGGAGAATGTAACATAAATAACTAAGGAAATTGTGATATCGGTTGTAACATATTTGCAGTTGGAGACAGATACATATTCTCTAGCAAGATTTGATACAATACTTTTCTTAATTGAAAATATTTTTCTCCATCTTCTTAAAGAAAATATGAATTAAAATTAATAATGAGTAACAATCTTCATATAAAAAATAAATTTTATCTATGATATTTATGTATAGATAAATAGCAAAAAGTGAAACAAAATAATTTAAACAAACAAGGTTAAAAATTTAACCAATATATATATATATATATATTTTAAATTGGCAAACTTCTCTTCCTCTTGTCATGTATAGATTAATTTTTGCGAAATAAAATTCACTCGGAAGAAATTATCTTTATAGTGATAGACATCAAATTTGAGATTCTGTATACTCTTTTCTTTTTCTCTTTATATATACGAGAGAGAGAGACACACACACGCATATATATACACACACACATGCCCACAGATATACATGTATGCTCATACACATATGCACACTCATACATATACATACATATGCGCACAAATATACATGCACATATGTACACACGTATGCAAATACACACATACATATATATATATATATACAAACATACATGCATGCATACATATGTGCACACACATATGCAAATACACACATACATATATAGATTGAAACACTGCAGCGTCGGCCAATAAACTCACCACTTAACCCATTTAAACCTGTGTTTTTTCATTTTTCCTAATATACTACACATATATATATATACACATACACATATATGCATACATGTATGCATACACACATATATGTACATACGTATGCAAATACACATAAATACACACACACATATATATATATACACACACACACAAACATACATGCACTTATATACACATACACTTATATACAAACGTGCACACCTACACATAAATTTTAAAGGGATGCAGGATAAAAGGAACATTTTTTAAAAAAACAAAAAAACCACATCTACCAATTAAATTTAGGACTGACCAGACTGACCTTGGTCCTGTGCATAGCCATAAACGGGTTGTTGTCCACTCGTATCTTCAAACAGCGGAGGTCGGGCACCACCGCCACTATTTCCACGGTTGTTTCGTTTTTTCTGTGAAACAGCTAAAAACCAAAGAATAAAAAAAAAAAAAAAAATGCTTGACATAAATTATTACAGCAACAGAATTACAGGACACAATGTTTTTCTTTTCTTTTTTTCTTTTTTATAATTACAACAAAAAATTCTCGTAAGCAATTCACAATATTGAATGTTTTGACAAATCAAAATCTTGTTTTTTTTTTTTTTTGTTTATTTTTTTAAATAAGTTGGTTCAAGATTCTGGCAGGTTGAAAAATCAATTTTGGAATTTATCTTTTTTTTTCAGCGATGATGGCATATTACGACTAAATCTTTTATTTTTTCTTACAATTTTTAAAGATTTCATTACAGATATAAAGAGAAAATCAAATAAAACAACAAAACTTTAAACCAATTATTTCATGGGTGATAACCCATGAAATAATTGGTTGGCAAACATTAAGCTCACTCTTAAATCACATTTATAGAATTATTATAATAATATATAAGGGTTGCGAAGACATGAAGCCAACAGCACTTGGTAACTGACAGTTTCTCACATATGCGATTTTCAAACCAAGTGAATATTTGTGTTTTCCCTGTTGTGTGGTGCATCATGAGAAGGGTCAACAATTTGATTCTAGTTTAGTTTGTGGGGCATGTTGGAAAGGTTGGTTTTCTATGTGTGGGATTTAGGGGAGAGCATTCTAAACTACTGTTCTATCAATTTCGCAATTTCCTTTTCCTTTATGGCTATTTTAGTTTGTGGGGCACAGTGGGAAGGCTGGTTTTCTTTGTGCAGGAATTAAGGGAGGTCGTTGACTTCATGTCTTTGCTACCCTAGCTTAGATATATCTTTATTTATAAATATAGCAAACTATATATATATATATATATATATATATATATATATATATATATAATGATTGTATTGATAAGCCAATTGTCAAATTTTGATAAAACTTGGCATGCAAACACCCTCGACCTCAAGGAGTGCTTAAAAGTCATCTGCAGGAGCAACTGGGACAATTTTGAAAAAAAAATTTAATTTGATTTGAATTTACATTTAATAGTTTACATACTGGCTGCAGTACCCGGTATTACCTGGGAAAGGTAAGGTTATTCACAGTTTCCAGAGTGCACCTGAAAATGCTAGCAAACCTGGGTGACCATACTCGATTTTCAATAGCAACCGTTGCTAGGTATGTTTATGGCTGATCAATTTTCTACTACTCCTCTATCCCTCCCTCACTGAAACATCTCTTTCCTACTTCATTGTAAAGTTGTCCCCATGTGTCCCAATATTGATTTCTATTGAAATCAAATTCACCAGTACTGTTCCTGAATATTAGCTTAATATGTGTGTTAAGCAAAAATGTTGTGCAAGCAAAAATATTGCTATTTTTCATTATTATTCCACACAAAAATTGTATAATTATAATATAAATATTAAGTATGTGCAAAAGTTGCCAGCACAAAAAAAAAAAAGGTTTTCAACCATGTAATTAGTTTCTTGTTTTCAAGAAGCAAACTTTCACATGCTTTACGAAGCGTATATTGAACTGGCACAAGACCATAATAGTTGGGCACCCAACCAGCAAGTTCATTACGCCAGATTAGCTTACTACTTTTGTTATATTAGCTGGATGGCATCTGTCATCTCAATCACCCTCCTAACATACTGACTCTATATTTAGAGAGTGATTATTGGGTAAACTGAACATTAGTTACATAAAAAAAAAGAAAAAAGGGTTATCACTAGCAGTTTAGCTAAAAATGACTAAGAGCTGGGTCTTTTTTTTTTTTTTTTTTTTTGGTGTGGAGAGAAATCTATAAACCAACTTAAGAGAATCGTTAGCCTAATTAATAATTTGCCAGTCTTAATTAGAAAATAGATTTAATTGGTACGTAATTAATTATGAGATACAATTATTAAAATCATTGTTTTTTTAAAACAAGTTTTAATAAATACATGCCCGGTATTATATATTATTATATTTGTTTTATTTCTATATATATTTAAAGTTATCAGAACTAAGTTTCCATTTCAAATTGTTTTATTATTTTTTTACTCCTCTAATAAATTTGTTGATATTACTTACTGATGATACAAACTCTCTGACATTGAATTTTTAACTCTACTACCCCCACCCCACCCTCAGACAAGATCTTTCAAAAATTAATTTTTACAACACCTGGAGGGTGTTTTTTTTTCTTTGCTAGTATATATTAATTAAACTACTAAATATAAACAAAACTACTGAACTACTTCAAAACGGGGGGAGGGTTTTTCAGCGAATCTGTGTGAAACTAGTACAGTTTTTTTTGTTTTTTTTTGTTATCAGTTAACTCCAAGGTTGGCACCTGTGGTTTAATGGACATGGAAACACAAGTTCAAATACTGGATAAGGCTGTTTTCATTTCACATAGGGTTAATACTCTTGGGAAAGGTGTGCATCCAACTACTCTCCCTCCAGCTATAGGCTCAAAACAAATATTTTAGCGAGATTAAAATAATTTTTGCTATAGCCAATTCCAAACAATGCAGAGTTTACACTTATGAAAAAGTTTTAAAAGGACTTAAGTCTCAAAGCAATGAGGGTTAAATCCTTGTTCTTTTTCAGAGAAGAAGCTTGTAAACAATGGTGTCCACAATGCTTTTCAAATCTATTTTAATGTCTGTTTTTAACTCCAAAATATCATAAAATGTATTTTTAATAACAATTAGGTTCATTTCAAATAATGCACAAGTACAATTTTAGGAATTTAGTCACTTAATGTTCAAGATTACCGTTTACGTTGTCTGTAGATGGTGAATGTTAATCAAGGGACAGATTGGAGTCCCACATACTCTGGTATTGAATTCAGTCTTTCCTTCTCTTAAACTGGTTGCCTTACTATGGCTAAAGACCCACAGGGAAAAATGGGCAATGACTAGACTAAAAAATTACCCAAGATGAGCACCCAAATTCACTATAATTGCTGTATCTAGGTTAAAGAGCCCAGTCTGCCCTAATATTTACCTATAGCTGGAGGGAGAATAGTCGGTAGCATACTTTTTCCAAGGGTATTAGCACTATGTAACTTGTGTCACTGGGTCAATTTTTTTTTCATAAGTGTAAACTCTGCATTGTTTGGAATTGGCTATAGCAAAAATTATTTTAATCTCACTAAAATATTTGTTTTGAGCCTATTCAAAATAAGGCAGGCTGGAATTCAGTTTTCTTTCTCCTAGACTGGTTGTCATACCAAGGTTAAAGAGCTCAGTCTGCCCTACTCCAAAATATCATAAAATGTTTTTTTTTAAATAACAATTAAGTTCATTTCAAATAATGCCCAAGTACAATTTTATGGCAGGAATTTAGTCACTTAAAGTTCAATTTTACCGTGTAAAATTAGATCCTAAAAAAAGAAGTTGAGCTTCTTTCTTGTTTCTAAAAAAAAAAGTTTTTCTTCAGGTTACCCTTACTGCACTTTTAAACTAGACTAATAAACAAATTATCATTTTAGCTTGAAAAGGTCATAACTGATTCTTTAATTGTGAATGCCTGATACTGGAAGCCAGTGACATATATTAAAAAAAGTCAACTCATTTATAACAAGTGTTAAACATTCTATGTAATTAATGTACTTACCAACAGTTGATTAATTAATTGATTTGCTTTTTCTTTAATGTCATGACTGTTAATAATCTATGAGTCAATATACTTCCTTTTTTTTTTTTTAGTTTAGGTTTTTATTATCATGAGTATTTTTAATGATTTGCATCAGGCAAAAAAACTGTTATGAAAAGAATGAAAATAAATAAATAAAAGAATAAAGTCTTTTTGATATGAGCAAAATAATGTAGATCTCCAGTGTAAAAAAAAAACCCCACACACAGACTGACTCTAAATAAGTAATATATATATATAGCCAGCGAAATATACTATACATTTTTGTCTGAGTTTTGTTCTTTCATTCTTTATTTTACCTCATATATATGACAAAAATAACATCTTTTTGTTTTTATTTTTCATACGCATTGAATTTGCCTTCAAATTACTATATATATATATATATATATATATATATATATATATATATATATATATATATATATATATATAGATAGATAGATAGATAGATAGATAGATAGATAGATAGATAGATAGACACATAAATACATACATAATAAATGAAGGAAAAAAACTTTAAATTTGCTTCATTACAATAATTTATTTCAACTGCATTACTACGGCATCATCAGGTAACAGCAAAAAAATGGATATTACTGAAATTTTCCGAACAGCGTTCATTTTGTTTTACCTGCTATTTTTAAAAAGCTGTTCTTCAGAAAATTCTCAGTGCTCTGTCCGTCCACTCACTGGAATTAGGCACAATGAGCTCCATTACAGTTTACCTGCATCAGCTTGGTCAAACCACACATGGAAAGATCTTAACTACAGGATATATATATATATATAGGATCAAGTCTCTGATAGGCACCCTAACTTGTCAAGCTAATGAAAGGTTCACATTTTAACTCATCACTGGTAACTTCTGCTTCCCAATATATTTGTAAAAAAAAAAAAAGACGATTTTTCGCATTTATATTGTATCTGGCAAAAACAAATTTTACAAATTGTGAGATACTATTTTTGAACATCCTTTCATTCAAATAAACATAAAAAAATATTTTGTAGAGAAAAACTGTATTTTTATTTAAATATGCATATCTACATTTCTTTTCTGATTAAATATAAAAATGCTATTGGAGAATATATATATATATATATATATATCAACCCCTCTGCACAAGTAGGATGTGACACAAGCAGAGTTTAACAGGTTTGAATTCAGAGTTTTCCTTCTGGCTGAAGAACCCAATTTTCCCTAGTTTTTATCCATAGCTGGAGGGAGAATAATTGGATGCATAACTTTCCCATGGATATTTGCGCGATGTGAAACGCAAACAGCCTTGTTCAGGACTCAAACATTTTGACAAGTCCAGTTTCTTTCTTTAATGGCATATAAACCTTCATGGATTATTTAATACCAAAATCACTTTTGTGAAAGAACAGTTGTGGTACTATTTAACCCATAGCTGCGAATATAAGAGGGTTCATACCAAGGGTATTAGTACAAAAGTGAATGCAATAGCACAACTGAAGTTCAAACTTTCTTACTACAATGTCCCAGTCCAGTACAATAGGCACTATGCCACGGGAACTCCACCGAGAGTTGGTAGTCTAAGAAATTGTCCACAAGAAGTTAGGATACTGGAAGATATTATTTATTGGATCCCAGTTGCTTGACACCATGCTCATCAAGAAGGGTATTTAAGTGCTCATTCAACAATAGGACAAGTGTATCAACCATATAAAAAAAGTAGCATAGTAGTGCTGGTAGCATACAGTAAAAAACCTGGTGGAGCAAATGCATCAATATTGGTGGTGACTGAAAAAGTAGCCTAGTAGTACTGGTAACATATGCAGTCTGTTTTATTTGCATAGTGATAAACACATTGGATTAGTAAATGTTTTAACACGAAATTATCATAAAATGTGTTCTTAATTGTGCTAGCACATTATTTGAAATGAACTTAATTGTTATTAAGAACACATGCAGTTGTATTGATTTGAACAAATTCGTATTTTCAGTGTAGATTTACGGTGAAATAAAAATGGCCAACCAAAACATACGGCTCCCTCAAAATGAAACAAATAAGGGGAGGTTACTCTCATTTATGTAAATAATGTACAGATTACCCTATTTTTTTTGTCTATGACATCTATTCTATGTACTCCAACTTGTTGTGGTTCACTTCCAAAAGGTCTGCCCTCAACACTGCCGTCTGTTGCTTATGTACACACTAACTTATGAATATGGATAAACAATGGCAATAATAAGGACTCAAAAGCTCACATGCGCAGAGATTACATTGCAAATGGTTACAACAACATTAAAACTCTGTAACCAAAAATGAAATTGCACAAATATATATAAGTGGTGTACTTATTTATGGACTGCTACATATTCATTAAGGGGCCAGTTTAGCTCCATCGGTAGAGTGTTGGGCTGGGAACCTCAAGGTTCCTGGTTCGATACCAGCCCTTGCCAACTCAGCGTATGAGTAGCACAAGGATCTGAGCGGTAAAGTAAGGAGCTGATGATAGGTGTGGCGCTCCACCTCAGATGCTAAAATAATCTCCTTGGTCTAGCGCTAGTGAAAAGGGGATAGACCCCCTCGCTGTCTGGCTGATACCGACTTTAGGCCACCCGACGACTTTACTTACTACATATTCATATTTTTGGTTACAGACTTTCTGTTCTGTAGAGTTTGGTCATGAATAATAACTAATAATGTTTTGTATAACGTTCCATTAGAAATAAATAAAATCATGGTATCTTTGGTTTAGAAGAAAATTAACTTTATATAACAAAGTGTTTTACTGATTAATATTCATACTGATAAATTTTAGAATTACACCCCACCTTTAAAAAAAAAAAAAAAAAAATCTTTTTTTAGCTGTGGTTAATCAAATATCTATGTACAATAGATAATGTACAAGGTTTTTCAAATTTTTCTTGCATCACTTGAAATGCACAGGGTGTTTTAGAATAAGTTTAGAATTTTAATATTTATATTATTTCATAATTGCTACATTCTTAATGAAACATGAAACAATAATAATGAATGAAAGACAGACTCGTATGTTGAACAAATTATGGTTTGCAGGATAGTTGTTTATTTTACTAAATCCGACAATTAGATAAACTTGTGTGGGACCAGATAAAGAGTACATCTGAGTCATAGCAGCCTTTCTTCTTCCTACAATGCTTTGTGCTCAAAATGGGAAATCACTCCCTGACCTTACTCACCAAGGGGAACAACTCTTTATCTTTTGTTAAGTTGACCCAACAATAATTACATAACTAGTTCTCATTCAAATGAAGATTTTAATAGCATGTGAAGAAACAATCCAAGATTCTATTATGTTTAATGCCTTTTTTTTTTTCAGGTATAGAAATGGATGGCATTCACTGGAAAAGAAAAGTATTTAAAAATTAAACATAGAATTTTGAGTTGTTTCTGCATATGCTATTAAAATTTTAGATCATCTGAAATGTACAGGGTATTTTTAAAAAATTGATTATTTCCTAACTTTACCAATTCTCATTCAAAAATCATCATGTGTAAATGCCTCCCCCCCCTCAGTGAATGGCATTCATATACTTGAAAATAAAAAAAATATTAAACATTTTTTAAATTTTTAGATCATTTGAAGAATTAGTCAATATCAATTTTTCTGAAACACACTGATCAATTTTTCTGACACTGTACATCTCAAAATTATATCAATTTTTCTGAAACACACTGTACATCTCAAAATTATATCAATTTTCTGAAACACACTGTCACACTGTACATCTCAAAATTATATCAATTTTTCTGAAACACACTGCAAAATTATATCAATTTTTCTGAAACACACTGTACATCTCAAAATTATATCAATTTTTCTGAAACACACTGTACATCTCAAAATTATATCAATTTTCTGAAACACACTGTACATCTCAAAATTATATCAATTTTTCTGAAAACACACTGTACATCTCAAAATTATATCAATTTTTCTGAAACACACTGTGACACTGTACATCTCAAAATTATATCAATTTTTCTGAAACACACTGTACATCTCAAAATTATATCAATTTTTCTGAAACACACTGTACATCTCAAAATTATATCAATTTTCTGAAACACACTGATTTTTCTGAACACACTGTATCAATCACTGATATCAATTTTTCTGAAACACACTGTACATCTCAAAATTATATCAATTTTTCTGAAACACACTGTACATCAAAATTATATCAATTTTTCTGAAACACACTGTACATCTCAAAATTATATCAATTTTTCTGAAACACACTGTACATCTCAAAATTATATCAATTTTTTCTGAAACACACTGTACATCTCAAAATTATATCAATTTTTCTGAAACACACTGTACATCTCAAAATTATATCAATTTTTCTGAAACACACTGTACATCTCAAATTATATCAATTTTTCTGAAACACACTGTACATCTCAAAATTATATCAATTTTTTTAAACACACTGTATATTCTTGTTGGTAATGTTTAAGCAACTTAATGATAAGCAAATGGTGTTATTAACTCAAGTTTAACCTATATATATATATATATATATATATGACAATTCTAGCACCATTACATGATATTGAAATACTATTAATACATTAAATCAATTATCAATAAATGAGAAAGACATTATCTTTATTATTATTACTATAATAATAATAAACAGAAGACAATTATGATATGACGCCCAACACCAAACATTGAACCTTCACCAGAATGATGAAAAGAAAAAGAAAAATCAGACTATGCAGTAGTCCCCCCTTACCTGCAGGGGATATGTTCCAAGATCTCTATCAGATGCCAGAAACTATGGACAGTACTAAACTTTAGATATGAGGTGTGTTCAAAAAGTATCAATGCTAAAAGCTGTTATCTATCAAGACAGAAATGAACAATGAATGAAACATTCATTTTCTGTAAGATAGTCTTCCCTTTGTACCCAACACACTTATTCCAGCAAGTTGTCAATTGGTTGAAGCACCACTGAAATCTATTTAACCTACACCATTGTATTTCTTTTAATATTCTCCCCCATCCTCAAATCTTACTTGAGATGAATTTTCAGGGTTACCTTCAAGCTACACATTCCCAACTTTTTTTTCTTTTTCTTTTTTCTAGAATTTCAAATTAGCAGCAGGAGCATTCTTTTGATCTGGGAAAAATAAACTTGTTTTTCTAAAATTCTAAAATAATTTTTGATTCATTTTCAATTCATTGTTAAAGAATTTTTCAAATTTCATTATTAGAAAAAATAAAATAAAATAAATTCATAGAGACAGTTATTGAAAAATTACCAAAATGATTTATTGTAAAACAAAATTATTTAAGAATTCAGATGAAAAACTCCCTCCACCCCAAAAAAAAGCAGAGCAAAAGGAAGCTGGCTCCTGCTGCTAATTCCTAAGAAAGAAAGAAGAAAAAAAAAAAGAAAAAAATTCATTCAGGAGTGCACATCTTGAAGATAACCATTTTCAGTTCATAGGTCTGGAGGTTGCAGTACTTGCATAATTTTGGTTTGGTTTGGTGGTTGTTTGTTTAACGGCATATCAACCCTTTTCAATTCATTTAATGCTGAATCACGTCATTTTTAATATTCGTTTTTTTTTTTTTTTTCAAGTATCTGCTATTGGTTAAATGGTCACCCTGCTAAGTATTGAACAGACTCATTGCTGCTTAACTTTGGTGATCTATTACACAATCTTGTATTTTGCCATAAGACTGCTAATCCCAATGTAGAGATGTTGATCAAAAAGTATCAAGAAATGGTACTGACTCATCTTGATAGAATCACTTTATTATATAAGTTGCTAAGTTTCAATTCAAATTTAAAAAATAAGAAATATTTAGTCCCAATACTTTTTGATCACACCTCATGTTTTTTTTTTTACTATCTATACACCTATGACAAAGTTTGAATTATAAACTAGGCACAATAAAAGATTAACAACAATAATGAGTAATAAAATAGAATCATAAGAATATATAGTAATAAAAGACATGTGACAATATTCGACCTTACCATAGCAACCAGAGCATTCTTACCATAGTAACCAGAATATTCAACATTTTTCTTTCGTTATTAAGTTGATAACTTTCACCTTTTCATCTAAAAGAAACATTTTATGGTTTCCCTTGTGGAGGTGTTAGTGGTGTAATGCTTATTGTCATAGGAAATTGACCCAACAATATGAGTTCAAATCTTGGACAAGACTTTGGATTTCATATAGAGTTCATATCCTTGGGAAAGGTATGCATCCTTGTAGAAGAACAGTAGTGGTACTATTTAACCCATATTTTTGGGCATGAGGGTGTTCATACCTTTCCCAAGAGTATTAGTCCAAAAGTGAATGTAATAGCATGACTGGAGTTTGAACTGTCTTACTATGATGTTGCAGTTCAGCATGTCAGCCTTGGTTAGGCAACCAGTCTAGGAGAAGGAAAATTCTGAATTCAAACCAGCTTTACTCCACTCAAAAATTGACCCGGTGTCACATCAAGCCCATGGTGTAGGGGTTGGCTACATACCAGAGGATGTTATAATTAATAGAAATCCAGAGTGAGGGCTGGTTGGTTGGGTTTTACAGCAGGTCAACCCATTGGGTCATTTTATGCCAAAGGCATTTTTTTAAACTCATTTTTTTCTATTTAACCCATAGATGGAACCCTAACAGGTACTACTACTCCGGGTCAGAGTGGACCTGGGAGCAATGATGATTGAAAAAGTGCTTCACATTCCCCAGGCCTACAGAACTGGAACCTCACTATCAGATAGAGTTTAATGTCAAACCTAGCCACTACCTTCTAGCAGTTATTATAAAAAGTGTTGGGGCTTGCAATAAGGGTAATAGGGTTGGGACAATCATATAGGTGCAAGGGATTGACATGACCAGTGACTACTGATTTGAAGGGACCTCTCCAGTCAGCCGTCTAGCTTAAGTAAAGGAGTGTTGCATGTCTTGGACTGCCCATCCACCAGGATTCCACTCTTAAGACCATGTGTCACATCCAGCCATTGGTGGAGGGGTTGGCTACATACCAGAGGATATTATAATCAACAGAAATCCAGAGCAGTTGAGAAAGTTCTGTTTTAAAACCAAATGATGAATACAAGGCATAAAACAACCATTCTCATAATAGACATGTGTCTAATGACATAAATTATCAGTCAATTTGCTCGCCCACCTTAATATTTTCTAGAAGTAATAATAATCTCTTTCAATCTGATATTTTAGTCGGTAATCTGAACATTAGCTACATAAATGAGAGTAACCTCCCTTGTTTGTTTCACTTTTGGGAAAGCTTTATGTTTTGGTCAGACATTTTCATTTCACTGTAAATCTACACTGAAAATACGAATTTGTTTGAATCAATACAACTGCATGTTTTAACACAAAAATATCATAAAATGTGTTCTTAATAACAATTAAGTTCATTTCAAATAATATGCAAGCACAATTAAGAACAGTCAAAGTGAAACAAAAAAAAAAAAAAAAAGGGAGGTTACTCTCATTTATGTAGCTAATGTTCAGATTACTTTTAGTCTAGGCATGAATCAACACTTTTGTTAATCTCAAAACAGCTTTATTAAATTATCTTATCTATTTTTTTTTTTTTTTTTTTTTTTTTTTTTTTTTTTTTTTTTTTAAAAATACAAAAATCTACACATTGCTGAGCTTTCAAACTAAGCAAGTTTTCTTTTTGTTTATATTTACAAGGTCTATACAAAAAGTTTGTTTATAAAGTCAGCAGAGTATCAGTCAAACAGCGACGGGGAATATCTTCTTTTTGCTTGGGAGATTATTTTTTTCTGTGGTAAAGCGCCACACTTAACATCAGCTCCCAGATGCTTTACCACACAGATCAGATTACCCAAGGTGTGCTACTTATCGCTGTGTTGGTGAGGACCAGTATTGAACATCAAACCCAGAACCTTGCAATTCCTAGACGGATGCTCTACTGAGTTAAACTGGTCCCATATATAATCATTAAAAAAAACTTGTTTATGAGTATGTGTATAATTAATTATATAATTTCTTGAGACTTTTTTTTCTTCAACATAAGTGGAATTACTTTTTTTAATCCCAAGACAAAAATACAGAAATCTACACAAATTTTCTTCATGTTTATATTTTATAATAATATATTTTATAATAAAAATAAATATATTATAAAAGATAATCTTTATAATAATGTCAAATTATTGGAAAATCATTTTAAAATTTTTTTAAAAAGAGAAAAAAAAAAAGCCTTTAATTCAAGATTCAAACATGAAAAAAAATACTAGCATTGATAAAAACGCTGCTGCTAACATTTTGATTTTTTTAAAGTCTGTGTGTGTGTGTGTGTGTGTGTGTGTGTAATTAATTATATAATTTCATCAGATTTCCACCTCCGCCAATATTTTTGTCCCTAAGCGGAATTTTAATTTTTAAAAAATTTTTAAAAAATGCATGGCTTTTTTTTTTTCAATGCTTCTATAGAAAAAATGCACTCATCTTAAAACTAATCTATTATCAAAGATAATTTAAACTTAAAAATACTGTGTTTCTTGTGGTTAGGATTATTTAGGCTTATTATTATTATTATTACTTTTAATATATCTATGAAAATTCTACATGTGGACTATTCCATTCTATAGAAGCACCTTTTTCCTCCTGAACTTTCTATATACTATCAATGCCATACATCAGTGAAATATTTCATCAACTGCTCCAGGACAATCACTATTTTAATTGGCTCTATTACTAATTAAGAATCATCTTAAATCCTTATCCAATTTCACTGTCAGAATAAGAAGACCCATGAAAAACGATATATCTCGTCAGCCGCTCCCAAGTGGTTAAAACAAGCATTTTAAAGGCATGTACTGACCTGCTTACTGAAAAATAATTTAATAACCAAGAATCGAGTTCCTTGTATTCTGAATTACCTGATTATTTTTCGTTTTATAGAGGACAAAAATTAATTGCACCCAATAGTCTCTCTCTTTCATTATACAACATTAAAATATTTGTAGTACAAATTAAAAGGAACATTTTTTTTTTTTAAATATTTTTTTGATTCTCATAATTTTTTAAAATTAATTAACAAAGAAGCAATACATGATATAAGGCAAATGTGCAATGCTAATGTTCCTAAAAAAAAAAAAAAAATTTATACAAAAATTTATACAAAAAAAAGAGTGGGGGGCAAGGAAGAGGGGAGGAGATAAAGAAAAAGAAGGGGAGGAGATAAGAAAAGAAGGAGATAGAGAAGAAGGGGATAGAGAAAAAGGGGAGAATAGTACAGAAGAATAGGGGGATGGAGAAGAGGCAGAGAAGAAGTGGGAGGGATAGATAATGAGGAAAGGGAGGGAATATAATGAAAAAGAAGGGGGTAATGGTATAGAAGGGGAGGAGGGAAAGTAATGTAAATGTAAAGAAGGGGAGGAGGTAAATGTAAAAAGGGGAGGAGGTAAATGTAAAGAAGGGAGGAGGTAAATGTAAAGAAGGGGAGGAGGTAAATGTAAAGGGAGGGGAAAGGCAGGGAAGAAGAGAAGAGGGAGACAATTGTAAACAGACAATATTTTTTTTAGTAGATAAAAATCAAAACAGCAACACCAAAATGCATGATGAGAATAATGCACTACTCAAAGACATCTGGAAAACAGGCAACAAAATTCTGGCAATTTATCTTGATGCTTTTTGATATTTTACCAAGATTCTCCCTTTTTTTTTTCTTTTCCAATAAGCCAATTCACCGTGCTATTTTTGGCACCACTTTATTTCTTCAATTTACTTTTGTACAATTGTGAGGATAATACCTGTTGTTGCAGGTAAGCATTTTTTTTTTGTTTCATAATTTGGACAGCATTAAATAATTTGGTGAAATATTGGCAAAAAAGAAAGCATTAAAATACCACTTGATCATCTTTAATTTTTTTTTCTTTTTGTTTGATAATGTCAGTGTTAAAGCTTTCAGTAGAAATATTTTCAAAGACTAAGAAAAATTTTCCAGTATGTCTTTGACTGAAATACTATCAAAAGTATTGAACATTATCAATCAAATAATTTTTTTTTTTTCCAAAATATTGGATTGACCAAAAAGTTTGTACAATTCTTAGCATTACAGAGCATGAAAAATTCATTTTAGTGAAGGAGATAAAAGAAAAAAAAAAGATCAGTTATATCATATTAATATCAGAGTTTTCCTTCTTCTAGACTAGTTATCTATCCAAGGCTAAAGAGCCCAGTCTGCACAACTATCTACCCATAGCTGGAAGGAGAATATATGGATTCATACCTTTCCCAAGGGTATTAGCGCTATGTGAAATGCAAACAGCCTTGTCCAGGATTTGAACTCAGGTCAATGAGTCAATTTCCTACAACTGTAACCATTACACTATACACACACACACATTATATATATATTTTTTAATGGGGGGGGGGCTACTACAAACTTTTTAGCTACCAATAGATGTATCTATAAAGGATTTTTTTTATTTTGAAAAATGTGAAATGCAAACAGCCTCATCTAGGATTTGAACTCCATATATATATATATATATATATATATATAATATATATATATATATATATAATAAAAACAAATTTTTAAATGCCTTTTGTTTACTGCAAACTTTTTGGCTACCCAATAGATATATTTGTAAAGGAAATTTGTTTTGAGAAAAAAAAAATTTTTTTTAAATGGCTGCATATCCAGATATGGAAAAGTAGTGCATTCTCTCATTGTGTTAATCTGAACTGTCCTCCATGCAATAAAATAATAAAAAATAAAGAAAAAATTAAAAGAAAAAAAGCGGCTTATCTAAATCATGAAGCCCTTTAAATAAACAATTCTCACCTGAAGGCCAAACAAAAGAGGTTCACATCATCATGAAACAGGAGACAAAAATCAAACATTAACAAGTTTTGAAAGAAGTGGTTATTAAATGAGCAGAGATTAAATGAAAAAACAAAGAAAAAAAAAAAATGGGTGACTGTGGCTGGACGAGGAGGAGGAACAAATTATAATTTAAAATCTTTTAATTATTGATAAAAATGTTTGACAAACAAAATATAGTTTGTATCTTTTTTTTTTTTTCATAGGTTCAGGGTATAATATCTATAACTATGGAAATTTACATATATATATATATATATATATATATAAAATAATTGAAATTAATATAATCTATATATCAATGTCTGTTTTTTTGTTGTTTTTATTTTCTTTCTTATTTTAAAAAGAAATTTTTTTATCAGAGCCCTGAGCTACCGAGTCTAAATTTACCCTCTGCCTTTTGAGTATGGTTCCCAAACCAGTAAACTGGTGCTGCTGTGTATGGAAAAATAAAAATACTACCAGTGTAACAGGATCAAAGGGTTAAGGAACAAAAGAACATTTAAATGTATTTACAAAAATTAATTAAAATCAAAATAATCTATATATTTATGTCCATTTTATTTTCCAAATTTTATCTTTAACAAAGTATTAAACTTTATATATTCATTAATATATATTTCAAGATAATAATATTACATATATATATATATATTCAAGATAATATTACATATATCAAGATATAATATTACATATATATTTCAGATAATAATATTACATATATCAAGATAATAATATTACATATATATTTCAAGATAATAATATTACATATATATATAACTTATACTTCAAAATAATAATTAAGAATAGTTTATCTATCCTAGGGGTGGGGAACCCGAGTCCTTAAGGTCTTCTAAACCATTAAGTGTGGCCTTGTTGAAAGTATCTAAAATTCCACTAAAAAAAAAAAAAAAAAAAAATTAAAAAATTTTTTTAAATAAATCTTTTTTTTAAATAAAAAATATCCCAATGCTTTCTCCAAATGAGCAATTTCAAGTATGTAATTGAAATGTTAGCACCCTTTAACTGTTTTGAGAGTCACATGTGGCTCTCAGTGTTTCCTGTCACATGCTTGTAGCTTTCAAACCACATTTAATATAAAGGATAAACTCTTGTGAACATGAGTAAACACCTCTAATCTTTGAGCTGTATTTCATATGAGCATATTTCAGTAACACTGAACCACGGATCTTTGAGGCATAACAGATTCTCAAAGATACGTGGTTCAAAGTTAATTGACCTGAAAAAATGTAAAAGTTTTTAAATAAAATAACTGGTGCTTTATATCTTTTATTCATTAATATATCAACATTGAAAATTTCATTAAATTTGGTTAATTCCCTGATTTTGGTATTTTTTTTCTTTCGGCAGAGTGACATACGATGGTGGAATTTAGGTCCATTAAGTTCGATTTAACCCAATAAGTTAATGTGGCCTTTAAACATAAAAACATTCTCCACCCATGGTGTGTTCTCTATAGATGGCAAAACAGATATAGAATTACCAAATTTGGTATGCATACTTTATAGACCCAAGGGATGGCATTAAAGTTTTTTTTTAAATACTAGCAGGAACTGTGGATGTACCACAATATAATAATTTGATTATTACTATGCAAGATATGTTTACTTAAGCAGAGATGCTGATAGGTATGTGTCCTGTGTCCCTGACGCACAAAAATCAAAAAGGATGGAGTAAAATCCTATCCATGTGTCCCAGTGTTTTTCTTTTTTCTTCCCTCACCATTTCAAGCTAACTGTAAATACATTTCAATAGTTTCTTAGAAACTAATTACACCAGATAGGTTACAAGGTTGGAGTTAGACAGCTTTAGTTGTTTTACCAGATCATAAATAAAAACCCTACAATTTATTAAGAAACTTTAGTTGGGACCCATCAAATTTCCTGAGGACTCATTCAAAGCAAATATGTGCTTCCAGGACACACTAAATCAAAAAGCTATCAGCATCATAGCTTAAGAGCTATTACTAAATAGTTCAATATATCAAAGAGTATGATAATCTTGATTCAACTCTCTCTCACTCTTTTCTTCTTTCCTTCTTTTCATTGTCGATTGAAATAAATTAGCATTATTGTTTTCACGTTCTCAGCCCTCTCTATATCTTTCTCCTACTCTTTCTTTCTTATATTTTTTTTCTGTGTAGCATGTCCTTTCTTTCTTATAATAAAAATGGAATGGCCCATTATTTAGCTGAGGTGATGACACTCATAAGAAATGAGAATTCAGCTGATAAGTGACACCAGATAATCAAGATTTACATTTTTGCATTTCTTCTTGGATGATTTGGACGGTCTCATTTTTAACTTGAGGGTGCTGCAAGATGCTAACGGACGGAAGATAAAGGAACACTAGTATTAATATATACATGAATAAACAAAAAATGTTTCTCATAAGGACAGGTTTTGGTTTATTTCATTTTATTTTATTTTTTTAGGAGGAGAGGAGAAGGAGCTCTCGAAAATTGTTTTGACTAATGAGAAGAGAGCTCCTTTGGTTTGAATTTAGAGTTTTCCTTCTCTTAGACCAGTTAACATACCAGGGTTAAAAAGGCCCAGTCTGTCATACTATTTACTCATAGCTGGTGGGAGAATAGTTGGATTCATACCTTTCCCATAGGTATTAGCGCTATATGAAATGCAAACAGCCACATCCAGAATTTGAACTTGTCTCGCCATGTCCATTTCCTACAATGGTAATTATTACACTACGCGTTTCTTTGTTTAATGGTGGATTGAATAAAGGGTTACGTTCGAAGTTCCGTGAAGGTTCCCAAGTCCGACAAGAAATACCTGAAGAAGGCCGGCGGGCACATAGGCTGAAACTTTATGTAGATAACAATAAATTTATTGGAGAATTTGCTCAAATAAATTTTAGGTTAAAAATTGATGCTTAATCCTCAAATCTTTTTCCCCTACAGCCAGGAATATTAAGTTTTTAAGTGCAGAAAAATTACTTAAGCAAAGCAGAAAATTAGTGGAGTACTGGTAAAGCCAGTGGGCAGCAATAAGAAAGAAAGAAACATCTATATATAATGGGTTCAAGTGTAGTCAACACTAAAATGCAACAATATTTATAGAGCTGATATGACATTATCTTTGTGAATAATCCCCTGTTTGATGGCACAAACAGATGCAAGTCATTTTCTATGAAAACTTGGTGGCTGCTGCAGCTGCAAGAGGAACAAAACCTTTTATTCTTCTTTACTTCCTTAGATCTAACCAAAAAGAGTTCTCAACCCAAGGGGAGATAACTTAAAACAAAGAGAAACTGCTTCAATTACACTGGGGGAACACTATTTTCGTTGAATTGGATCTCACACTTGTTTTGGACTATTTTTTAACCACTGAATCCAAAAATGATCCCAGTTTTTCTATATCACTTCAACTTTTTGAGCTACGGGATACCCTCAACTTTTCTCAAAAAAACGTAAAAATACAGCTTCTAAAAAATGTTTGCTTATTTTATGGAAGGTTTTTAAAATGTGCATATAATGAGAAATAATAAAATATTACACTGGGCATTACAAATTTTTGAGTTTGATCTGACACTTGTTTTTGACAAACTTTTGGACTCTGAATTCAAAAAATTTTATAGAATGTTTTTAAAATTGTAGACCATCAAACACACAGGCCTTGATTTTTTCAATTGACAGGCCAGGAAATGCCAAAATTTGCTACTTGAAACATTTGCCTTCAATTGGCAATGCTTTAATAAATTGCTTCAAGAGAACTAGTTTCATGTGCAAGGTGCGAATATAATTTTCTTTATGTCAACAAATGGCTCATGTAGAATGTTAGGATCAATAGGTTTGAGGTCAGATCTTGGAGGCCAATTCCTCTCCACCCAATGCTTCTCTCAAACTCTATTGTCCCACACTAAGATTTCAGCTGAATGAGGCACTGGATGTATAGCCGATGGTAGACTAGGATATTCAATTTTACATTTCTTGTTATATGATGAAGTTTTCATTAAACAAAAGTAACAGTGTGTGTAATGATATTTTGGCTCTCACCAAATCATAGGTATATCAAATGCTAACTTATCACATGTTCCCTTGATCCACATCTGTAAATTCTCAACACACTGATTTCACATTTTGTAAGGGACCGAAGACATGTCTTAATCGACAAGTTTTAATTCAAAATATGCAAAATAAACTAGCTTCACCAATGCATTGATGTTTGTTCTTTGACTGGGAATCAACCTAGTCACCAGATCTGAATAACTCTCCTTCATTTTCAATAAAACAATCAACACAATCAGTTGACCAGTTCTATTACTTACAGACAAACAATACAGTTGTGCTTATTTTGGGAGTAAGCTGTAGAGAAAAAAAAACTTGACATGATAGAAGAAAACTGACTGCAGTTTATAGAATACTAAGTCCAATTACCGCAAAAGCATTCGAGATGGCCATGCGAGACCAAGATAAGATATCTGGTACCTCAGATGTTGCAAGGATTCGAACATCTGCGTATCGCCAACAGAATTGGGCCCAAAATTCAGCCCGTTCAGACACTACCCACAACCGTGGAGACATGGTGGAAAAACAACCCCAACGTAATGCATGCAGAAGTGGTAGCTACCGGCATTGGAATAGGTAACCGGCCACGGAGTGTGCGGCATGGGTCAAACCTGCAAAGCTTGTGGAAAACGGAACCACTTTGCAAATGTTTGCCAATCCTTGGCCAGTCACATTGCTCAAACCAATTGTTGACTGACTGACTTACTTCAATACAGTTTTTCAATATGCCAATTTTAGTCTAGATCAAATGAAAAATCAAACTCAACAGTAATTATGCAATGTTATTTAATTAGTGCAATATAATAAAGTCAAAGAGAATGAATTTTTCATCGCTCTAAGAAAAACATTATCATCTATCTATTCTTTGTATCATATTCTTTATCTATCACTCTATGTTTACTATAAAAGCTTTATTTAAAAAAAGAAATTCAAATAAGTTTATGGTTCATAAATTTGACACAATTAATTAAGCTTTATATTAAAGTTTGGGATATAAAATCAATGCACTTGATAACAGTCAGTTTCTCATCTATACAATCATTGGACCCAGAAAAATGCATGTGGTGGACGTCACTTAATATATGGTTGTCACTAAATTCAAACTTAACCACACAACGATATAAAAGGGACGTTTGCCATGCTGTGTTTCACTTAATCTGGAGATTTGTAGGCAAGAAACTGACAGTTACCAAGCACCATTGACTGTCTACATTATATATATATATATATATATATAAAGTAAGCCTAATGAGTCAGAATATCTACCTAGGTTTCTCCTAATGGATCATCAGGATAATTCTGAATTATCATTAGGCTTACTTTATTATTTATTAGCTCTACTTCTTGTATTGAGCACTTTAGTATATTTAACTTAGGGAACTCTTACAGTAATTTTTTTCTCTTTTGGCCATTTTTTAGTACCATCTGATTTTCAGGAGGTGCAGATGATTTTGGCTTCTTTTTTTTATTTTTTCTCCAGGCAAAAGTTTGTGTTGTGTAATTACAAACTGTAAAGCCAGCAGCTTTTTTATACTATCTGAATTTAGAAATATAAATATATAATATATATATATATATGTGTGTGTGTGTGTGCACTATCTATCTATAAATATAGCAAAACTATATTATATATATATATATATATATTATCATAAAGGTACACATGAAATCGACTGCAATTAATCAATATCTTGATTAATACAGTGGATTTAACCCTGAAGATCCTTATGGTGAAACTTGAGTAGGTTATTACTGTGTACCTTTATGATAATAAATTTGCTCTACTAACGTATTGAGCACTTTATATTTGTTATAGCACTGTCTTATCATTGTGAAACTTGCATCAACTAACCATTGTGACCATTTTCACCGGTAAGTCACTTTTTCCACAAATACCATATATATATATATATATATATATATATATATATATATATATATATGTGTGTGTGTGTGTGTGTGTGTTGTGTGTGTGTTGATAATAATTATCTATATCCTACAAAATTATCATCAGGTTGCGCTGACAGCACGGGTTCCCATGACACACTCTTGCCACCAGTCCCTATCTGTCATCATTCCTGGCAGGTCTTTCGCATGGCATCCATAATCCGTACACAGTTGAGTGATGTAGGTTTTTGTTTGTCATCCCAAACTGGTGTGTCCATGTGTAGGTGTCCACAGGAGAACACCACTTATGAGTTTGTCCTTGCTTGTCTAGCATGACTTACTTGGATGGTTTGTATGATAAGAGGTAAGTGGCCAACACCTGCCTTTTTTTTCTGGGGTGTTGCTTCCAGGATTTGTTAAAGAGACTTTCTCTAAGTATTTTATTAGAGTCTAAGTGGCGCACTGACACGGCTACAGCTTGGAAAAATTTTGCTTTATTTATCAGCGAGATCAGATTTCTACAGGATCAATAATTTGTCAATAGCAGTCCATGCCTTTCCTATGCATATATATTGATATTTCTGCCTTCTCCTGGCTATGCAGCAGTGAATCGGCAATTAACAACATACCTGTAGTATTATTCTGCTTATAATAAATTGATAATCTGATAATGATCTCCAACTGATTAAAAACATTTAATATATCTCTACTTGCCAAAATAAATTTAACATTGAAAATACAGTTGAAATAGTGTCAAAAACAGTTAACATTAATACTGTTAAAAAAAAAAAAAAAAAAAAAAAAAAAAGACTATATTACCTTTAGGCACCCCCTTTTTTTTATAAAATTGATGGAGGTGGGGTGAGGCATGATTATATACTACACAAGGTGCTACCCTAAACTTTGTGGATTCTTGATCATGAGAAAAAAAAAAAAAAAAAAAAAAAAAAAAAGACGTGTGCGATTAGCAAACCATTACTAGTGAATTCCATTCTTACTGGGTGCCCTATATTCTGGCCTTGTGCCACACCTAAGCTAAACTTAGTAAATAACTACTTACTTTAATACCTGCTTATCTACAATATCCATTGAAGTAGACATTTTTAAGGCATAACATTTTTTTTTTTATTTTTTTTTTACAGCGTTTATTTCATGTATATATTTGAAAATTATCTATGATGTCACTATATTATTATAAGTTTTTCAAACCAACATTAGCTGATAGTCTTTCACAAGAGGCAGAGTGGCAGCAGGTTCCAGGACTCTTCCAAGTATTCTAGCCAATCTTAATAATACTGTTGTTTGGATAGTCGTGATTCTTCCTCTAATTTCCAATTCATCCAGACTCTTTTCCAAGCCATTGGGGACAGTTCTAAGAGCATCAATTACAATTGGAACAACCTTCACCTTCATGTTCCATAGATTTTTCAGTTGTCTGGCAAGATCCTAATTTTTGTCTATCTTTTCGTTTCCTTTCATTTCCACTATGTGATCCACTGGGATGGTAAAATCCATAAAATTACAAGATCTCTTCTTCTTAATTAGGTCTGGTCTCTTAGTTCTATGTCAAAGTCCCAGAGAATTTTATGCACCTCATTCTCTAGAAAAGATTCTGGTTTGTACATATACTATTAAGTAGCATGGTGAACATTTAATTTCTTGCACAATTCCCAAGTGAAAATTTTATTATTTGAAACTGGAAATTCCATGATTTAATAAACATATACAATTTAACTTGTTAATAAAATAAGTCAATTTTAGACAAAGAAAAACTATTTGGATATCCTCTTATATTCTAGGGTTATCATCAAGATATGCACTCCTGATTTTTTAAAGGAATACTTCCTTTAAATTAGCAACAGAAGCCAGTCTAGTACACTTTTGATCTGCTTAAAAAAAAAAATAAAAAAACAAAAAAAAAAAACAACTTGTTTTTCATCATCTGAATTCTTGAATAACTTTCTTTTACAGTAAATTAATTTGGACATTTTACAATAAATGTCACAAACTTTTTTTTTTTTTTCAATAATAGAATTTTAAAACTTTTTAACAATGAATTGAAAAAAAAAAATCAAAAATTATTTAAGAATTCAAATAAAAACCGAGTTAAATGGACACAAAAGCAATCAATAGAGCATATGAGGCTGGCTCCTGCTGCTAATTTGAAGGGAGCATTCCTTTAAAAAAAAAAAAAAAATTCTAAAAGATTCAGGAGTGTGTATCTTGAAGATAATCTATTTCAGAGCCAAAAAAACATCTTACACCTGGCAGCACCAATTTTGTAAGATCAGTAGCAACAACCTGCATTAAAATTTCAGCTATTTCAAGCTAAATGTAGAAGTTTTGTTTTTTTTTATTATCAGCAAAAAAATTCTCTATTTCCTGGTGATGATTTTAGCAACATAATCTTTATACTATTACTCAGAATTTTTGAGATGAGGATTGATAATTTGGATTATTTGTATTATTCTGACTATTGTCCTCATCTTTATGTTATCTGTACAACATAGATACAGATAACAATAAAGATTAGGAAAATAATCCAAATAATCCATAATCTTATATGATTGATTAATCTTAACAGCATGTCCCCCTGTCTAGGGTCATTTTATGCCTAGAGGTTAGGGAATTGCATTCATATTTACATTTTTGCTTCTTACATCTTTTTTTCTTTGCACACAAACCTACTTAATACAAATGATTTTTAAACAGATCTATTTAAGATGGTACTACTAACAGGTACTACCAATCCGGATCAAAGTGGACCTGGGAGTAATGACAATGAAAGGGTAATTCGGGACTGGAGCCTCACCATCAGATGCAATTTAATGTCATACTGATGACCCCCCCCCCTTTTTTTAGAGGGAGAGGGGCTTACCCCTCTGCAGAGGATACAGTTGGCATATTCTAAACTCCAACTAACAGGGCATACATAATTTTATATATACATATATATCTCAAAGTGCTGTATGGATCTCAGAGAGGTGCTGTACGGAGAGGAAATGCTTATCCGGTGTCTTGGGTATGTCACTAACCTGCATTCGATGGTGAGGCTCCTGTTCTGAAGCTCTGGGGAATGTGGGGTACCCCTTCATTGCCATAACTCCCAGGTCCACTCTGACCTGGAGTGGTAGTACCTGTTTACAAATTATTAGTATTAGATAGGAATACTTGAAACCATATAACTGTGTGCAGACAATTGATTTTTATCAGACTAATTACTAGAAATCATAAGTGTGCATAAATTATCAACATTATATAGGAATACTTGAAACCATATAACTGTGCACAAATTTGTATTAGATAGGAATACCTAATGACATAACAGAGTACAAACAAATTATTATTGTAGAATAAAAAATGTGCAATTTAAAAAAATGTTTTCAATGGAATATTGAAAATATAAAGTTATTAAAATCAAGCATTTATAAATTAAACAAATTTTGGCATTAAATAACCTATATGGGGCTTGATAATTTTTATTACTTTGATTTTTTGGACTGTTATCCTCATATTCATTGAATAAAGGGTTTGTGTTCAAAGCTCCATGAAGGCCCCCAATTACAACATGAAGGCTCCAGAGTTCGATGAGAAACACCCGAAGAAGGCCAGAGGACACTCCATTGGAAACATTGTGTATATAACAATAAATGAGAACAGTCAGAAAAATACAAATAATAGAAAACTGTAAGGGATTGATATGCCATTAACCAAACCTAATTTATCCTGGGTGACTACACACTCTGCAGAGCACCAGATTAGAGCCTTACTAAGAGATGCAGTTTTGTGTCATACCAGGACACTGTAACACTAACTAGAAATAGTGATGTGCCCCATATAGATTTTGATATATGACTGGATATAAATACTTTGAACTTTAAACTTTTTCCCTTTGTATCATTTTCTAAACTTGTTCTTTTGTGTTCATCAACATATATATTTATCGTTCTTGTTCATTCCATCGTCTTCAGTTTTTCCTTTATCGTTGCCCTATTAATCATTTACTGTTTTCTTAGACCATCTTGGTTAAGCTATCTGTTAAGTTACGCAGTCTAGCAATACAAAATACCCAGGACACTGTAACACTAACTAGAACTAGTTATGTACCCCATATAGATTTTGATATATGACTGAATATAAATACTACCAGATAATATTTATAATACTAACAATGCAGTTTAGTGTCATACCTAGGAAACCCCTTTTGATGAAGGTGGGGTGGTGTCTCTGCAGATGATGTAATCACATATTTTAAGCCCCACAAATAGGACAGTTAATATTTAAACTAGATACTAAAAGAAAACATGTGGAGGCATGTGCTGTAATGATTATTGTCAAAGTAAACAGACAACTTCAAATCCTGGACAAGGCTGTTTGCATTTCACATAGCACTAATACTCTTCGGAAAGGTATGCATCCAACTATTTTGCCTCCAGCTATGGGTAAAATCCTGAGGCTGTTTGCATTTCACATAGCGCTAATACCCTTGAGAAAGGTATGAATCCAACTATTTTCCTTCTAGCTATGGGTAAATTGAAGAGCAGACTGGGCTCTTTAACCTTGGTATGGCAACTGGTCTAGGAAAAGGAAAACTCTGAATTCAAAGCTGTTAAACTCCACTTAATAAATTGACCTTGTGCCGCATCTTACTCGTGTGGAGGGGTTGGTAGATACTTAGATACTAAAACATGCTTTGTTGACAATATCAAGATAATCTATAAATGTGATAACAAAATGTCCATAATAAGTCATTCTAGTTAAAGGTTTCTATTGTCAGAAATCAAACAGTGGTATATTCTACTATTTTTATGATGATAGAAAAATGATTAAACAGGTCAAACTTATCACAAGGTGTTCAATATCCAGGTAACAGATCTGTTCAACTTTTACTTGTATTCATATACAGAATAGGATTAAATAAAATATATTTGGCAAACATCCAAGTCATACTTTCAGAATGTTTAATCCTTACAAAGTTGGGTCGATTGCAAATAAGCTTATATAGTCTGTTTCTTAAGCAACCACCACTTTTAAACACAAACAATTATGTATATATGTGTGTGTGTTACTTGCTATAAGATGCAAGTTTTACAAGGCCAATGTTTGGACTGGCTGCTTACTGTAATAAATCCTAAACACCTACAGCCCATGCTATTGGTGCAACCTCCTATTCATAATATTGGTAGTGGTGTAGTACTTTAGATACATTTTTGCAAGCTAAAATGTGTATCTTCTAGACAAAGCAAATACAGTACTGTGTGGGGGGGGGGTAGGAGAGTGGGGGGGGTAACATGTATCAAGTGTATGTCACATTTTATGTTCTGTGTTTCATGATCATTTCTGATAGGTTTCATATGTTTATGTTACTTTTTCTTATGTACTTTACAGCACAATTAGATTCAATGATATTCTTACAGTTTCATTTTTATGCACACCAAAACAATAGCAAATAATTTCTATTTGAATGTTTCCTTTTATATGTTTGTTTTAATATTCAGTGCAGCTTAAATTTTTTTTTTAAGTCTTACTTTAAAAAAAAAAAAATGTTTTATTTTCTTGTTTTAAAATTATTTATAATACAAAGATACAAATAATTATATTTGTGATTTTAAATATCTAAAATTTTCATACAATGACTTAATGACAAGTTACCTCATTATTGTTTTTTTTTAATTTGTGATTAAAAGAAAAAAAATAATCTTCAGGTTCATGTTTGCTTAGCTTAATTTGCACAAGACTAAATGAGACGAAATTACACTACAATATAAAGAAGATTGTATAGCGCCGGTCTTGAAAAAAACTATAGCTCCAACCACCCAAAACTAACTTCAAAAGACAAAGATTAATCTGAAAAATGGTTGAAAAATTAAAAAGGAATTTTAGCTTAATGTTTTCTTCTAAATTCCAACCCATCCCAAGACTTTTCAAACTAACTTTTCGAACATTCTTTTTTTTTTTATTCATTTATTTTATTTAAACTGAAATTCTGACAAACAATGTTCATTTTAATAATCTAGTCTTTATTTTAGTTTTACTAAGTAAATAAATAAATATTTAAACATTAAACAAAGAGCCAAAAAGACTTGGTTGAAATAAATACACAAATTCTTGAGAAATGTCGACAGTTTTGGTAGCTAACTATTTGCGGCAATGATGGAGTTCTAAAAATAAATGTGTTGAACGAGTTGAGAAGCCCAGATTTTTACTTATTCAGCATTTGTTGCTATTATTTTACACGACGAACTAACATTACTCTCGTCCACCCTACGTTTCTCTCAAGTCCTTCTAACAGGTTCGTTAGTGTTGTTAAGTAAAATAAGGGTGGGGGGAGGCAATGACTAGAACTGTGAGAAATAGACAAGTTTCAGCTGCTTTCTTCTTCCTCAAACTTCCCACTCAAAATCTATTTCATGATGAATATAAAGTCCAGGAAAGAGGAACCAGTCAGATAGGAGAAAAAACCTAGCCAGAATACAGAGTCAGATGAGTGATGGTGGTATTCAGGAGACTTGTTGTCACTTGATCTGAGTCACTAAAGTACAAAATAATACTAACAGTGTTAGTCTTCTTAACACTATTCCATAATAGTTGTCACGTTTAATGTATGAAATCTATATGCAAACGTAACAACTGCTAGTGTAGTAGTAATAGTAGTTATTTTTGTCCCTTTCTTTTTAATTGTTGAAGTTGTTAAGAATCATTTTTAAAAAGTCGTTTATGATTTTTTTTTCTTTTTATAGTATAAAAATAAATCTTAAATCACAATTATGAAAAATTAATAAATTGTCATTTTTTTTAATCGAAGTTAAAATATCGATGCTTCTTGCCTTTACTTTTCGACAACCACTGTCCGTTAAAGTTTTGTTTGTTATTTGTTATCATTATTATTATTTTATTATTATTATTATTATTATTATTATTATTTTAGAAAAAAAAAACTGAATAAAGTGAGATTTAAATAATTTCTGATTATTTTTTAAATGTTTTTTTTTTATTTTTATTTTTTTTTTAAAGAGAGAAACTGCGATTTTAGTAAGTAGACACTTTTTAAAGAGCCTATCTAATCTTTTCATGTTTGGCGAGGGGACTTTTTAAAAGTTAAAAGAAAAAAAAGAAGCATTATTACATCTAATGATGAAAGATAGTTTCAATTAACTTTTAGGTTTTCTGTAGTTTACTTGATTAAAAAAAATGCTTTTGTGATTTTCAGATTAGTTTTTTAATCTTGTGAAGAAGAAAAAAATTAACTTTAATTTTAACTTTACTTATTTTTTGTAGAAACATTTTGTCATTAGGAAATAAAACATCTAAAAATAAAATACAAATAAATGTATAAAAAAGATAATTATAGAAAGAAGATTTACAGTAAATTTAACTTTTTATACTTCAGTTGTTTTTCTTCAAGCATTTTAATAAAAAAAAATTCTTTTTTTTAAGAGAAAAAATAAATAATAAATGAAATGGCTAAAACCAACAATTTTCCATACTTAGTAATAATTTTTAAAAACGTCAGCATTTTTTTCTCTTGAAAAATACGAAAAACAAGTTTATATGTTTTTGTGGTTGATGTAAACGTCATTTTTATAATGTCAGCTGTTGTTGGAATTTTGAAAATATTGCAATTATTATCACCAGAAGAAAAGAATGATACTTGTCACAGACACACACAAAAAAGCACTGATATTTTTATATAAAAGGAAAACTATCTTTTCAAAACATTTTGTTATAGAAAACTTAGACATTTTAAACATTCTTTTTGAGTTTTATTTCTTTGTTTTATTTTGTGCGTTTTTTTAAATGCTGTTAAAAATTGAAACACCGAAAAGGAAGAAGAAGAATGTTTGTTTATAAAAACATACAATTTTATTCATAAGATAGTATTGCGTATTTTATTAAATGTCAAGTATTTTTTTTTCTTCTTTTTTATTTATTTCATAGTTTGAGGCAACATCATTATTGCTAAGTGGCCTTTTTTTATCACTTTTCAGTTACGAACCTGTGGAGTGTAGAGAGAGAAAAGGGATTTTTGTTCTTTCTTTTTAATCATATTTTTAACGAAACCCTCTTGTTTTGGTTTCTGTCTAAAATTTTCTATTCTACTTATAAGGAAATAATAATTAGAACAATTTTAATAAGTTTATATATTTCCTACGCTGAAGAAATACTTTTACTTTCTTTTATTGGCTTCGTTTCGTTTATCAGTTCGCCTTTCACTAAAAATCGCAAATATGGGAGATTTCTTTAATATATATATATTATATTTACACTGTAATAATTACAGTATGATTTTTTGGGGAAGAAAACAAAATATTACAACAAATAACCGATTTTAAAATATAAAGTAAGAAAATGTGCCAGATACTGACAGTTTATATAATAAATATACGTTTAGTTTTATTTTTGAAATTTGAGTTTTTCCTTGTAGGTAGCAGACTAACTCAAGTCTTTTTTTTTCTTACCAAAGACCAAAAAAATAGGAAGAAATGCGATTTTAAAAATAAAACAATTAAAAAAATAAACAAAAAAAAAGAAGTAATAGTAAAAATGCTATATTTAATAATAAAGTTTATTTTCTTAATAAACATACACACCAGACTGTTTCCAAATTTTACATTTTCAGTTTATGGTTTAAGAATCTGACCAATTTAGACATAAATAAATAAACATTTTTAGTCTATTTGATCTTTAAAATACAAAACAAATAAATAAAATTGTATATTTCAAATTTTATTTAAAGTTACTACTACCTTGTAACGAAGATTATCTATAAATTTAAAACCCAAGGAAGGTCGATTTAAAAACATACTTTTACATACATGATTAATTGAAGCCGACATTAACAGTAAAGACTAAAGGAAGTGAATTTTAGTTTTGACATTTTGACTAGATTATGAATTTACTTAATGAATAAAGATAACTAAGAGGGATTAATTGAAAACAGAAACAATAAAAACATCGTTTATAAGTCTTATATTCAGAACAATCGCCATTATGATTTGTGTTGTCTGTATAATGTCAACATTGCAGATAATATCTATTATTTGTTCCCTTAATTTTTAATATTTTCGGACAGTTAAATTAATAAAATAAAGAAAAACGATCATGAGAGGAAAGAGATGATGAAAGGAAAGGAGTTTCTTTTTTTTTTATTACTATGTCTCATTTTTTAAAAAAGTTAATTATCTATTTAAAAACAATAACGTTTCTTTCTTTCTAGAAAAATAAATACATAAAGATTAAGAGATCTTTGGTCTATTTTCTGTATTTATATAATTAAATACGTTTTTAATTTTATTTTTCTAAACAGTTGGCAAGTCTAAAAATGTGTTTGGTGACGTGACTATCTAATCGAATTAAAAGGTAAAATAAAAATACAGTAAACAAGTATGTAGACTCTCATTCTTAGCAATATTCAAATCGTTTTTAATTAATTCAGTAATTTCAAATTGAAATTTATTTATATTTTAAAAATAATATGCCTCAAATGATCGATAGGGATCATTACTTCAGTTAAAACTTTTGACATACTTATTTTTATGAAAGAAAGATTTTTTTTAAAGAGCAGAAAAGGAAAAAGAGAAGTTGTATTTTATAACGAGACATAGTAAAAAAAAAAAATTAAAATTAAAGAAAATATTACTTGCAAAAACAGACATTTAGTAAATAAATAAATATGCCTATTTGCTGACAAAACAAGCAACAAAATAATAAAGAGGGCGGAATTTAATGATAATAAAATAATTAATTCGACTTGTCTTTTTTTTATCTGAGCTCTAATGCCGACAACAAGAAAACAAAAAAAGAGGCGAGAGAGCAGATACTAGAAAAAAATCTTTTTCAGCTCTAAGTGTAGAATAAAAGCAGAGGAAGAAACCACAGCATACAACACCCATTATTGTTGAAATTGACGTACACTTACGCTGTCTGAAGCCTGGGGCATCCATTCCCTACAATAACACGGCCAATTTTGGGGAAAGGAAGAGGACGACAACCGCCGTCGATATGCCAAAAAGAAAGATCCACGTCGCACGAAATGAGGGCTTAGTTTTTCTTCGCTAAAACTACGTCGGCATTAGAGAGCTATTTTCACAAAGGCAGATAACTCTCTTTTTTTCCTCTCAAATTTGGACATGATCGTAACGGTGCGTAGTAGTGTGTTAGTTATCGGCTCGGATAATGAACTCAGCTAAACGGGTTTGCATTCTAGTTGGTGCTGAGGTAGTACTTTAAAATAGGGTCCAGTATATTTTACTTATTATTTAAGTTAATCTCAATATCTTCCTCCGGGCGGGGGTCCAGTGGCTTCGACCCTGGGTCTTACAAGCTAATAGCGTTGATTCCGGGAGACTATCCCCCAGGCAATACCTACCCCCTTGATTTAAAGGGTTTATTGCCCAGTGCCTGAGGCTCACCCTTGAGGGGGAAATGCCGATGAGATCAACGCATTTTTGCACCCACCACTTATGAGTCACCCCCGTCTCTCGGGGTCCAGTGGCTTCGGCCCTGGACCGTGGCTACAATTAATAGCGTCGATCCAAGGGGGCTATCACCCAGGCAATACCTGCCCCATTGATTTAAAGGGGCATGGCTGGGTTTATTGCCCAGCGCCTGAGGCGCCCCACTCAGGGGTCATACCGATGCAATTTTTGTGCGCCCACGTAAAAACGAGACCTTGTGTCCAAACCCATACAAGTGGGGTATGAGGTAAATATTCCCACCACTCATAAGACACGGCTCATGAGTGGTCCTGTAGGGATTAGAATAAAACTAAAATAGAATTAAAAAAAAAAGAAAACAACAATAAACTCCCATGAGCCTTTACCGGAAGAACCCTCCGCGCATGTACGAGAAAAAGGACCGACTTCCGATCCCCAAGTTAAGATCTCGGGCATTCGAGTTTAGGCCTAAACTGTGTGTAGTCGCTTCCTCGGCCAGGGGAATATCCCCTTGCCACGGTCGACTATGACCGGTGAATAAAAGCTTAAGTCATAAAACCACCTTCTGTCTTTGTCTCTTTCTTTTTCGTTCTTAAAATTCCTTTCTTTTCAGCGTGACCACCAAATGAGATGGGTTTAAAAAGCGAAACCCCTAAGACAACGCAACAAGAGTATCCAGCTACCTTTAAACCTTTAAAACACCCAAAACCTCTTGCCACTCCATAGCCCCACATTAATAGAGCCTTGTGCCTAACCCGTACATGTGGGGTACGCGGTAAATAAATATATTCCTGTATAATTGATTAATATTGAATTCTTTTAAAAACCTAACATGGCAGTTGTTTTTTTTTTCAAGTGTTACTGTTCTGTTCTGCTCAATATCCATGGCCCCGTGTATGGCACTAAACTACATCTGATGACGAGGCTCCAGATATGGAGCTCTGAAGAGTGTGAAGTCACCCCTTCATTGGCATAACTCCCAGGTCCACACTGACTCTGAGTGGTAGTACCTGTTAGGGTCCCATCTATGGGACAAATAGATGTTTGGAAATTATTCCTATTAGATAGGAATACTTATGCTTGATACCATATGACTGTGTGCAAATTATTTCTATCTATTAAGACTTGAAGCTATAATTGTTTGCTAATGATTATTATTAGGTATGTCCAGAAATCGTAAGAGGAAGTAATAATTTTTATTGTAAAACAAGCACCAAAAGGGAATTGTCCGATTTTAATAAAATTTCACTTTATTCATTAATGACTTAATTCTTTTCTTTTTTTTAAATTAACCTTGTGTCGCATCCTGTTTACGGTGGAGGGGTTAGGTAAATGCATACCTGAGAAAATTCTTTTCATTGTTGGCTATGAAACTACCATACACAGTGAACTAGAGATGAAATATCTTAAAAACCGTTATGGACTTTTATTTCGACATCTGCATGGGGAAACAATACCGCCATTGGACGTGTAGAATGCTTCTCAGTCCTTGTGCTTTAAAATCACTAAACATCATAGAAAAAAAATCCAACTGAGAATCATGTGAACCACAATTAATGGCAACCCCTGCACAACAATCAGCTCATACTAGAGCTCTACAAATTTCAGCAATGAAACGGGCATCACCACATTTTACAATGAGCTATCATCCCTAGTCAGACACATTCCAAAACATTTCTTGGTTATTTGGGGAAACATGAATGCTCTGATAGGCAGTGATGAAAACAATAAATCGCTGCGTGCTGTCTTGAAAATATCTTGGAAGCAGCACCCCACAAAAAAGCAGCTATATGGCCAGTTACCTCCTATCAACACTCCATTCACATGACGAACAAGACATAGTGAACACTGCTGGAGAAGCAAGAACAAACTCATAACTGACGTTCCCTTGTGGACAGGGGTTTTGGACAGTACAGACGTGCGGCAGCACGCTTGAACTAGTGACCACGTGCGTCAGCACTGTTGGGCGAGTTCAGTCACTTTTAGGGGAGAACCATTTTCTACCCTGTGTTAAATAAGGACTCTCAGCAGAGAGTCGACAAGGCTACTGGCCCCATGTGTGAACACACAACACAAAGGACGGTCCCAAATGTGATCATACTATGACCTAAGGACCGACCTGATACGTGAGCACATGTATCATATACACAGCGCCCATGTGACGACCACGCATATGACACACACACACAGTTGAACTCTATCCAAAACCATCCGATTGTGTTCCCTGGCAGTTAGAATAAATAAAACAAGTATTGTTATTGTTAAACATATTTCACTGTTTTCAATTATCATTTTGTTATGCTATATTTCGGGATATAAAAGATTACCTTCATAACAGTCACCTTTTGCTGACCTTGTTAACAGTTCTCTGATTGGTCAGTCCGATCGTGAGAACGGGTTAGTAGTTTTAGAGATTGGAAGTTAGCTGAGCGAGCGAAGTGGACAGACGCAGAATAGCGTCTCTCTGGCGAGCTATTCCTCCTCACGCATGGGAACTTTTGGGAACTTGAATAAAGACGTCAAAAATAAGCTATGTCTTTGTGTTTATCTATAATAACAAGAAGATGGACACGAAGACAAACCCAGTAGAAAACACCCGTGGGGATTAAAATAAAAATTGAATTAAATTAAAATTCTTAAAAACCCAACAAACTCCCATGGGCCTTCACCGGAAGAACCCTCCGCGCATGCCCGACAAAAATGACTGTCCCCCGACCCCCAAAAGAATCTCTCAGCCATTCGAACTGAGGCCGTAATTGGTTCTAGTTGCTCCTACTAGCCAGGGAGATATTCTCTTACTACAGGCGACTATGACCCGGTCAATAAAGCCTAAGTCATAAAACTACCTTTTGTCTCTTCCTTTTCGTTCCTTAAATTCCTTCTTTTCTGCGTGATTACCAAATGAGATGGGGTTAAAAAAAAAAAAAAAAAAAAAACTAAGAACACGCAACCAAAAATATCCAGCTACGTTTAAACTTTAAAAACTCAAAACCTCATCCTACCCCAAAACATCTTGCTACCCCATACACCCAAGAAGTCCCCAAAAGTCCCATACCAGAAGATAGAAAATCAGCCATGATAGTAGAATAGAAGAAACAGTACAGTAGAAGATCCATTTGTTGGTTCGTTGCTTGGTTGGTTGGGTTTTACGGCACGTCAACTCTTGTTGGGTTATTTCATGCTGAAGATGTTTTGTTTTATTCATTCTTGGGTATTCAATTTTTTTTCAAACTCAATTTTTTAAATACATTTTTAAACTCTTTTTTTAATCTATTTAACCCATAGATGGGACCCTTAACAGGTAAGAATGGATCTGTAATAGCGATGAAGGGGTACTCTACACTCCCCAGATCTCCATACTTAGAGCTTCACCGTTAAATACAGTTTAACGCCATACTCAGGACACTAAGACCCTCTGCAACTGCCTTCTAGCACATATATGATAAAAAGGAGGCGCGTAGTGTAATGGTTAGAGTCGTAGGAAATGGACTTGTCGACCCGAGTTCAATTCCTGGACGAAGCTGTTTACATTTCACATGGCGCTAATATCTTTGGGAAAGGTATGAATTCAATTCTCCCTCCAGCTATGGGTAAATAGTAGGGCTGACTGGGCTCTTTCACCATGGCTAGGTAACCAGTCTAGGAGAAGGAAAACTTCAAACTTGTTAAACTCCGCTTAAGAAATTGATCTTGTGTCGCATCTGCTCGTGCGGAGGGGTTGGTAAATATATATACGGTAAAAAGGGTTGGGGACTTGACATGAAAGCAATTGGGTTGGGACAATCATATAGGTGCTAGGGCTTGACGTGACCAGACGATTAATCGGAGGTTCCTCTCTGACCACCCGTCTAACCTAAGAAAGGGTTATAGTGTTGTAGGTCATGGACTGCTCAGCCACCAGGATCCTGTCCTTAAGCATCACGAGTGCCCACCAATGGCTAACAGATGGGGGATTTTACTCCTCTGTTTATTCTATAGCCCCGGCCAGCTAAGAACATAATAAGAATGATAAGAGAAGTAAGAAGGTCTATAGAACAATATTAAGAGTATTTACGGGGATTCGTTGGGGCCCTTATTCTTCGTAGTTGGCTATTTCGGACGAAAGAAAGAAACAAATACGAATATAAATGCAGACACTTGTATTATCACAAAGTACAGAAATGTTGTTGCAAATTTTAATGGCATTTGCTACGAGACTTATCTGTGAGATTAAATACTGTTCGTGGAGATGTGGTGATAACAGGGGTATTCTGGTCGCTGGTTGGAATGTTGTTAAGACGCTTCGTCAGGTCGTTTTTCGTTCTTCAGCCTTCTGTTAGTATGCTATTGTATCAGCCTTAGAACGTTTGCTGGTGGTAGAGTTCTTAATTTGCGACTTCCCTCAGTGATTGCTCTGTGATAAGTGAGGTTTGGTTTGATTCTCGCGCCAACCTCCTGTTGGCGATTTTCCCCCTAGCGACAGGGAAGATAATTCTCTGTTGAATTTCCGATAAAAAAAAATCATTAACAATAATTAGTGAAAAAATGCATTGAACTTATATTTATTCACTAAGCATCGAACTGACTAAAAATGTTTCTCTGAATGTTTGAGATGAAGCTTGATGACTAGTATTATCTGTGTTATTCGGACTATTGTCCTCATCTTCATTGTTATCTGTACAACGTTTCGGCCAATGTAACCTCCGGCCTTCTTCAGGTATTTCTTTTCGGACCCAGAAACCTTCTCGGACACGGGAACCTTGTCGTAATCGGGAACCTTCTTGTCATAATCGGGAGCCATCACGGAACTTTGAACCTAGCCCTTTATTCAGTCCACGGGGGTATCATGTTCTCATTCCGCTAACCATAGCTGGGGTAGAGGCGTTAAGCTGTGTTAATTATTGTTCTATGCCACTTCTGCCCTTGGCAAGAAGGTTTCCAATTACGACAAGAAGGTTCCCGAGTCCGAGAAGGTTCCCGAGTCCGACAAGAAATACCTGAAGAAGGCCGGAGGGTACATCGACCGAAACGTTGTACAAATAACAATGAAGATGAGGACAATAGTCCGAATAACACAGATAATACTAACCACTAAAAATGGTATGGTAATTTAGCTTGCTAACCATAAGACCTCGTAAGGTGTGCATGCAATGAACGTAAATATGATAAACAGAACACATTTCGCAAACAAACATTACAGTAATATATAAAAATCTAAGTAAAGAATTTAAACATCTAAAGAATGAAGGGGAATGAAATACAATTACTAATGGTAGCAGAAAGAAGCTGGACGAATAGTCTCAAAGAATGGCTACGACAAACAAGGTCATTTAATTGGAAGCAAAAATGTACAGAATACACATGTCAGACTTCCGTAGTAACTGTAATTAATCAATATCTTGATTAAGTCAGTGGATTTAACCCTGAAGATCCTTATGGTGAAACTCAAGTAGGTTATTTTTATACACACTGTAATAATAATAATAATAATAATAATAATAATATATATATATATATATATATATATATATATATATATATGATAGAAAAGACTTGTAAACTTGTAAGGTTAGCAAACGCATTAAGTTTGAATATTTATTATATTTGGTATAGTGCTACTCTATGTCTACACCACATGAAATGCTTAGAGCTAGATGGAAATTACACTAGGATGCTGCTGGCTGTCGTGAAAAAAATCCTGGACCCCCCCCCAAAAAAAATGTTTTTTAAAAAAACCCACCCGTACGGTCACTTACCTTGTATACCCTCCCCCAAAAAACGACATACAAATAAGATAAACAAGACATAGTGAACACTGCTGGAGAAGCAGGGACATACTTATAAGAGACGCCCTCCCGTGGACAACTAACCATGGACACACCAGTGTAGGCCGACTTGCAAAAACATATATCGATCAGCTCTGTGCGGATACCGGATGTCGTGTGATTGACCAGCCGGAAGCGATAACCGATAGGGACAGGTGGTAAGTGAGATTCATGGGAATCTGTGCTGTCAGCATGACCTAATAATGATGATGATATTTGGTTTTACTGGTTTAACAACACACGTTTCAGCAATAAAGAACTTCTTCAGATTGACAGTTAAAGTAATTCGAAAGATAGCAAGGACAGTTATCCATACATAGGAAACGGGGCCGCGTGGTGGTGTAATGGTTAGATTCGTAGGAAATGGACACGATGAGGCGAGTTCAAATCCTGGGCGAGGCTGTTTGCATTTCACATGGTGCTAATACCTTACCCTTGGGAAAGGTATTAATCCAACTAATCTCCCTCCAACTATGGGTAAATAGTAGGGCAGACTGAACTCTTTAACCATGGTTAGGCATCAGTCTAAGGAAAGGAAAACTCTGAATTCAAACCTGTTTACTCCGCTTAAGAAATTGACCTTGTGCCACATCCTGCTCGTGGTAAAATTTGACCCACCACCACCCACCCACCACTATTTTCATAGTACTAGCCAACAGCAACAGTGAATTGAGGATAGTCAGCTTCTTGAGACTGGCCAGTTCTTTTACGTTATATGTCAGAAACAAGCTAGAGTTCTCTGATAGGGACATGTCATCTGTGACAAAGAGAAAGAAACGTTTATTTATCTCATACCCCACTTGTATGGGTTGGACACAAGGTCTCGTTTTTATGTGGGACCACCCACAAGCCGAGACTCATGAGTGGCAGGTGGAAAAAAATTACGTCGATCCTGTTGGCATTCCCCCTCAAGTGGGGCGTCTCAGGCACTGGGCAATAAACCAGCCCTGCCCCTTCAAATCAAGGGGACAGGTATTGCCTGGGGGATATCTCCCTGGGATCGACGCTATGGGCAGGTTTACAAAGAGAAAGAAACATCCGAAGCAGCCAGATGACAAGAAGATGGACAAGTTCATCCTTAAAGTTCAGATTATCCTCAATTACAATACTTGCAAGTTGATGAGGGCAATCGCCAAGCAGGTGAATATGACATAATTCACTATCAGATATGTTTCAAAAGAACAATTCTCCTTCCTGTTGTGACCTTTCAAATAAAGCTGGGCCACCCCGGTCACCAGCACGTACAAATACTTGACATGCGCACACACATGCATACACGACTGGCGCCAAATCTTTGAAATAAAAAATCAGTTCTTATCCTGTTATCAGAGTGTTTTGACTTGTTTTATTCTCGCTTAAAGAACTCGCAGTTACCCTTTTTATAAACTGGGATATAAAAAAAAGGCAAACTATAATACCTCCCACATGTCATCCGGTTGGCAGGGCTTAGAATACGCTGACAGTTTCCCCTGCAGAGGACCTCCCCAACCAAAACATGGGTGTCCTGTTTATGACACTAAACTGCATCTGGTAGCGAGGCTCCTGTTTTGAAGACCTGTGAGTGATAAATCCCGTGTCTGCCAATAGTCACTCGGTGGCGTGGTCTACAGTAGATATAAAAAGGAAGGCACCAAAATCAAATTCTCTTTCTTATTTTTCCTGCCTCGACAGAATTAACAACGCACCAGTTGCGTTCTGTCCATGGACAGTGAGCTTTGTGCCCCGAACAACTCATGTCGCATAGCACACTATAACATGCTTAACATGTAAGTCTTCATATTTTTATTCAGTACAAGTTATATATCATACTAAATACTTTCTTTTTCATATAAGGATATTATCATCACTTAATCTTATGTTGTATTTTATTCTATTAAGTTTGTTCAGGAAATAAAACAGTCTCTTCTTCTTCTCTTCTTCGTCTTCTTCTTCTTCTTCTTCTTCTTCTTCTTCTTATTATTATTATTATTATTATTAGAGTTTTTCACACCCGCGTTAGCTGATAGTATTTCACTGGAGTCTGAGTGACACAAGTTCTCTTTTTTTTTAAATCAACACTAGGTCTGGTCTCCTGGCTAAGATTATTATTATTATCAATATTATTATTAGTAGTTTTTCATAACTGTCGTAGCTAGTGGTTCACTGGAGGCTGAATGACAGCAAGTCTCCTCAGGTCTCCAGGACTCTTATGAGTATTCTAGCTGATCCCAACAGTGCTGTAGTTTAGATGGGCTCAATTCTTCTTCTGATTTCCAATTCACCCAGGTACTTTTCCAGAGCTTTGGGATCGTTCCAAGGACACCAATCACAATTGGTACGACCTTCACCTTCATGTTGCAAAGTTTCCTCAGTTCTCTGGCAAGGTCTAAGTATTTGTCTATCTTTTCGCTTTCTTTCATTTTCACACGGTGGTCCGGTCTCCTGTCCGGGATTAAGTGATCCGTCTGTACCTCGAAGTCCCAGAGAATTTTATGCGTCTCGTTCTCTAGGACAAATTTAGGTTTGTGCATATACCATTTGGTTGTATGGTGAAAATTGAATTTCTTGCACAATTCCCAGTGGATTACCTTTCCCACAGAGTCGTGTCTAGTCTTGTACTCTCTTTGTGTTAGTTTGCTGCATTAGCTTAAAATTTTCATTAGTTTTTCACATCAGCATTAGCTAATAGTATCTCCCTAGAGACTGAGTGACAACAAGTCTCCTCAGGTCTCCAGGACTCTTCTGAGTATTCTGGCAGATTGCAACAGTGCAGTAGTCTGGATGGCCTCAATTCTTCCTTTTTTCCAGATTTTCCAGTCTTTTTTCCAAGCTTTTTGGGACTGTTTCAAGTCTTCCAGCTACAATTGGTGTCACTTTGACTTTCATATTCCATAGCTTTTTCAGTTCCTTGGCAAGGTCCAGCTATTTGTCCATCTTTTCGTTTTCCTTCAGCTTCACCCTGTGATCTGCTGGAACTGCAAAATCCACCAGTTGACAAGTTCTTTCTTTTTTGTTAATCAAAACTAGGTCTGCTCTTCTTGCTGGGATAGGGTGATCCGTTTTTATTGCAAAGTCCCAGAGAATTTTATGCGTTTCGTTCTCAAGAACAGATTCTGGTTTATGCCTATACCATTTTGTTGTATGGTCAAAATTAAATTTTTTGCATAATTCCCAGTGGATCACCTTCCCAACCCAGTCGTGTCTAGTTTCGTATTCTCGTTGTGCTACTTTGCTACATTCGCAGAGTATATGGTTTACAGTTTCATCTCTATTACCGCAAAGTCTACATTTACTATTTTGTTGGGTCTTATCAATTTTCGCTTTGATATAGTTTGTCCTTATGGTATTATTATTATCATTATCATTATTATTATTATTATTATTATTATTATTATTCCTACTTTTTCTGTTAACTCAGATACACAAGTTACAGCACATAGCCAGTAATGTTCAAGGAACCTTGAACCAATCCGTAAGGATAGTTTTTTTTAAATTCATGCTTTAAAAAACTTTCAATATAACAGCTGAACTAGAATTTATGATGTTCTTGTTTGTTTGTTTTTTGTTTTACGGCATATCAAACCCCAGTGGGTCATTTGATGCCGACAAAGTTTTGAAAGATTCGTAACGATAGTTTGGAAGAAATTTTTTTTTAATTCAATTTTTTTGTAAACAAATTTTCTATTTAACCCGTAGGTAGGACCCTAACATGTATTACCACTCCAGGCCAGAGTGGACCTGGGAGCAATGGTGATGAAGGGGTGCTCCACATTCCCCAAACCTCAAGAACTGGATCCTCGCCATCAAATAGAGTTTAACGTCATTCCCAGGACATGAAGACCACCAGCCACCGCCTTCTAGCACATATATGATAAAAAGGGTTGGGGCTTGCCATTAGGGTAATAGGGTTGGGGCAATCATATAGGTACTAGGGTTTGACGCGACCAGCCGATTGAACGGAGGGGGCCTTTCCGACCACTCGTCTAGTAAGGGTCTAAGTGGAGTGTTGCATGTCATGGACTGCTTATCCACCAGGATTCTGTCCTTAAGCATCACGCAATAGGGCAATAGGGTGGGGACAATTATATAGGTGCTAGAGCCAGCCAATTGATAGGGGGGCATCTTCGACCGCCTGTCTAGCCTAAGTTAGGGCTAAACTGGGGTGTTGCATGTCATAGACTGCTCATCCACCAGAATTCCGTCCTTAAGCACCACGGGTCACCATCCACAAGCCAACAGGTGGTCCCATTAGGGGGGGAGTCTTACCCCTCTGCAGAATGTGCAGTCGGTGTATTCTAAAGCCCCACCCGAGAGAGAGCTGTTAAAATGTTCTTGTAAAGAAGAGAGCTTGAAAAGAATTAACATATCACATTTCAGTGACTCAGATTGTTTATTGTTTATACTTTTTATTTAAAAAAAATTTTTTTTTTTCATCTTAGGCAAAAGTAGCGAGTCAGCAGATGTTAATGGTTACTGTCGTAGATGGTTATCATTCGCAAGTAGAGTGACGTCAATCCTCCTTGGGTGTTTCATATTTGACCGTGTGTTCTACTGTTAAAGTTTGGGTTTTTGTTGTTGTTGTTTTTTTTAGTCGATGATTTTTGGTCTTTATTAAAGCTGTTATTTCTCCATTAATGCGAATGGGAAGTTTAGAGGTCTTGGCAAAGGACTACAGAGCCTTCAATGTCTGGCGCATCACAATCTTTCATTGATTTCTCTTTGTCCTGTACCAAGTTATAAAACAGCTGTTTAAGGTGTCTCCTAAAATTATGAATTAAAAAAAAGATAAATCTAATTTTTAATATATATATAAAAACAATTAAATCAAAATAAATAAATAAATGTTATATATATAACGATCATGATGATGGTGGTTATGGTGGTGATGCTGCCGACAACAACAACAACAACAACAACAACAATAATAATAATAATAATAATAATAATAATAATAATAATAATAATAATAATAATAATAATAATAAGGGTTTGGAAAGTTTGGATATCAGAGGAAGGATTGAAACCATTCAGAACACTGCACTGCTGCAATCTGCCAGAATACTCAGAAAAGTCCTGGAGACCTGCTGTCACCCAGACTCCAGTGAAAGACCATCAGCTAATGCTGATGTGAAAACTAAAAAAGAAGAAATAATAATGAAAAGAGTCTGGATGAATTGGAAATCAGAGGAAGAATCAAGACCATTCAAACAACAGTATTGTTAAGATCGGCTAGAATACTCATGGAGACCTGAGGTGACTTGCTGTCACTCAGTCTCTAGTGAAAGACCACTAGCTAAGGCGGGTGTGAAAAACTCTGAAGGGGTGAAATAATAATAATAATAATAATAATAATAATAATAATAATATATTGAAATCGGAGGAAGAATTAAAACCATCCAGACAACAGCACTGTTGAAATCAGCTGGGATACTCAGGAGAGTCCTGGAGATCTGAGGAGACTTGTTGTCACCCAAACTCCAGTGAAAGACTATCAGCTAACACTGGTGTTAAAAACTAATAATAATATATTGAAATATATTCTATAATAATAATATAAGATAATGATAATATAATAATGATAATAATGTAATATGATATAGTAAATCTTTGGTGACTTTTTTTGATACGAAAGCAACTGTCTGCTGGTAAATAAATAAATAAATAAAATTAAAAAAAGAAAAAACAAAACCGGAAGTTTTGTTCTTTCTAAATAGCATGCGTTGTGTCCACGTCGCCATTGCTAATGTCATACATAGGAGCTTTACGCCAGTCGCTAAAAACCGACTCACTCAGGGTGATTTTTTAAAAACTAAGCCACAAACGTAAGGACAACACTCATAATATTTATTCCCTTTCAATCGCACATCTTAACCATGCACCTGTTTTTATTCTTTGTTTTCGTTCAGATTGATGATTTTTTAAAAACATTTCAATGTTTAACCCATATTTGTTTATGATTTCGTTGGTTTGTGTTTGTGGTCAAAAAGTCGGGGTTTAGTTTCTAATACAAATCAAGTAGTAATCTGATCCCCGTTTGGTGACGTATGTAATATATTTTGCATCGGGGCCATAGTAATGTTGTTTATCATCATAATAAATAAACTATGTACAAATATTCTACAATGAAAATAACATTAATTGCTAACATTTAGATTCGTTAAAAAATATATCTCTCAGTAATAATTGCATATTTATTCTAAAAACAGAAACTGAATATTTAATTATTTAAAAAAAAAAATTTTTTATCTAGCATCGAATGCATTTTTTGACACATAAACTAGAATTATTTTTTTTTTTTTAAAGGACAATTTTTTTGTTTTTGTTTTTTTTATGAAAAAAAAAATCGCTGAAAAATTAATTTTTAAAAAGGATACAGATGTCCGATTTTTTTAACAGATATCAACCTTAATAAATTCTGGGACATTTTTCTCCCCCTACAGTAGACTTTCCAACTTTATTTAAAAACTATATGAAGTTTTTATATCTCGTTTGTATTGTTTATTTACCGCCTCACGAGGGTGTATGCTCAACTTTAGTGTGCGACCCCTTACTTGTTAGTAGTCCCAGAAAGTGTCAAGTCCTACAGGTTATTTTGAAAGCATTCTAGCATCAGATATTGACTTCCTAGTCTATCCGTTTTAATGTGGAGGTATTACCTGTTAGGCCGATCCCTTGAACTGGATATGAATTTATTTATATATTATATAATATATATTAAGTTATGAGTGCTTCTAATTGATAATCTACGCATAAAACGTTTCTAGGTGTTGAAATAAACAATTTTAAAAAAAGATCTAATCTAACCCACAAAATCACGGTATTTAAAAAAAAAAGTCAATTATCCTTCTTGGAGTTTGTAATTTGGTTTGGGTTATTTCGGTACCAAAATTCGATTAATTTGATTGTAATAATTGGAGGCGATCGTAATGTAACGGTTATCATCGTAAGAAGTAAACTCAGCAACTCTAGTTTAAATCCTGGATGAGGCTGTTTGCATTTCACACACTGCTAACAACTTTGGGAAAGGTACGAATTTAATTAACCAGTGAAATTGATTATTGAACCCAACGGTAGACACATTAGTCTCAGTTGTTTGTGTTAGTATTGCAATGTATAATTTCAGTTAAACTCAGTTTAAAAAAAATATTTTTCAACATTAAATGTATAGTAATTTGTTGGTTTTTTTGGTTGTTTTTTTTTTTTAACGCAATGCTTAATTAAAAACAACCTTAATCCCCAAACCCCTAAACCGTAACCCAATTCGCAAAAAGTTCATTCATAGACTGTAGTTAAACTGTCATGGGGGACCACCAAAAAACTTTTAATTTTCTGACCAAATTTGCCAGTTTAGCCTGAGTCTAACTATTCTCCCTCCAGCTATAGATAAATAGTAGGGCAGACTGGGCTCTTTAACTTTGGTATGGTAAAGGGAAGGAAAACTCTGAATTCAAAGGAGTTGTAAACCTGAATAAGTACAGGCTCTGCCAAGTTATTTGTACCTACATGATCAAACCAGGTTACAGAGTACATATTTACCCGCCCCTCTGCATTAAAAGGTTTTGACATAAGGTCAATGTAACAGGTTTGAATTCAGATTTTTCCTTCTCCTAGACTTGTTAGGCCCTGTCAGGTACTGCTATAGAATGCACCTCTGCAGAGGAGTAAACTCCTTCCAATGGGGCTACCTGTTGGTCGTGGGTGGCGACCTGTGATTCTTACGGACAGAATCCTAGTGGTTGAATTATCTATGACATGAAACACTCCACTTTGGTCCTTACTTAGGCTAGATGGGCAGTCGGAGAGACACCCTCCAATCAATCAGCTGGTCATGTCAAGCCCTAGTACCAATATGATTGTCTCGACCCTACTTGCCCTTATGGCAAGCCTCCAACCCTTTTTATCATATATGTGCTAGAAGGCGGTAGTTGAGGGTCTTGGCTATGATGTTAAATTGCATCTAATGGTGAAGTTCCAATTCTGGAGGGCTGGGGAGCGTGGAGTACCTCTTCGTTGCCATTACTCCCAGGTCCACTCTGACCCGGAGTGATAGTACCTGTTAAGTAGAAAAATGAGTTTAAAAGAAATTGAGTTTAAACAAAAAAACTTTTTAGTACCTATCAAAAACGAATAAAACAAAATGTCTTCAGCATAGAATAACCCAACAAGGGTTGAAATGCTGTAAAATCCAACAAACCAACCAAGACTGGTTGCCCAACAAAGGTTAAAGAGCCCATTCTGCCCTACTATTTACCCATAGCTGGAGGGAGAATAGTTGGATTCATACCTTTCCCAAGAGTTATTAGTGTTATGTGAAATGCAAACAGCTGTGTTCAGGATTTGAACTAGTTATGTCCATTTCCTACAATGGTAATCAGACCTGAAGATATGCCATATACTGACACAAACATGTGGGAGGTAGATGCAAAATAGTGGCCTGGCACCTTAATGTTAATCAAGGCACCGAGAGGGGTGAGGCAGAGAGGAGAGTAGCCTTGACAGCAAAGAGAGCCAAAAAGAGGGAGAAAAGACAGCAGCCCCCTACCTTGTAACTTATCCTGTGTAATTCGTTTCTAAGAGACTATTGAAATGTATTTACTGTTAGCTTGAAATGGTGAGGGAAGAAAAAAGAAAAACATTGGGATACACGGATATGATTTTACGGTGTCCTTTTAGATTTTTGTGCATCACGCATACCTATCAGCATCTCTGCTAATAGTTATGTGGTTTCAAATATTTATTTCTATTTCATAATAATCATTTGTTTGAACACAGTTATATGGTTTCAAGTAATTAATAATAATATATCCTTAGTGGACAATTATTGTTTCAAGTAACTATTCTTAATACAAATAATTTGCACACAGTTATATGGTTTCAAGTAACTAATAATAATAAGTAAAGTCGTCGGGTCGGCCTAATGTCGGTATCAGCCAGACAGCGAGGGAGTCTATCCCCTTTTCACTAGCGCTAGACAAAGGAGATTATTTGGGCATCTGAGGTGGAGCGCCACACCTACCATCAGCTCCTTATTTTATCGCACAGATCCCTGTGCTACTCATACGCTGAGTTGGCGGGGGCCAGTATCGAACCAAGAACCTTGAGATTCCTAGCCGAACACTCTACCGACTGAGCTAAACCGGTCCCTTCGTAAAGTCGTCGGGCGGCCTAATGTCGGTATCAGCCATGCAGCAAGGGAGTCTATCCCCTTTTCAATAGCGCTAGACCAAGGAGATTGTTTTGCATCTGAGGTGGAGTGCCACACCTACCATCAGCTTTTTACTTTACCGCACAGATCCCTGTGCTACTCATACGCTGAGTTGGCGAGGACCGGTATCGAATAAGGAACCTTGTGGTTTCTAGCCGAACGCTCTACCGACTGAGCTAACCCGGCCCATTATAATAATCCTGAGAAACAATTATAGTTTCAAGTAATTATTCATAATATGAACAATTACAGTTATATGGTACCAAGTATTCCTATTGAAAACCAATAATTTTTTAAACAAATCTATTTGACACCTAGATGAGACCCTAAAAGGTACTACCACTCCAAGTCAGGGTGGACCTGGGAGTAATGGCAATGAAGGCCTACTCCACACTCTACAGATTTCCAGAACTGGAACTTTACCATCTGATGCAGTTTAGTATCATACTGAGGACACCCCTTTTTTGGGGGGGGGGGTCTTACCCTCTATAGGTAGTACAGTCAATGGAGCCTCAACATCAGATGTAGTTTAGTATCATACTGAGGACACCCCTTTTTTTTGGGGGGGGTGTCTTACTCCTCTATAGGTAGTACAG
>CM042168.1:27577460-27602460 GCA_023376005.1 Doryteuthis pealeii
CTATGCCTTCCGGTTCTCACGATTTATCCCTGGAAGGCAAAGGTGAGAGTGAGGTCAAGCGCCGTCACTCACCCTCAGGCCATCAGCTGCACTAATCGCCATTTATGATTTCTACACTATTGCCATAAATATTAGGTGACTAATAATTATGTAACACATAGAAACTTTTATCAAAATGACTTGATCTCAGAATTTTTTAGATGAGGCTTGATAATTAGTATTATTTGGATTATTCGGGCTATTGTCCTCATCTTCATTGTTATCTGTACAACGTCTTGGCTGATGTGCCCTCCGTCCTTCTCCAAGTATTTCTTGTGAAGAAGGCTGGAGGGCACATCGGCCAAAACATTGTACAGATAACAATGAAGATGAGGACAGTAGTCCGAATAATCCAAATAATACAAATGACTTGAGTCGGCATTAAATGACCCAAAAAGACTTGATATGCCATAAAACAAAACCAACCAACCTCTAGACATAAGATATCTCTTAACGAGTTGATATGCCATTAAAATCAATCAATCAACTTGTACAAAAGATGATGCTAAGAACCATTGTATGAGTAGCTGATGGTAGGTGTGGCGCTTCCACCTCAGATGCTAAAAACAATCTCCTTGGTCTAGCGCTATTGAAAAGGGGATAGACTCCCTCGCTGACTGGCTGATACCGACTTTAGGCCGCCCCGACTATATGTATATATATATATATATAGAGAGAGAGAGAGCCTGTTCCTGTTCTATTTAAACACGGAATGGGGTTAAACGACCGAGTGGGAGTAAGTAGGAGGAGAAACTCACAGAAATTATGTCAGGGTGTCGAAATTAGGAGGAGGAGAATTGGAGGAAATGAGTTATAGACGTTTTAGAATATGACGGCTATATTCAAAATTAATCCTATTCAATGTGGCTTTATTTTGCCTAATGCATAAGGCTTCAAGAATTTGGAGTTTTTGTTACTTTCTTTCTTTGTGTAATATGTGTGTATTTTTTCCGAAAGAATAAGAATAGAATTTTTTTAAAATATGAGAAAAGTAGAAAGAGGTAGTTGGGTTTGCGGTAGTGAAAAAAAAAAAAAAAACTTGACTTCTTTTGTGGCCTTTCCGTGTCTTCTTCTTCTGCTGCAAAAGCCTCAACCGCCGCCCCCTTCCGCGCCTATAATCATCTTTTCATATTTGTTACTGACAGGTAAGGTTTTTTCGTCCAAGTCTAAGAAACCTGCTCGGACTGACAGACTACCTGCCTGGCTGATTTTAGATAAACAAATCCTTCTTAGTGTCAATTTGCAATTTCTACAACAGGTTGTTTTAGAAGTTGCAAATTAAAAACGGATATACAGGGTGCGGCAGAAATATCTCCCACATTTTAAAGTGTGACCTGTATGGTTCAAGTGAACATGGGCAAGTGGTAATGGATGATGTTTGCTGTTGAAGTGGGTTTTTTTTGTTGTTTTTTTTTTTTAAAGACTGGTGAATCTGTAATTCCTACACTGGGAGCTTTTTGTGCTAATTTCATGTTTCGTTGGAATGATGCTGTTCTGAATAGAATTTTCAACCTACAGCAGTATCTATCTTAAATTCGGAACAGTATAATTCCGCCGTAACATGAAATGAGCATGAAAAGCTCTCTGTGTAGCAATACTACACAGTACTTAAAAAATTTTTTTATAGCAAAAGCATGGTCCAGGTCCAAGCTATGATCATAAATAAAAAAAAATAAAAAATGGTAAGACATTTTTTGCTTACAGAAACACATAATCACCATTATAATAAGATTATTATCAAATAGAATGGTAATTTATGAGGAAGTGCGTCCCGGTCTCCTGCCTCAGAAATTGCTACCTGGTGACTATTAAAATAACGTCCCCAGCTATGTCGGTGTTACTTGAAAGAAAACAACCAACTTAGGGCGTTAAATGTATTTTAGAGGGGTGGGGGCTTCTCTTTTTTGGTGTAATTCTTATTTATTTATCGTAATTTGTCGTAATTCTTGTTCATTTATAGAAATTTGTCCTAATTCTTGTTCATTTATAGAAATTTGTCCTAATTCTTGTTTATCATAATTTGTCGTAATTCTTGTTTAGATATGAAGATGGATATATAGTTTGGAATAGATTGAGATAGATAGATAAACAAACAAAATAATATAGATAGATACGAACAAATGGAGATAGATAGATATTTTCTACAAGTAAATGTATTTGTGGGGTGTCGCTTCTTTTTTGTCGTAATTCTTGTTTATTTAAACTAAAAACAAGACATTAAACAAACATGAATAAAAGAAAATCTGAGACGACATAGCTGGGGACGTTATTTTAATAGTCACCGGGTAGCAATTTCTGAGGCAGGAGACCGGGACGCACTTCCTCATAAATTACCAATAGAATAGTTACTTGTAACCATATGATTTCTTTGAAAAAAAAAAAAAAAAAAAATGGCTGACTTTAGCATTAAATAAACCAGCAAGGGTTGCCATGCCTTAAAACTAACCAACAAACATACTGTTATACTCTTGACCATGTTTTTTGTTTCTAAATCCAACAGCTGAACCAAATGTTATATTAGCACAATCAATATACAACCACATGTCTCTTGAATCAATTGATTCTCTTCATAATTGTGTCATCAGACGATATATATCCCCACTGATTGTATACTGTCCTGGGTTAAACTTGCAAATCGTCCTCAAAATTAAAATGGAAACGGATGAAGTGAAATATTAGACTACTCAGACACCAGGCTTCCATCCTTAAACATCATGGGTCAGAACCCACGGTCAACAGGTAAACCCGTTAGGAGGGAGGAGTCTTAGGTCTCTGCAGAGGTGCAGTCTGTGTATTTACAGCCCCAGGCAACAGGACAGGGTTAAACTTGCAAATGGTCCTCAAAATTAAAACGGAAACTTATTTGGTTTATGACAGTTTAACTACAGTGTATGAATGAACTTTTTTGTGAATTGGGTTATGATTTAGGGGTTTGGTGATTAAGGTTGTTTTTTATAACATGTGTGTAAAGTTTCATTATGATCAGATCACTGGTATAGGCACCAAATGGTTATATACATAGACAGACAAAAATTGCTATTTATGTAGTAAAAGTAAAAAGTAATAGGCTGAGTAGCCTATTGTCAGTATTAGCTGGACAGTGAGGGAGTCTATCCCCTTTTCACTAGCACTAGACCAGGAGTATTGTTTTTTGTGTCTGAGGTGGAGTGCCACACCTACTATAATCTTCCCACTTTACTGCACAGATCCAAGCTGTGCTACTCATGCACTGAGTCGTTGAGGGCCAGTATCGAACCCAGAACCTTTTGGTCCCTGGATGGATGCTCTACCGACTGAGCTAAACTGGCCTTGCAATTACAATACAAGTAATCCATGATAATAGATGGAATTTTCAAATCATATTTATTTTTAGCATTTGAATTTTTGGAAACTAATTTTCTAATTCTTTGTCTTTTAATCTTTCTACCTCATGCACTTATCCTCTTCCGCCACACCTGTAAGGCATGCCACACTGTTTGTAGAGGGCCGCTATCAAACCTAGAACCTTGTTGTCCCTAGGCGGATGCTCTACTGCCTGAATTAATTTTGTGTAAAAAATTATCTCCCGGAAATTAAGATATGCCCATAATAATGAGGTAGACTGCTTAACTCTTAACATCCTGTTGAGAATTTTCTAAGTCCAGAGCCCAATTCCTATAAGGATTTATCAAAAATGGCTTAAAAAGGCCTTTTCATTTAAAGTTACCTGTTATTTCACTTAAATCAAAGATTTCTAAATATGTTTAATATTACATTTAAACAAAGGCTATCGTTTTAGGAAAATGAATGTGACTTCTAGTCGGGCGGAATGGGGCGGTATAGGATGTTAAGAGTTAACCTCTTTTTTGGGTGTATGCTGTTTGGTTTGGTTTGGTTTGTGGCATATCAACTTTAGTGGGTCATTTAAAGCCAGCAAAGTTTTGAAATAAATTCCTGCTTAATGGATACTCATTTTTTTTAATTCACACATTTTACTATTTAACCCATAGATGGGACCCTAACAGGTAATACTACTCCAGGTCAGAGTGGACCAGGGAACCAATGGGGATGAAGGGGTGCTCCACATTCCCCAGACCTCCAAAACTAGAACCTCGCCATCAGATAGAGTTTAACGTCATTCCCAGGACATGAAGACCATCAGCCACCGCCTTCTAGCATATATATGATAAAAAGGGTTGGGGCTTGCCATAAGGGCAATAGGGTTGGGGCAATCATATAGGTACTAGGGCTTGACGCGACCAGCCGATTGAATGGAGGAGGTCTCTCCGACCACTCGTCTAGTAAGGGTCTAAGTGGAGTGTTGCATATCATGGACTGCTTATCCACCAAGATTCTGTCCTTAAGCATCACGGGTCGCCACCTACGGCCAACAGGTGGCTCCATTGGGGTGGGGTGTAGGTGTAATAGTTAGCAAGCTTGATGAGCAGGCTATTATTAGTGAGTTCATTTCTTACTGGGTGCCCCATAACTCTGGCATTATACTAAGCTAAGCTTAATTGTGCTTGCACATTATTTGAAATGAACTTCATTGTTATTGAGAACACATTTTATGATATTTTCGTGTTAAAACATGCAGTTGTATTGATTCAAACAAATTCGTATTTTCAGTATAGATTTATGGTGAAATGCAAATGGCCGACCAAAAGATACGGCTTCCTCAAAGTAAAACAAACAAGGGGAGGTTACTCTCATTTACGTAGCTAATGTTCAGATTACTGCTAAGCTTAGTAAATGACTATTTAATATTTCTTATTCATTTTTATTTTCTTTCTTCTCTATAAATATCTGTGCTTCAGTTTTCTTTTCCTGCGTTATTTTGTGCGTGTGTGTTTTTTTTGTTTTTTTCCTTTTCAATTTTTCTTTCCTTCTAACTTATTCCCTCGTTGCTTTCTTCTTCTCATCATTTTTTCTTCTTCCTGTTTACTGCCACCATTTTGAATCCATAGACAAGCAGAAATGCCAAGTCATGTGTAAATAAATAATTTTTATTCTTCCCTAGCTAGTTTCACTCGTCAACCCATCCATGTTAATAAATACTTAAAATCCGTCACCTTTCACAGCACGCATCCACCACAATACTCTCTTTATGATCTATTATTTTTTTGACTCTGTTATAATAACAGGACTATAAAAAACAAAAAAACAGATGATTATAATTTTTTTTTCTTTCCCTTTCATGATGAACCACTGTCCTGGGTATGACGTTAAACTGCGTCTAGTGGTGAGATTCCAATCCTGGAGCTCTTGGGAGTGTGGAGTACCCCTTAATTTCCATTACATCCAGGTCGACTCTGACCTGGAGTGGTAATAACTATTAGGGTCTCATCTATGGGTTAAATAGATAAAAAAATGAGTTTTAAAAAATTGAATACCCAACAAGAATGAATAAAGCAAAAACATCTTCGGCATAAAATAACCCAAGAGTTTGCCATGCCATAAAATCCAACAAATTGATAGTACTCTGGTGTCCCGTCATTGTGTAATGGTTAGCAAGCTAATCTCACAGATCCATTACTACTGAAAAGTGAGTTTGATCCTTGCTGTATACCCAATACTAGTGACCTTGTGTCATATCCTACTTGTGGTGATGGGTTGGGTAAATAATTTTTATTTTATTTTAAATAGTACTCTCAAGAATGCAGACCAAACTATTAGGTTACGTTGGCTTCTCTGTTTGGCTTAACAGTTAAAATTCTTTAACTCACTGTTCTTTATAGATAATGTTGTATATGATAGACACTCCGCTAGTTTAGTAAGACCTTTTTTAAAAAGAAAGTTATGTTACTGTAAGTAATCCACAATTGAAACATAATCTGACTTTGTATTAAAACTACTGGGCGATAGAATGATTTATAATTGTATATATAGATCTGCAACAGCTGGTTGCAATTTGATCTTTCTCTCTTCATTTAAAAAAAAAAGAAGATTTTCTTACAAAATTTCTAACCCAAAAAAAAGGTTATTTCCTATAAGTCTAACATAAACAAAGGGGAACCACCCTTGACTGATAAATTATTTATTTATTTTACCATTAACCTTACCCTAACCCTAACCCCGTCTTCTTTTTTCCTAGTAGATCAATAAATAAGTAAATAATTTATCAGTCAAGGGTGGTTGCCCTTTGTTTATGTTAGACTTATAGGAAATAACCAACAAAAAAAATGAAGAGAAAACCAAAAATTACAGATCTTAAGAGAAAACTTACCGTTTTATTATGTGAGTTCCTCATTTTGTATAATGGGGATTTCAATATGATAGACAATGTTGCAATTATTGTGGAACAGTATGTCTTTTTAAAAAAAATTAGATTTGGATATTTTCTGTATGTATTTACCAATTGGACACATAGCCTAGTGGATAAAGGAGTTAGGTTAAGATAGTTCTAAGTGACAGTTATCTCTAGACTGCAGGTTCAATCCTGGTCAGGGGCAGCAGTAACATAAAATAATAATTAACACAGCTTAACACCTGTACCCCAGCTATGGTTAGCAGAATGAGAACAGGATACCCCTATGGACTGAATAAAGGGTTAGGTTCAAAGTTCCGTGATGGCTCCCGATTACGACAAGAAGGTTCCCGAGTCTGACAAGAAATACTTGAAGAAGGCCGGAGGACACATCGGCCGAAATGTTGTACAGATAACAATGAAGATGAGCACAATAGTCTGAATAATACAAATAATACTATTTACCAACACCTCAGGATATGATTTTCAAGCAGAGTTTAACAGGATTGAATTCAGAGTTTTCCTTCTCCTAGACTGGTTGCCATACCAAGATAACCATTATACCACAAATACCTCTTAAATATATATACAGATGTGTCCTGGGTGTAACACAAAACTGCCTCTGGTAGTGAGGCTTTTGTTCTGAAGCTTTTGGGGAGTGTCGAGTATCCTTTCATTGCCATTACTTTCAGATCTACTCTGACCCAGAGTGATAGTACTTGTTAGGGTGCCATCTATGGGTCAAATGGATTTGTTTAAGAATTATTAGTATTAGATGGGAATACTTGAAATCATATAACTGTGCAAACAAATGATTACCAATACTTAACTGATGATCAACTTTCATGAAACTCTTGATATATATATATATATATATATATATATATAAGTTAAACCTAATGAGTCAGATATACCTACTATTAGTTTCGCTTAGTAGCTCATCAGGGCAGATTATTGCCCTGATCAGCTACTAAGCGAAACTAATAGTAGGTATATCTGACTCATTAGGATTAACTTTATTATTTGCTCTACTTAGGTATTGACCACTTTTTACATTTTAGCTTTAGATAAAATTATGTATTTTTTATGTCATGTATTTTATTTATATATATATATATATATATATATATATATATATATATATATATATATATATATATATATATATATTTTCTTCTTTTGGCCAAGTGTTATAGTATTAATCGATTCTTTTCGGTTGGTACAACCCTCTTGGTCTTTTCTTTCTTTTTTTTTTTTTTTTTTTTTTTCCCCTAGGTGAAGTTTGGTAGTATATTTTTACTATCCAACTATTTGCCGGGTTTTTTTCTTACCGCAAGTGTTTACCAATATGTTTAATTTATAATATATATATATATATATATATAGGAGTCGCGTCTGTTTTAATATATACATGTTGACTTATAACCCAGAAAAGAGATGTTATTGAGTATTGAAATTGCATATACACTTTGATATGTTTATAATAATGAAAAGTACAAAATTTAGTTTTTGATTTTTGCTGATTAAATGATATAATTTAATAATTAAAAATCAATTTATTTGTTGAACTTTTCAGTTTTCAATAAGCATGTGCAACTCTATAAAATTGTTTGAAAACACTCATGAGTTTAGGGTTATATTTTTTTAAATGATATTTTAAATGTTAACAAAAAAAAATTCCTAAGATAAACAAACATTGTAATATGCAAATTCTTAGCAATTTTTAAAAAATTTGCTCAGGAATTTGCTAAATTATTTTCCTCTTAACCCCTCCACTCTCACTTCCTGGTGTTTCTAAAATACTTTTTGTCCAGTCATGGATTGGGTACTTTAGCTAGTATATATATCTATACATATATAAAGGGCAGTTAGTGTGTATGCATGTATGCCTGGATGAAATTACATGCAACTACAAAAATAAAACAATTAAAAACAAATTGAATATATATACACATTAAATATCACCAGTTCTTGCTTTTTGTGCAAAAGTTATGATTTGATTTATATTCGAAGATATTTGAAAATTAAAATATACATAGAAATAGCATGGAAATTCTACTTAAAAATGTCCAGCATTTGTAAATCTTAAAAGTAAACAAATCAGTACAACTTATATATATATATATATACACAAGTTGAAAATGGAAATGAATCTGACAATATGTTGAAAGGAAAAATAAATAAAGGAAAGAAAATGTTGAATGGATAAAATAGATTTAATTTGAGTTACCAACACGTGCTTTGGCCAAGAGTTTGTTTATGTACACATGTATTTTATTTATTATTATTTTGAATATAAAATAAAATGATAATAATAGAAAATTATAAAATCTTTAAGCATACAAAGAATAACGGCCTTCATCAGAGTAAAATATTTGATATTTGAATATCAATCTATTTTATCGATTCAACATTTTCTTTCCTTTATTTATTTATCCTTTCAACATATATATATATATATATATATATATATATATAAAAGTAAAGTAAAGTCGTCGGGACGATCTAAAGTCGGTATCAGCCAGTCAACGAGGGAGTCTATCCCCTTTTCAGTAGCGTTAGATCAAGGAGATTGTTTTAGCGTCTGAGGTGGAGTGCCACACCTACCATCAGCTCCTTACTTTACCGCACAGATCCCTGTGCTACTCATACACTGAGTTGGCGAGGACCGGTATCGAACTAGGAACCTTGTGGTTTCTAGCCGAACGCTCTACCGACTGAGCTAACCCGGCCCCTTATATATATATATATATATATATACAAATTTTGATTGGGGAGGCTTTGGGTGATATTATTTATTGAAAAGGCAGGAAATGTTACACTAATGAAAGCTGTATAAGAAAATTAATGTGATTTTCAAGTAATGTCTTGATCACTATCCAACCTCTTTTAGTTTAACTAATTATGAATTATCATTCAGCATGAAACCTTGCAAACCACTTTTGACACAGTTGATCATGTACAGCACCTTCTCCATAAACATCACAAATCTTTTGGCATTTAAGTTTCATTTCTTTATGAATGTAAATAGGCAAAATAGGATTAAAACGTTGCTTGTCTGTTTGTTCTTTAATGTTAGAATCAATAGACAAAGATATGCCAATTTTGGTAATTTTTTTTTTTCCTGATTTTTCTTGTTTTTTTTTTTTTTTTTTTTAATTTACATAAATGCATGCTGGTGTGACAGCTGTTGTAATAAAGTAAAAAAGTGATCTTCTTGAATACAGTTAAGTATTAATGCCATCTAATGACACACGTGGGATAAAGTGTCCTGGATCCGGTGGTGAGGCTCCACTTCTAGAGCTCTGGAAACTGTATCCTGGACATGACTGCATCTGGAGGTGAGGCTCCGCTTCTGGAGCTCTGGAGACTGTATCCTGGACATGACTGCATCTGGAGGTGAGGCTCCACTTCTGGAGCTCTAGAGACTGTATCCTGGACATGACTGCATCTGGTGGTGAGGCCCAGCTCCTGGAGTTCTGTGGCATGTGGATCACCCTTTCATTGCCATTACTCCTAGGTCCACTCTGATCTGGAGTGATAGCACCTATTAGGGTTCCATCTATAGATCAAATAAATCTGTTTAAGAATTATTAGTATTGTATAGGGATACTCCATGCCATATAACTGTACATAAAAAGTTTTGTTTTTTTTACATGTAAATATTTTCTTAAGGAAAAAAATAAATGACAATTTACAATTCTAATTTTTTTTATAAAAGTTTAAAGAAATGGGCGGTACTGTTGTACTGAAATTTTAGTCATACCTACTTATTGGATTTTTTGATTACAGAGACAGAAAAATACAAAACATTTTTTTTTTTTTTACAATAAAAGAAATAGCTCCAGTTTTTGTATAATTTAATTTTTCATTTCCATTTTTCTGTAAAGTAAATAACCAGGTTAGTTGGTGTTGTAAATTGAGACGGGATTGAAAAAAAAGGGAACCTTTTTAGAATATATATTTTGAAATGCATATGCTTTTTAAAGCAGTCCATGAGGGAGTGTAAAAAATTATCCGCATTTTCCCAATAACATGTCTTTATTATTGTCAGAATACGTTCTACTCATGCATACTAATAGTTGGCACTGTTGTGGTCACGTCTCATCAGAGATTACCGTGATGGATGTGATCGGAAAACAAAGGAGCCCTTTTTTAGAATATTTTAATATATTCTAAAATGCATACACTTTTTAAAGCAATCCTTAAATTCTGTACATATTATAAACTTATATAAACTTATATAAAGTATCCAACTGACTGGTATGTAGGGGACAATTCTATTTGGGGTCATCAGTATCGCCTGTACATCTCCAATGCAAGCTCATGTTGATGCAAACTTATAGATTTATACAAGGATTTTTACAAATCCCTAAGAGTGCTCAATGTATAATTACTAATAAATTAATTATATACAGAGCAATATGTATACTTTCAATAAGAAAAAAAAAATTAACAAACTGTCATTTGGCTATTATAAATCTATTTTGACCAGAACTCAATAAATGAGCTTAGTCTCATCAGATAACCTGCTACATAATGACTGAGAAAACAAACTAGAATAGAAAAAAATATCTTTTCTTTTCTTTCTCTTTTATAAGACCAGTAAAAACTCTCCTATTGCCTCCAACCCGTCTTTCGGGATGGGGGTCCAGTGCGCTTCGGCCACTGGACCGGTGAGATGGTAAATTAATAGCGTCGATCCCAGAGGGCCATCCCTCCAGGCAATACCTGCCCCCTTGACTTAAAGGGGCAGGGCAGGGTTTATTGCCCAGTGCCTGAGGCGCCCCCTTGAGGGGGAATGCCGACGGGATCGACGCAATTTTTCTACCCGCCACCCATGAGTCTCGGCTTGTGGGTGGTCCCACATAAATAGGGCCTTCGTGCCTGACCCGGTACGCGTGGGGTACTGGGAAAATACAACCAGTAAAAACTCTCCTCTTCGAATACACCAACATAAAACCTTATATATGATGACAATAATAACAACAACAGAAAAGCAATCAAATACATTTTAAAAAAACGAAGAAGAAAATTCAGACATGAAATGTATATTTAGATACAATTTAACCATCACTTCCTGAATACAAAACAATATTCTTGCATGTCAGAAAGTTAACCTACATCAATAAATAAGATTCTCCATTAATATCTGATTTTTGAAAATATTTATTCTCTATTTAATTTAAATATAGATATTTATATATACAAGGGTGTGTCAAAAAGTAATGCCATTTTGTTTAGGACAGGTATAATTATGAGCACAAGAACATATATCATACATCAAAATGAAGCTGGTTCTATGTAGATCACATCCCTACTTCTCCACATAGTCACTGTTTCTCTCAATAGTAATGTTCCATCTTCAAATGAGAGCATGTATCCCTGCCTTGTAAAATTCTGTTGACTGTTCTTTGAGCCATTTATCACTACAGATTACACTTCCTTGTCACTGGAATAATGTTTGCCTCTCAAACCCTCTTTTTATGGGGCCGAAGAGAGGCAAACATTATTCTAGTGACGAGGTATGATTCACCCTTGTATATATATATATATAATGTCAAAAAATAAAGTGTTTGTTCATAATCTAACTTTTTTCTTCTTTTTTTTTTTTTTTTGTCTTTTTAGCAGCAACCATGTCATCATGGCTTTCTGGTTTAACGGGAAAAGCTGAAGACTTTTTAAATCGGCTTGACCAGTCTGCTGCGGAAGCATTAACAAAAGATGAAGCCGCTAAAAAAGCAGCAGCAGCCGCAGCAGCAGCCGCTGGTGGGTCCAACTACTTTGTTGGTCCCAATGTTGTGGACAGGCAAGGAATTTCTTGGGAGGCCCCCCCACCAATGTCCAACACTTCCTCCATGCCCCTTTTGTCATCACAAAGCGTACCATCAAACTTGAGCGAACTGAGTAGTAGCAAATCCGATATGAACTCCTCGTTAGTCAGCACACCAATAAAGCAATCGTCAAAATTCCAAAATATCACATCTCAGAGTCCGTCCCGAACAAACAAGGGCAAGGACTCTGATGACGCTCTCTTTGAATTCTTGAATAGCATCGATACTGGCAATGAGACTAGGAAGAAATCTCCAGGCCCTGTTCCAACAAGTAGCAAACATTCTCGTCAGTCGAGTGTCTCGTCAACAATATCTAATATCCTGTCGTCGCTGGAGCAAGTGGATGATAATGCATCTAATGGTGTAACAAATGGAACAGCAGGTAAGATTTGTATTTCATTTTTTGATTCTTCATCTATACATATATAAAGGGCAGTTGTGTGTATGTATGTCCGAATGTAATCTATACATATATAAAGGGCAGTTGTGTGTATGTATGTCCGAATGTAATCTATACATATATAAAGGGCAGTTGTGTGTATATATGTCCGAATGTAATCTATACATATATAAAGGGCAGCTGTGTGTATGTATGTCCGAATGTAATCTATACATATATAAAGGGCAGCTGTGTGTATGTATGTCCGAATGTAATCTATACATATATAAAGGGCAGTTGTGTGTATATATATGTCCGGAGGAAACTTTGAAAATAAAACAATTAACAACAAAGTAAATACATATACAGATTAAATATCACCAGGGCTTGGTTTTTGAGCAAAAAAAGATTTGATTTATATTCGTGAAGATAATTAAAAAATGAAATTTAAATGATAACAGCATGGATTTTTTTCATTTAATATTTTAGATAGTAGACATTAACATTTCTTTTCGGAGTAGCTGGATCAATGCAAGGTGTATTTTTTCACATAGGGATTTAAATGGGGCATCCCACAAGAATTTAACTCACGATTCAGTAGTAATGGATCTGGGGGACTAACTTTAAAAAATCCCCCTACCCAGGTGATGCCGGGTAGCTGCTGCTAGTTATCATATAAAAATTAAATGTAGTTTTAACTTTCATGGCTAAAACTGCTTCTTATAATACTGGGAAACCTCCAACGTAGGTGAACATAAAATTCAAGAAATCCAACAAAGAGGTACATAACAAAATACAGACTTTATTGTCTGAGCACATGTAACATAAAATGCAGGTATAAAACAGGACGAACATCCTAACAAAGAAGAAAGAGTTTTTGTAATCTTGAGACGACTAAATGTAGAATAGAAGAGTCACTTACTGTATAGTTAGGGGGCAAGCCCCTCGAAGCTTTAATGGATGGAGACACAACTTATGTAGTGCATCTTTGTGGATGCCAGATGAAAGAGAGGCAGATAGCTGAGTTTAAATAGCCAGGTAATAATGCCATCTAGTGGCAAGTTCTGGCGGCAAGGGAAGATAACCCTTTTCCACTCAACTCATTCCACAAGGGAAGACAATTTCTTCAATTACAACTCCAACCCTGTCCCTGCACCCCATTATGGGTTAAATCAGTGGTTCCCAAACTTTTTGGGGCTAGCACCCACTTAGCTTCTCACCACCCTCCTCATACGCATATGCAAAAACACACCTTTTTTTTTTTTTTTTTTTTTTTGGTATGCTTCAAATTGAAAACAACAAGATTAAACACAAAGATATATTTCATAAATAAAACCTAATTTATGAAACCAATTTATTTAGCAGTTTTAGATGTGTCAGCAATATGGAAGGGTTTATAATTCTTATGTTAGTTTTACTGTGTATAAACTGCATACGTGTTCCTTTACCTTAGTATTCATGACATACTTTGTCATTTAGAGTTTGTAAAAAAAACAAGTTATTTCTTTTAATGCCATCCTTTCACCCTCACCCTTTCCTCACTGCCCACTAGATCTTTGCACCACCACGGTGTGTGGTTGGGGTGGTACCACCCACTTTGTGAACCACTGGGTTAAATAGTAAAAAAATTGAGTTTTAAGAAAATGTGTTTAAAAAAGAAATTTTGAATGGGCAACGAAAATGAATAAAACAAAAAAAATCTATGGCATATCATAACTCAACAAGGGTTGACATGCCGTAAAATCCAACCAACTAACCAAACTGTCTCTGTATTAAAAGCTCTGGTCATTGTCCCCATGAGAGCAGTCTTAATGAAACTGTTGTGGCCTGGCTATAGGCCTGAATAAAGACACAAGAGAGGAAATTAGTTAAACAAATATATTAACAAAAGAACAGTAGTACAAACATATACAAATGACACGGTTACACACAAGGCTGTCTTATCGGCTATCTGCTGAATATTAACTCTAGCTTAAGTGCAGAACCTGCTGCTATTTATAATTGGAAGAGTTCATGCGTGCGTGGTAAATTACCATAACAGAAACCATGAGGAAGGCTCTGGCCGAAGTAGACTTACCAGCCATCCTTGAGATTTCCATTGTCAAAGCCTATGTATTTACTCAATCGCACCACACAAGAAGGATGTGACACAGTCAATTTTTAAGTTTTTCCTGTATAGACCACCAGGAGGTGCTCATAGTGTAAAGGTTATCATTGTGGGAAGTGGACTGGAGTTCAAATTCTGAATGAGTTTATTTGCATTTTACATAGCATTAATCCCCTTGGAAAAGGAGACATTTGTGGTGTAATGGTTATCATCCTAAACTAAAACATTACAGATTTAGAAGGCGCCCAAATAAATCCTACACAAAGAAAACCAATATTTCCAGCATGCAACACAAACTGAATCAAAAAGTGAATCACTCCTTCTCACAATGCATCACACCACAGAATATACGAGAAAGCAAAAGCAGAAAACAGCCACTTGGTTTGAAAATCACATAGGCGAGAAACTGTTAGTTACCAATCACCGCTGTCTTCATGTCTACACTACACTAACTTTTATATATATATATATATATATATATATATATATATATACAGTGTAATTTTTATATATAGCGACATCAAAGATAGTATTTAGATGTATATATGAAATAAGCTTTGAGGGTTTGTTTGTAAAAAAAAGAGCAATACTTTTGATACAACTTATTATTATACTATATATATTTTTTTTTTTGGGGGGGGGAGATTATGTACTTAATTAATTAAATAAGTGTAATGTTTTGAGTGTCCGCCTGTCAGCCTGACAGGTAGGGTTCGAATCACGCACAAAGCACTGCCCTGTCTATAGCTTTGCTGATGAGGCCTAATAGGCTGAAATGTACATACAAAGATCGACTTTTTCTCGATTTGTTTACGCTTTACATTTAAACTGATATGCACGCCTAATTCATTTAATTATAATCAATTAATTAACAAATTAGGTATGACTTTAATTAAGCACATAATCTCCCAAAAAATTGTCGGCCTTCGCCATTTCAAACACATTGTTTGACCACTTCATATATATATATATATATATATATATATATATATATATGAGGTTACTCCCAAAGGTAAGGTCTCCAAAATATTTAAAATCACAGAAATGTTCATTATCAATAATGTTTACATTATATTAAAGTTTGAACATGTATCTATTTTTCTACATATTATTGAAGTCAGTTAGTCTACTGTTGGTTTAAATAACAGCAGCTAAGTAGAACTCAAGCAGTGTCCAAGACAGCTGGTATAAATAGGAATCAAGAATGATCCATTCATGAATCAGGGTGATTTAGGTTATTCCATTCCTTGAGTTCTGATTGGTTGCTTGACTGCTTGATTTGAATAACATTGTGGAGTTTTATATATACTTTGCCATTTTGCAGTGGACTTTGTAGCATTTCGAGTTTGTATTTAAGTTACAATCGCTTGCTGCCTTGTCTTCCCAGTTCGACGGTAATTGGAACTTATTCTTCACATATCGATCGATATATCTGATTGATGCATTTTTGTAGATACAGTCGCAGTTTTTGTATGCCCATATCATACCAACTCACTGCCATGCCATTGAGGAAGTGTTGAACCTCATCATCATTGCAACATCTCTACACCATTTGCAGACGTTTTTGACATACATGCATGACTCAGTATACACTTAGAAATGGGGAAAAAACTCTGAACTTGGCAGGGTCATATCTTCTAAAGAAGACTTGAATCCGTCACAAAATTCTTTGGTGAACTTGGGCAGGCATAGTAGATGTTAGGAAAAAATATTATGAAAATTGAAGAGGATGCATTTTCTACAGACTGACCGTAAGCTACATAGGGGAAAAGTTGTTGATTTTGGAGTCATGCATTTGGGTGAGCAAAATAAAATTTTCTATAAGGTATAGGGTTAAAATAGTTAGATATTTGGATTCTACAGTCCTTATTTGTCATACATTTGAATGTATGGAAGTATTTTTAAAATTAAAAAAAAAAAAAGAAGATTCTGTGACACCGCGCAGTCATAATTTAGAGGCAAAATAGGAAAATTATAACCCCCCTCTAAAATCAGAACGGTAAGGTCTAGCACAAAATAATTTGGCACACTTTTCTAACTCATGAAGGGGAACATTTGTGCCAAATTTTAAGTAATTGGGTGTCGGTGAGTGCAGATTTCAACTTTTTTGATGGTGTTTTGACATGGAATGACCCTTTGTTAATTGGCAATGAATTTCAATCAGTTTAATGCCTTTTGTACTTTAAAACCGAATGACTGCATGAACTTCACACTTGGTGGTAGCATCAATCATGAGCTCCATCAGAAAACCAAGAATGAGAGTGGCAGGAAGGTGCGCTCACAACAAATACAACAGTGTTGCCAATAGCTGCACAAACTGTTTCTCTGTGTTCCCAGCGCTTTGGAAATTACCTTTAGCATTTACCTTTTTAGGATTTTGATATTTTTGTCTTTTATTTAAATTTTCAAACATTACAACACCAAGTACATCTCATGATAAAAACCTTTTTGATCTCCATCTTTCTAACACATGTGGGCATGCCTACAAAGTCAGAAAACAGCACTGCTCACGTGACTTTCAGAAACATTTTTTCACGCTCAGAATTGCGGAGACATGGAATAAACTACCCGCGTCTGTTGTAGGCTGCTGAAGCACTGAGTCTTTCAAAGCCTTCATGCCTCCTGTAGTCCGCCGACACTATACCTGATGCCACTCTCCACATACATATGCACACACGCACATGCATATTACTACTGTAAACTGTTCATGTTCCTGACACTAATACATTATTCTGTGTACTTGACATGAGACTTTGATGAGTTGTGGTGCACCTGAGCACTGTACACAATAAATTTCATTATTATAAATATCTTTGTCTGATATTGAAGATTTAATTGAAGTTAGCCTAGTCTGTAGAGCATCCGCCTCGGAACCACAACTTTCCAGGTTTCGATACCAACCCTCATCCACTCAGCATATGAGTAGCACAGCTTCTGTACAGTAAAGTGGAGAGCTGACAGTAGGTGTAGCACTCCACCTCAAACACATAAAATAATCTCCCTGGTCTAGCATTAACAAAAAGGGGATAGATTCCCTCACTGTCCGGCTGATACCAACAATAGGCCACTCTGCCTACTTTACTTTTACTTACTTGTATTTCCTCAATGTTTTTTTTTTCTCTTTAGACTTGATCGATGTTGAGAGTGGTAACCCATCTCCAATGACCCGTTCTTTCACCGGACAAGACATGATGACTGCCAGTACGGAAGTTGTGGATGATGTTCCGGACAAAGTGATTGTTGAAATGGAACCTGCCATAGAAGAGCCAACAGATCAGACAACATCGTTGCAATTAGAGAACCGACTGCTGCGAGGAGAGATAGAATCTCTAAATCAGGAAATGGCTTCATTGGTCAAACGAGTCCAGGAGTCACAACAAGGTGAGTGGTGGACATTTTTGTTTGTTATTTAGGTTACATTATTGGACCATGAAAAAACTGGACTATTGAAAAAAGTAAAAATTATCACTTCCTATGTATGCCTAAGCCAATGGTTCTCAAACAGTGCGCCCCAGAGCTGGTGTGCCCCAGAGCTTTTTCAAGTGTGCTCCGTAGTATTCCTGAAAAATCTATCCCGATATGAAAAGCAAATGTATACTAAGTTACTATATTATACCATTTCTTTACGAACACTCTGCTTGTTTCGTTGCGACATTATTATGATAGTTATAAGTTACTTTTCTTGCAACTAAATAAAAACACAGGTTTTAAACAATTTTATTGAGAAAAATTATCTTATTACAATTTTCCATCTCATATTTATGTGAACTGGGATTTTCAACCCTTGCAACAATTAAGTGTAAAAAGATAGGAATGCATTGATGAGTTTGTCTCTCAAACATAAGACCAAACATTGAAGAAATCGCAAGGTCTCATCAAGCTCATGTTTCTCATTAACACAGGAATGAATAAACTTCATAGAGGTATGTTAAGTTTGCTTTTGTTAAATGTGTTATTTTTTATATATTTAACAGTTAACTTAATAACATATTAGTCCTATTTTGTATACAGTGCGCTATCAAGTATCTGTAGTACTGTAAGTGCGCCCAGACTGTATAAAGTTTGAGAACCACTGAGTTAACTTAATAACATATTAGTCCTATTTTGTATACAGTGCGCTATCAAGTATCTGTAGTACTGTAAGTGCGCCCAGACTGTATAAAGTTTGAGAACCACTGAGTTAACTTAATAACATATTAGTCCTATTTGTATACAGTGTGCTATCAAGTATCTGTAGTACTGTAAGTGCGCCAGACTGTATAAAGTTTGAGAACCACTGGTCTAAGCCATTGAAGTTTCATTAAAATTTGTGGTGATAAAAAAAAAAAAAATGGTTCTATTTTTTACTTTTTTCTGTGTTTTTTTTTTTTTTTGTCTAATACTACAAGAGAAATTATCCACACTCTTTTGTTTTATGGAAGCCGAGCTCATCCTTTATACAATTGCAATATTCAACCTTTGTTTTAATGCAAGAGAAAAGAAACACAACTGAAATTCGTGGAAAAAGTCACCAGGTGACTGATGATTAAGAGGGTGAGTGCATTTCAATTGCCAGGGAGAGAAAGCAGCCTGGGTAGTAATCAACGACTGCAGCCTCCTCAGGGTGTGGGAAGATGATGTTGAAAGACGAGAATCCCCCTGATTAGCCAGGTACATCCCTGAAGCTGCATCCTACTGAGATATGTTAGTAATAATCATGTTTATGAAGTTCCAAGAATAATCCATGTTAACAATATAAATATTTCAATTGGACACATAGCCTAGTGGATAAAGGAGTTAGGTTAAGACAGTTCTAAGTGACAGTTATCCCTAGACTACAGGTTCAATCCTGGTCAGAGGCAGCAGTAACATAGAATAATAATTAACACAGCTTAACGCATTTACCCCAGCTATGGTCAGCGGAATGAGAACAGGATACTCTGTGGACTGAATAAAGGGTTAGGTTCAAAGTTCCGTGATGGCTCTCGATTACAGCAAGAAGGTTCCCAAGTCCGAGAAGAAATACCTGAAGAAGGCTGGAGGGCACATCGGCCAAAACGTACAGATAACAATGAAGATGAGGACAATAGTTCAAATAATACAAATTATCAAACCTCATCTCAAAAATTCAGAGAAATACTTCCATATATGTATATTTATTTATATGTTTAACTAATATACACTATCTCCCATAAATATCCACTCTTAACAGTTTATATTAAATAAGTTTCTTCTAAATCAAATATACTGTTACTTCTAATGGAACAATATATATTCAAAATATTACACAACTAAAACTGATGTAAGAGGAGCAACCATAGTTATAGCATGTTAAACATTCTACACTGTTAAACATTTTCTCATAGAATGAAGAGATTTATCTCTCATTAGACAATGCTTTTTTTTCTTTTTCAATGCAAACAATATATGAAAAATGTCGATATGAATAACATTTTGTTTTCTTTTTTGAGAGAAATAAAATTATACCAAAAATATAAACATGATCAGTACCATACAAAGTGATTATTAGAAAACTATCCTAGAGGATTTTGATATAGCGTTAAAATGTTATATTAAAAAAAAATACTTTTAAACAACTACACAAAAATGTAAATATAAATTCACAATGTACATGATTCCATAACCTCTAAGATGTCCTGGGTATGATGTTAAACTATCTGATGGTGAAGTTCCAATTCTGGAGTTCTGGGGAATGTGGAGTACCCCTTGATAACCATTACTCTCAAGTACATCTGACCCAGAGTGGAAGTATCTGTTAGGGTCCCATCTATGGGTTAAATAGAACAAATTGAGTTTTTTAATAATGTGGTTAAAAAAAAAATTGATTATCCATCAAAAATGACTAAAACAAAATGTCTTTGGCATAAAATAATCCAACAAGGGTTAACATGCCATAAAATCCAACCAACCAACCAACCTAACCTCTAAGCATAAAATAACCCCAGACAGTTTGATATACCATTAAAATCAGTTGATCATTCAGGCAATGGTAACTTTACAAAAATTTACTTTTCATTTTTTTTAATCTTTTTTTTTTTTTTTTTTTTTAAAGATCTGGAAGCGGCTCGAAAAAAAAATTTTCCGATTATAATCACTTATCCTCGAATAGTGATCAGGTGCTTCGGGAATTGCGTGCCCGCGAAGCAGACTTTCAGGAGGCACTCACCTGTAAAGATTCCCAGCTTGCTGTGCTGAAAGTCCGACTCGAGGAGGCTGATGCTGAGATAGTGCGAAACAAAGATGCAATCGAGAAACTGGAAGCAGAAAATAATCGGTAAGTCAGGTGATACAATTTCTTGGTGCACCAATATCTCTAGGTGTCAAGTGTCCTGGGTATGACACTTAACAGCATCAGATGGTGAGGCTGCAGCTCTGGAACTGAGGAGTGAGATGTACCCTCTTCATTGCCATTACTCCTAGGTTCGGGGTGAGAGCACTTATTAGACTCCTATCCAAGGGCCAAATAAATCTGTTTGAAAATTATTAGTATTAGATATGAATACTGGATAATATATAGGTGTAAATTATTTGTATTAAGAATAGTTACTTGAAGCTATACATGTATCCAAGTTAACTGAGAAAGTACAAAGAAAACAAGTATTTTAGGTAAAGAACAGCCGTCCCTCGTGGTGGGGGTCCAGTGGCTTCGGCCCTGGACTGTGGCTACAATTAACAGCGTTGATCCCAGGGAGCTATCTCCCCAGGCAACACCTGCTCCCTCGATTTAAAGGGGCAGGGCTGGGTTTATTGCCCAGTGCCTTGAGGGGGAATGCCGACGGGATCAATGCAATTTTTCACCTGCCACCCATGAGTCTCGGCTTGTGGGTGGTCCCACATTAATAGGGCCTTGTGCCTAATCCGTACACGTGGGGTATGAGGTAAATTCAAGTATTTTAGGTAAAGAAAGGGTTTACTAGACAAGATACAAGTGAAATGAGCAATCAGTATTTGACAGGTTGCATTCACAGGTCCATGGAGTCTTGTTCGTTCTCTCATCCAAGTTTTCACTATTTATAGAAAACAGATGATTCCATTGTCCACTTTTAGGTACTATGCGACAGATTATTATTAACAGTCCACAACACCATTGAGGCCTGTTTTGTGTTTTAATCAGTAAGTTTTTACTGCTAGTTTAAATCCATTATATCATTGAATAAAGCTTGTTGAAATCTTACTTTTGCACATAAAATATATTTTTCTTTCCCTCCACTTGTCAAAGCTATATTTATATTTTTCTGTGGTGTACCATTAATTCTATATCCTAACTACACTTCATTACAAAAATGATAGACTATGCCTATTCATTATGTAACAGTAATACTAGACATAAATTCTAACTACACTTCATTACAAAAATGATAGGCTATGCCTATTCATTATATAACAATATTCTATTCTGTTAAGTTTGCTCAGGCAATAAATTATCCTTGTTATTATTTTGCTTTGAATTGTTCTCGCATTTCTTGTGTGTGAAGAAATGGTATTCTAACGACCATCGTTTTTCTTTAATGCTTTTGCTGGTGTGATGCATTTTGTGTGATAATTATACGATGGAACAAAATGATGAAATAATGTTTTGTGATTCTGTTTCTTCAGGGTTCGAAAAGATCATTCGGAATCGAGTGGAATCCAAAATCAAGCCTTAGAAACAATGAAGATTAGATTGTCTGAACTGGAAGGAATGTTGAAACGGGAACAGGAATCTTACCAACGATCGCATGTAAGAAATTCTTTGAATAAGCAAAAAAAAAATCTGTTTACATTATATTAGGTTGTTCAGAAAATACAATCCAATTTCTTCAAGGATGGCTTTTGCATTAAAAAACAAAGGGACCATATGACCTTAAGGCACCCTTTTTTGATCTCGATTAAGAAAGGACATGTTTTTCATTTACACCGACAATATCCGGTTGTTTGTTAGAGGTTAGGGTTAGGGGTTAGTTTTATAATTAAAAAAAAAAATCTAAAAACGTCTGTTAAAACAACCGGATGTTGACGGTGTAAATGAAAAGCATGTCCTTTCTTAATCGAGATCAAAAAGGAGTGCCTAAAGGTCATATGGTCCCAAAAAAGTAACCCATGAAGGTTGATATGCCATTAAAACAAAGAAACCAAACCACAGAGGGTACCTGTTTTTTATAAAAGATCTTTTTCTTCATTTAAGTCTGACTAAATCATTTTCCCTTTTGCAGACAGAAGTTTTATTAATCCTTGTAGAGTAGGCAAATTATTTGAAATATATATATATATATATGTGTGTGTGTGTGTGTGTGTGAGGAGTAGTCTACATGGTGTAGTGGCTAATGTGCTGGACTACAACATTGTAGTATGCAAGTTTGAACTCCAGTTGTGCTATTACATTCACTTTTGGACTAATACCCTTGGGAAAGGTATGAACCCCTCAACCCCCAGCTATGGGTTAAATAGTGCCACATCTGTCTTTCTACAAGGATGGCATTAAATAACCCATAAAGGCTGATATGCCATTAAACGAAGAAACCAAATCAAACCCAGCTATGGGTTAAATAAGTACCACTACTATTCTTCTACAAGGATGGCTTTGGCATTAGATAACCCAGAAAGATTAATTTGCCATTAAAACCAAACCAACCTGTTTTTCTTGATAATCAATATTTGAAATCCTGTTTTTATTTTTCTAAAAATGTTTTATTCTTTTGCAATCACTTCTGTCACCTGTCTGGCCATATTTACTAGGGTGAGTCAAAAGTTTTGCAATATTTGAATATATGCTAGTTTGCGATGCATGTATCATGTGACCAAAGCAATTTAAGCCGTGGCAAGTGCCATCTGTGGTAGGTAGTATTGTGTTAGTTGGTGTGCTGACACAATGTGCATTGCTTCACTCCATGTGTGATTTGAAGGCCACACAGATGAATATGAAACATAGTCCAATTACGAATTCGAACTGGGCCATAACACAGTGGAAGCAACCAAAAACATTTGTTGTGCAAAAGGTGACAGGCGCAGTTGATCACAGTACAGTAACCAGATAGTTCGAAAAATTTTGCTCAGATTTCAAGAACCTTGACGATCAAGCAAGGTTAGGTAGGCATGGATTCCGAGGCTGTGCCCTAAGCCAGGGGTACCCAACCTTTTTCAGCTCATGGCCCAGTTTGAAACCAGAATTTTTTTGTGGCCCATGAAATTATTATAATAGAAAAAATATTTCCATTTTACATAAGATACTTATTCAATCAAGATAAAAACCATATTGACGCACACACTTTATCTCAAGTATATAAACTACATGTACTTTTCAGTTCCAATTTAACGACTATTTATCCCCCTACTGTGAGTTAGTTGACATCTTACTTTCTAGAAAATATAAATTTCCCAAATATATGATTGGATTTTGTATATAAAAAGTATGCTCTGAAATCATATAGAATTATAATACTTCCTCAGCTCATCTGAAATTTACTGTGGTCCATTTTGGCAACCACTGCTCTAAGCCATAGAAACAAATCCAGTGATTAGCACTTAGAGAGTATCAGGCAAGCTCAACATTTCACAGTCCAGTGTAGTTCGTTACCTTCACAACCTCTGCAAAAGTATACAGAGCTACCAAATTGTGCCTTACAAAATCCAGCTCAAGCAAATATTGAAAAAATTATAACTCACCTTAGTAATTTATATAGAAAATTTGGTTAAATCGAACTTAATGGACCTAAATTCCACTATCGTATGTCACCCCGCCAAAAGAAAAAAATACTAAAAATCAGGGAATTAACTGAATTTAATGAAATCATCAGTGTTGATATATTAATGAATAAAAGATATAATGCTGTAGTTATTTTATTTAAAAACTCTTACATTTTCTCAGGTCAATTAATTTTGAACCACGTATGTTTGTGAATCTGTGTTATGCCTCAAAGATATGTGGTTCAAAGTTAACTGACCTGAAAAAATGTAAAAGTTTTTAAATAAAATAACTGGAGCATTATATCTTTTATTCATTAATATATCAACACTGATAATTTCATTAAATTCGGTTAATTCCCTGATTTTTGGTATTTTTTTTTCTTTCAGCGGGGTGACATATGATAGTGGAATTTAGGTCCGTTAAGTTTGATTTAACCGAAAATTCCTACTGATGTATCTTTTTATTTAATCTTCTTATTTTTATTTATTCATTTTTTAAAAAATTTGTTTATTTATTTTTTATTCCAGCTTGATTCTTCTGGAAGACAAAGCAAATTGGAACAAGAACAACAGAGTCTAGCAGAATCTTTGGGGATAACACAGAAAAAATTTGCTGAAGAGAAAAGTAATTACCATTCTATCATTAAATAGAAACAATAATAATAATAATGATATAACAAAAAATTCAGTAATCTGAACAATAGCTACATAAATGAGTAACCTCCCATTGTTTGTTTCACTTTGTGGAAGCT
>CM042168.1:27607460-27612466 GCA_023376005.1 Doryteuthis pealeii
GAAGGACTTGCAAGACTGAGGAGCACCAAGAAACAACCAAAGGATTCTTTACCAAGGATCGCACTCTGCTTAACACAAAGGATCTCCGTTGGACAAGCGCTCTTGCTTGAAGCCTAAAGGATGGCCACTAAAATCGTAACACTTGTAGATTTTATAATTCTAAAATTACTTAGTGTATTTACCGGTGTATAAAAAAAAGTAAGTAAAGTCATCGGGGCAGCCTAAAGTCGGTATCAGCCAATCAGCGAGGGAGTCTATCCTCTTTTCACTTGCACTAGACCAAGGAGATTATTTTAGCGTCTGAGGTAGAGTGCCACACCTACCATCAGCTCCTTACTTTACCGCACAGACCCCTGTGCTACTCATATGCTGAGTTGGCGAGGACCTGTATCGAACTAGGATCCTTGTGGTTTCTAGCCGAACGCTCTACCGACTGAGCTAACCCGGCCCTGTATTTACCGGTGTATAAGATGCATTATTTACAAGGGTATTTTGTGGATTAACACAGACTGCACCTTATCCAAAACAATTCTGATCTTTGGTAGATGCTTCCCCCCACCCCCCACATCACGATACCAGCCCATTGCGCACTGCAGAATATTTGCATAATTTTAAAAAATTATTTGAATGTTATGTGCTGGAAAATACAGTAATTATTCCATTGATTTTTTAAAACTCTTTTTTTTTTTTTTACTTTATTTTTTAGGATTTGGAAATGCAATTCCAACAAGATCGAGAATCCCATCGAGAAGAAGTGGATCTTCTCCAAGAGCAATTAACAGAAGAAAAAAGAGTTCGAGAAGACAGTGAACAAGATTTATTGAAACAGAAAAAGGTGAACGGATATTTTTGTTGATTTTGTTTACATATTTTATTATGGGCGTGAAAAGAAAAAATCAATCCGACACTACGTGGAGAAAAGTAGACAAACACGGGATATTGTACTGGATGGATGTTGATGTTATAACGTTTTGGTTTGTCAGACCTTCGTCAGGACAACAGACTGAGTTCTTGTACTGAAGGATGCCGTTCTCATACTGACGAGAGTCTTGCGGTTGGGATTGGGGATGCGGGGTCAGCTGCTGATGCCTACTGTAAATCTTTAGGATATTTTATTATTTATATATTTTATTATTTTGGAATTTGTTGGAGCATTTTACATTTTATTTTTCTTGTTAACAAATAGTCAAAGCTAGCAGAAACCCTCATTGTCTCACACTAGTGTGGTCTAGCATTATCAGAATTCAAATCAATTTATCAAAATGAATTTTACACTGCAAGAGAGAGAAATGTGAAAATTCTTTTTGGCAGTAAATTGATTCTGATGATGCTAGGGAAACATGTCGATCTTATTTTCCAAACTTTCTTCTTTCTAATTCCATCAGATTCCATTCCAAACTTTACTCAACTCATATTAATATACAAAAACAAAGAGAACACAACTATAGGTCTGACATAAATTCTTGGGGTAATCTGAACATTAGCTACATAAATGAGAGTAACCTCCCTTGTTTGTTTCACTTTGAAGAAGTCGTATGTTTTGGTCGGCCATTTTCATTTCACCGTAAATCTACACTAAAAATACAAATTTGCTTGTATCAATATAACTGCATGTTTTAACACGAAAATATCATAAAATGTGTTCTTAATAACAATTAAGTTCATTTCAAATAATGCGCAAGCACAATTAAGAACACATTTTATGATATTTTCGTGTTAAAACATGCAGTTGTATTGACTCAAACAAATTCATATTTTCAGTGTAGATTTACGGTGAAATGAAAATGGCCAACCAAAACATACGACTTCCTCAAAATGAAACAAACAAGTGAAATTAAAATGTCCGACCAAAAGATATGGCTTCCTCAAAGTGAAACAAACAAGGGAAGGTTACTCTCATTTATGTAGCTAATGTTCAGATTACCAATTCTTGGTTCAAATTCCTTTATATAAGATTATAGGTCTTGTCCAACGCAAAAAAAAAATATTTTATAATAAAAATAAAATAAAATAAAGTCCACAAAATAGTTTTTATTTTTATTTTTTTTATTTAATAAATAAAAAAAATAAAAATAAAAACTATTTTGTGGACTTTATTTTATTTTATTTTTATTATAAATTTTATTAATTTATTATGAATTTTTATTAAAAATATTTTATAATAAAAAATAAAATAAAATAAAGTCCACAAAATAGTTTTTTTTTAAATTTTTTTATTTAATGAATAAAAAAAATAAAAATAAAAACTATTTTGTGAACTTTATTTTATTTTATTTTTATTATAAAATATTTTTTTATTAGATGTGTGACACATGTTTCAGATTTTAAAATCCCTTTCAAGCTTTATGTATGTATTTGTCCTGGTCGTTAATTGTGTCCATGTGTATACACATACAAGTGTGTAATGCTGTAATTCTTTCCATATCTGTATTGAGTACTGTTTGGAGCTTACAGCATTACATACTTGCATATGTATACACATGGATATAAACTAACTACCAGGACAAATACATACATAAACCATAAAAAGGATTTCAAAATCTGAAACATGTGTTGTGCATTTAATATATTAAAAAAAAAAAATTAAAATCATTTTGGGGACCTTATAATTTTTTATTATATATAGTTGTAGAAAAAAAGTTTTTCTGTCTACCACAATTTCAGTGTTCAAGGTACACCTTCCTCAAGTGAACTCCTGAGGAAGGTGTCAAAAAAAAAACAACTTTTTTTCTACAACTATAAATGCTCTATATTTTACGAAATATATTGAACACTTTTGGAATAACTACTAATGCTACTACAATGAAAATGTAACAACTTTTGATTAATATATATATAATTTTTTTTTTCTAATTCAGGAACTGAATTACACAATGGAAGAATTGCACAAACAAAAAACAACATTTCAGTCTGCACTAAAGAACAGGGAAGATGAAATTGACAAATTGAGAAACCAGGTAAGATTTAGGATTTCTTTTGAAAATGTCTTAAGATTTTATGTACAAATTAATGATGAACACTTAATAAAAAGACGGAACAAGTTATTTAACACAGAGTACACCAATGCTTCTAGCCAAAATAGTTACTAAAGTTCAACTCTGTGGGCGACCAAATATAACGTTTCATCTTAGTCCAAGTGACATGGTGGAAACTCGTTTCCAATCTCTAAGCTCCACAATGAAGCTTTCAAGGGAGATAAGTCTCCCTTATCTATCAAGGGGAGCAACTCTAGATATATTTTTGTTAGGGCTGGTCCGAGTATTTTAAGTTATAAGTAAAAAGTAAAGTCGTCGGGGTGGCCTAAAGTCGGTATCCGCCAGTCAGCGAGGGAGTCTATCCCCTTTCCAATAGCGCTAGACCAAGGAGATTGTTTTGGCGTCTGAGGTGGTGCGCCACACCTACCATCAGCTCCTTACTTTACCACACAGATCCCTGTGCTACTCATACGCTGAGTTGGCGAGGGCCGGTATCGAACTAGGAACCTTGTGATTTCTAGCCGAACGCTCTACCGACTGAGCTAACCCGGCCCCTAAGTTATAATGTAATGAAATATATTAAATTAGAAAGACTAATGAAGCTAAATAAGAATGCAGATAAAATTATTTAAAACAGAGGGGGGTATAATCGAAAAATAGAACAACTTTGAAACTAACTCTTCCATTATTTTCCATCTTTCATCGTCTTTCATTGCTAAATTTTCCTAATTTAACTATTTAGTTAAAATAGGTTATTTCCTATAAGTCTAACATGATCAAAGGGAAACCACTCTTGACTGATAAATTATTTATTTATTTTCCCATTAAACTAACCCTAAATCCTAACCCTAAACCTAACCCCGTCTTCTCTTTTTCTAGTAGATCAATAAATAAATAAATAATTTATCAGTCAAGAGTGGTTCCCCTTTGATCATGCTAGACTTATAGGAAATAACCAAATAGGAAGTAAAGAATAAAATTGCAATTTCTTCTTAATGGATTTCTTTTAGAATTTATCCCCGAGACTTTTGCTCATATTCATTAAGATAAAACCAAACAAATAGAAATCAGTAATACCAAGCAAATATTTATCAAAATCAAATTTTTGATATCAATATGCAAATTATCCTTCCCATTCATACTGTAAACAGCTATTTTGTTATATATAGAAAAATATAGAATATATATAGAAATACAATTGCATGTTATTGGTATGCAGCCCGCGCCCGGTTTTGACCGGGGGTCTGGCGAGCTTCGGCCGCTGGACCGGTGATGGTATATTAATAGCGTCGATCCCAGAGGGCCATCCCTCCAGGCAATACCTGCCCCCTTTGGGGACAGGGCTGGGTTTATTGCCCAACGCCTGAGGCGCCCCCTTGAGGGGGAATGCCGATGGGATCGACGCAATTTTTTGTTCTCTCCCACCCATTAGCTTCGGCTTGTGGGTGGGTCCACGTTAAAACGGAGCCTTGTGCCCAGTCCATACAGGTGGGGTATGAGACAAATAAATGCAGCCCCGCCCAACGGGTTGGGATTGCTATAATTAACGGCGTTGATCCCAGGGGGCTATCTCCCCAGGCAACACCTGCCCCCTTGATTTAAAGGGGCAGGGCTGGGTTTATGCCCAGTGCCTGAGGCACCCCCCTTGAGGGGAATGCCAACAGGATCGATGCAATTTTTTTCCCACTTACCACTCATGAGCTTCGGACTTAATGTAGTATATATTTATTTACATATATAAATATATTATTATTTATATACATTATATAAAATATATATATTATTTATATACATATAAAAGTATATATATATTTAGTATACATATATAATATATATATAGTTTATAACATAATATAAATATATATATTTAATATACATATTATAAATATTAATATATTTATAACATATATAAATACTATATATTATATACATATTAAAATATATATATACATGTATACATATTATAACCGTAGTATATATAATTTAATTGTTTAATACATCGTTATAACAAGTATATGTTATGAAATATAG